>OZ025268.1:4979569-5445327 GCA_964019165.1 Mastigias papua
GGTAACTTGAAAATACTGTTGGTTTGTTTTACTTTGGCTGACACAAAACCCTCCAACAAACGGAGATTTCATAAGGTCTACGCTCGTGAATTTATCACTAATTAGAGGCTCACTTATCCACGAAGAAAATCAAGTAATGGCAGATGAGATGTTTACAATGACGTGGCATAATGTATTGAATGAACCTGTCAACAAGCACAACAAGGGACAAATATAAGATCAGAGGAGCTCATTTCTCAACGGTACAATTAAGCAAGAGTAAAATTGAGCTAGCATTTTTATATTAGCAAATCACGTAAAAAAGCACTACTAGATGTGATAGAATTAATCACATTGTTGGCCTATTGGCGTCAGTTTAAGCATATTTGAGTTCGGCAATCACGCAACCCAAACAATTGCTTTGCAATCAGCATTTTAGAGGTCTGATTCCATGTGAATATTCATCGGTATTCCGTAGATGTCATCGGTCGATATAATATCTTCCCATCAATCTTTGAGTGCCTGATCATTTAATAATGCTTTGATTAATGCGCGAAATGTAAGCTAATTGAGGAATAATTAAGAATGTGAGATTTGTATGCCCTATAACCTGAATTTAACTGTTAATTTCATACATGTTCACTAGGAGCAGATGAATACTTTAATATATGTTTTCAGCTTTTGAATTTTCGGTAACAATTCAATGAATTTATAACTATTTTCTGGTAATGCTGTGACCAAGATGGCGATGCTATACAATAGCTATGATTCTTTACCTAATGCCAAACGCCACGAGGCAATTTTCTCAGATTTTTGCGGGTGGTCGTCATAGTCATGCGAAAAGTAACTTGCATGCTAATACCATTACATTTGTTTATGAACCATCCAACAGAAAAGAGTCAATACAATGTTATATGTATCGTTAACTTCCATGACAACCAACAGATGAATGCGGCATCTTTCTTATCACATAAAAGATCAGTCACTTTGCACTAGTGTGTGAGTTTACTCAGAGTTTGCTCATTAAGACATGATTGCCTTTAATCATGTTAAATGATGTGTTTGTTTCTGTTGTTGCTAAGTTTACTTTCTTTTGACCATCAATACTGAAGCATTTTAGAGCAGAAGACGTAGAAGACAAAGAGCACCTTATTGAAGTAGCTGGTTATGTTTTATTGGTTAGAGCTAATCCAAGTTTGTGATATTTGCTGCACAGTGATTAGGCCTGTAATCTGAGAACAATCGATCTTTTTGTGCACAACAGTTGAGCCTGTCATTTCATTGTGTGAGACGATGCCAGTAAAACAGAAGACTAAACAACGTTTCCTTTAAATACACTATGTGCACAATCTCAAATCAACCTCTAACTTCCCAACTGTATCTTCCATCAACTCTCTCTAGAACTCTCTATAAAACACTTCTCCAAAACTCTCTCCAAAACAAAACTAAAAGCTTAGTCATTCACGCTATATATATTGCAAGTTCATTAACAAGCACTTTTTCTTTCCTTTTAATGAGCCCAGTGGTCTGACACTTTATGTAAATCTAAAGATTTTGGAAGCTTTTTACTAGGCACGTCATAACATCATTTGCCATTCGTAATTCTCGGGGAACTGGGTTTGGAGAGGGGCACTTGTCACTTGACAAAGTTACATATGTTATCTTGACTATACTTTTTGAATGACTCTGTTTTGAAACTTCATATGAGAGTAAGTGACTGTAAAGTATAAAAAATCCGTCACAAAAAACCTAGTGGAAACTGATGCTTACCTAATTGCACTGCATAGTCCATAGTGTCTAAAATAGATGTCCCAGAATTTTTGAAATTATTTTGCATGGCTGTCCCCTACAGTATACTTTGCCGAAGCATGGTCTCTCTGGAGGGACAAATAAATGGTATGATTGATATACTTTCACGGAAAGTAAACATCAACAGTGATACAAGTTAATAGCACAACGAGTCGAGCAGCCTCTCAAGCGAAAGCAGTCTCTCGAGATCCCCTAGAATTCTTTGCCGTCTCTCTGAAACGTGTCGAGGTCCCCCAAGGGAATGCGGACCCCAGTTTAGAAACCACCGGTTTAAGACAAACAATGAATTTTCGTCTAAAAACTGAGATATCTTCGATTGTTAATCGGGACGTGTTCTTTTTGGCAGAAAAGTATAAAATGGCAAACCCTTACTTCATTCTCTTACGATCCATATTTGCTTAGCTAAAGCTGTACTTTGTAGTTCTGTACATAAAATGCTATGATAATGATAATGATAATGTAAGGATACGTTTCCAATATGTGCGCCTCTATTTCATCGCATACTGCCTTGACATCAGACCTCTGCATATCATCATGATAATGCTGTGTGTTATATAAATACGATTTACTCACTCTAGTGAGCTGTAAAATTTCACTCCATTACAAACTTGTATTATTTTCAGAGTTAATCTTTCAGTTCGTAACTACTTGAATTTTTACAGTTAATGGTGCTTGGGGTGGATGGGGAGCATTTGGAGCTTGTAACAGGAACTGCGGAGGTGGAATGAAGACACGACACAGGGCATGCAACAATCCTTCGCCAGCCAATGGAGGAAGTGGCTGCCCTGGGGCAAGTTCGAATTCTGCTCCTTGTAATACACAGCCTTGCCCAGGTAAATTAATCACAATAATTCTGATGTGATTGTTAGAGTATTGTAATGCATTGCTGGTCTATGACAAATTGTCGAAGATAGAAAATCACTTAGTATTACTGGAAGCAATCCTGGACTAGTAACTCTGTTAAAAGGAACGTACAAAAGTATCCTATTTTTATTGCATGGCAAATAACCACGACCAAACATCAGATGACTTTCAACCTTTGGAGGTGCTTGCAACATTCACTCAGTTCAGAGCTCATTGGTGTCTGATACATAGCGTAGCTGGCATTTTTCCACTGGCATCAATTTATTCCTTGGAAAGTAATGGCTACTTCTCCTTACTAAGATAATCATGATGTAGAATGGCTGTCAGCAGGCGAAACACGGGATGCCAAATCAGAGTGTGTACACAAGGATTCTAATGCGTTTCAAGAATGTTTAGTCACTGCGCTGGTTGTTGCATTTGAGCTTGACACCTGGATTAGCAACTGTGGTAGCCCACTTATAGATGGATTTGTATCTCCACGTCAGCCATTATGCCATTACCTATTGAATAGCATTGAATATATATATATAAATAAATATATATATATATATATATATATATATATATATATATATATATATTTATATTTATATTTATATTTATATTTATATTTATATTTATATTTATATTCATATTCATATAAGTGCGAGAAAATGACCGACACGGGCTGGAATCGAATACGCGACCTCTGACTTTATACATCAAGTGCTCTACCAACTGAGCTATCGGGCCATGCTTTCAAATCGTTGCTCAAGGGTAGGTCACTTGCCCCTCTCTTAACCAATTTTTTGAACAGGGGAGCTATCGCAGCTCCATCGCAATGTGCATTGGACCTGCTGTTGTTTGTGTGTGTATATATATATATATATATATATATATATATATATATATATATATATATATATATATATATATATATATATATATATATATATATATATATATATATATATATATATATATATATATATATATATATATATATATATATATATATATATATATATATATATATATATATATATATATATATATATATATATATATATATATATATATGTATATATAAAATGTTTTAATGCGTTTAGAGCAAGCCATGGGCAATAAGCTATGTTATGTTGTGTAAAATCTGCTTTTTTACTGTTTTCATAGTTAATGGAGGATGGAGTGCGTGGGGGCCGTACGGGGCATGTAGCAAATCATGTGGAAGTGGAATCCAAGCACGTCCCAGAACCTGCTCAAATCCCTCACCTGCTTATGGAGGAATTGGGTGTTCAGGAACATATTCAGAGACAAGAGGTTGTAATATGCATCCATGTCCAGGTAAAATTCTGCTGTCAAATAAACTATGTAACAAGACCGAACCCATGAAAAATAACAAAATCGCATAACGAAGGAGAAAGTCAGATTTTTGCAATTGTTGTCATAGAGTCATGGTAATGTAGTAACTTTTGCAATTAATTACTATCTAGCAATTTGCTGTTTTCTATTATATGACTCTTTGCTTGTCAAGACACCGATCGTACGATGTATTGTCACATGTTGTTGTTGTCAAAATTTCTCTACAATTCACTTGTTATTGACTATGACCAATGCACGCATCTAGAATAAAGAATTACTAGTTAGGAACCACATTTGATGCCAATAAATGAAAGTGTTAAGTATGAATATTTAAAATTAATTAAGCACCTACTTATTCATAGATTTTTGATGATTCCCTAGAGTTATCTACCCAAGCTCTTTATATCGATGAACATCTGTTACAACTTCTTACAGTAGTTTTAAATTCTAATTGCATTGGAGCGATCTCAGCAGAATTCCTGCAAGATGTAATCCAGACTCAAAGATTTGACGAGACAGGGTGACAAGCAATTAGGAGAAACAGTGAAGTCAGGGATTTGTCAGGGATTTAATTTCTGTCATGGAAATCATGGAAAAATTCAGAGAAATTAATTATTGTTTGAAGAAACTCAGGGACTTTTGTAATTTGTACGCTTTCCGACTTTAGGCTCTCTTTTCCATTGTAATAGACTGAGCACACAGATATTGCATGGCAATATGAATTTCATGGATTTTTAATGATTTAGTCTACAAAATCAGGAAAAAATCAGGGAATTTTATAAGCAAACTCCATCGGTCACCCTGGACGTGGAAGTATGATTTGATACTTGTCAGCATAATACTTGAAATCTTGAATTGTGTGATTGGGTGATTTTGACAAGAATCTGCAGTTAAAGTTTATGTAGTTAAACTGTAAGTCATTTAAATACGACTGGCAGGCTCTAGTGAATAGTAAATCTGATCCAATTACAACTGGGATGTCCAAGAGCAAAGGTGTTGAACAGGTAAGCACAAACAGAGGTGTAACAATAAGACAACAAGCAGATTAGTTTCAATGAATGATTTCATTGTTCAGTCAGATAAACAACAACTGCTCAATGTGTAATTTACCAGCGTTAGTATTTCAGATCTCTAACAAATTTGTATATTTGCAGTTAATGGTGGATGGAGTGCGTGGGCGCCGTACGGGGCATGTAGCAAATCATGTGGAAGTGGAATCCAAGCACGTCCCAGAACCTGTACAAACCCCGCACCTGCTCATGGAGGAGTTGGTTGTTCAGGAACATTTTCAGAGACAAGAGGTTGCAATATGCATCCATGTCCAGGTAAAGCTTGCTGTCAAATGAACTATATAACAAGACCGAATCCATGAAAAATAACAAAAATGTATAACGAAAGCGAAAGCCAAAATTTTGCAATTATTTTCGTATAGTCGTCAAATAGTGTAGTAACTATGTGCACTTTTGCTGCAATTAATTACTATCTAGCAATTTGCTGTTTTCTATTATATTTCCCTTTGCTCGTCAAGACACTGATCATAAGATGTATTTTAATTTGTTACTGTTGTCAAAGTTTACTGACATTCAATTGTTTTTGGCTGTGATTAATGCACACATCTAGAGTAAAAAAAACTAGTTGGGGATGGCACCTGACGCCACTAAATGAACATGTTAAGCGTGCATATATGAATTTAATTCAGGCATCGTTAAACTGTAAGTCATATAAATACAAGTAACAAACTTAATATATGCATAATTTATCTGAGTTAATCTTTCAAATTGTAACCAATTTTGATTTTTGCAGTTAATGGTGGTTGGAGTGCATGGGGAGCATATGGGGCTTGTGATAAGAAGTGTGGTGCTGGGCTGAAGACACGACGAAGGACATGCAACAACCCGGCACCAGCCCATGGAGGAAGTACCTGTCCTGGTCTAAGCTCGAATGCTTCTCCTTGTAATATACATCCGTGTCCAGGTAAAATTGAATTGTAATAATTCTAGTGTGATTGTTGCGGTAGTGTAATGCCTTGTTTTCCATTAGTATGAAATGGTAGTTATATCTGTGCCCCTAGTGATTGAATATCTGATGGTATTTATCGAACTGGTTTCGTTTGCAAACTATAGTATCATTCAAGAAACAATGAATAATTTATTCTCATAACATATTCGGATAATATAACACATGAATCTTCAAGTAAAAACAAAGGAAAATGTGGTCTTGTTCCACTGATAACAGAGGCCAAGCCGAACTCAATGGTCCCGTAGTTACAAGAGTATATTTCGTATTCACAAGCTCTGCATGTTGTAAAAGGCCTTGAAAATATCACATAAATATTCAAAGAAGTTTTAAATGAAATAGCAAAAGAGTCCATTCAAGGACTGACCAGGCCGTAGCAAAACTTTTTAACCCCACAATCACAACTGTGATGAAATTGCTATTGAGAAGACTTATCCTTAGGTCCTCTGAGATAGGAAAGGGTAAACCGCTACGAAAGGCTTTGCTGTAATTGTTGATATCCTACTTTGGCAAAAACTCGTATGAAATATCATAAAGTGTCATTACGGATTGTTATTGAAAAGAGAGAAACGATCTAGTATTACTTAATTTCCTTGCACCAATCAATATTAGCGCAGTGATTAGAGCTGTTACAATACTGCTATAACTCTTTTTATGCTTATAATGTCGATGTAGAGACTAGCGATAAATTTGTGATTTGTAATAGCACAAATTCAAGTTCGTGGATTGTTGCGGAGTATGTATTATTCTCGATAGAAGAAGTTGAAATGACAGATTTTTATTCTTTCTGCTGCTTTTTACCATGCCAGATACTACTTTACTTGCAGCGACACTGTTCCAAAGGCAATTTAACATAAGAACTTATAAGTTAGTTTGGTTAAACTGTAAAACATATAAATACGATTGGAGGCTCTTGTGGGTAGTGAGCACTACCCAGTTGCAAACTTATATAATTCTTCCGCGTTAATCTTCAAATTTTAACAGATTTTCATTTTTATAGTTAATGGTGGTTGGAGTGCATGGGGAGCATATGGGGCTTGTGATAAGAAGTGTGGTGCTGGACTGAAGACACGACGAAGGTCATGCAATAACCCGGCACCAGCCCATGGAGGAAATACCTGTCCTGGGCTAAGCTCGAATGCTTCTCCTTGTAATATACAACCGTGTCCAGGTAAATAAATTGTGATAATTTTGAGCCGACTGTAAGATTAGCATAATCCCTTGCTCGTCATGGGTATGAAATAGTGGTATCTTGGGGCATTAGTCGAACTAGCTTTATTTTTACTGCCAATATATTCTCGGTGCAATAATTTTATCAATAGTACCATTCAAGAAGCAATGCGTAATTTATTCTGACAATAGCTGCCAAATGTTTGATTGGTTGAGAGCTCTGATCAGGCCTAGTTTCTTCCTACTTAATTGACCAATCATGGTGCAAAATGAGCCTAAATTTAGCTGTAGTACGCATGTGTAGTC
This sequence comes from Mastigias papua, assembly GCA_964019165.1. NCBI lineage: Eukaryota > Metazoa > Cnidaria > Scyphozoa > Rhizostomeae > Mastigiidae > Mastigias > Mastigias papua. The sequence goes on from OZ025268.1 coordinate 4,987,055, forward strand.
AGAATCCTGCATGATGATTTGTCAATTAGGTTGGGAGACTATAGACCTGATCAGAGCTATCAAACATTTGGCGGCTATGTTGTATGGATCTTACGTTATGAGAGTCTTCAGGTGAAAACAAGGGGAAATGCAGTATTGACCAAAATTAGCAAAGATATCTTGCCGAATTGGATGATTATTTAATTACAAGAAATTGTTCCATAGTCACAAGTTCTCCATAATTTTCACTACTTTTCATTACATATTCGGATGATATATTTCAAAGACTCATGTGTTTACAATGATCATCTTCAAACATAATCAATAGGAGTATTGAAACAAGTTCAGGAACAATTTGTTGCATTCGGTTTGAATATTGAATAGCGTGTTAGCTTTGTGTTCCAGTCAATCCAGCACACAAACTCGCCATTTATTGGAAATACGTATAGTTATCCCTATTGTTGCTAATAAATATTGATACCCTCTCTTTGCTTATACATGGCGATGAATTGTTGTAAAACGACTTTGTGTAAGGACTTGCTGATTATTTTGAAAATAACTTGGCTTTCGTATTACCTTTCCGTAAATGTTAGATTCACTCCGGCTAGGTATGTAAGGTCGGCAAGCTCAAGCCTACCTATAGTGTCCTACTTTGTATCATAAGCATCTTAACACCATTGCATTGCTTCCAACTTTATGCCTTTTACTCCGTTAAAGTTATCATTATGTGATGCAGAATGTTTGTTTTGTTTTGGCAGCCAGAAAGGCTAAACACAGTATATCGAAAAATGTGCATATTAAGATGTGCCCACTTCTATTGACAATTTTACATCGTACATGAAAATAGCTGAATATATTTATCTAGACAAGGGGTCACTATACATATTTTACAGCTGGCCAGTTAACTAAACGAATGACGAGTGCTGGCTGCATAATCGTTCTGCTCAATATTTGCAAACCAGAGCAATAGCTCTAGAAAAAAGATGTAAAACCAAAATGAAAAAGATGCAATGACAGGAAATATGGATGACTATATAAAAGAGCCAGCAGGAATACGGACACCAGTTTACAGACCATTATCTAGCCACAAAACGAATGATAAAGCCAGTGGTTTAACATTAAGCACCGTCGGTGGGCCTGTTAGAATGCCATCGCGGGGCGGATCTGGCAAGCGGGCTGTTGTTTGGTGACCCTTGATGATCTCGACAAGTTCTCGACAAGGCGGGCTGTTGTTTGGTGATCTCGACTCAGATTTCGACAACATAAAATAAAAGCGAAGTTATATTTATTATCCTATGAAGGCATCCACCGGATTAAAAACATTCAATCGTGTTGTATTCTCCTGTATTGTATGACCTGTCTATTTTCTAACTTTTGTCATAGTGAACGGTGGGTGGAGTGCATGGGGAGCATATGAATCATGCAGCAAATCCTGTGGAGGAGGAAGCCAGACACGTTACAGACACTGCACGAGCCCCACACCTGCTCATGGAGGAGCATATTGTAAGGGAGCATCTTCAGAAACGAATCGTTGCAATCAGCAGTTGTGTCCAGGTAAGACAATTTTTCCTATAGAAAACTATTTGTTACTAGACGATGCCTTATGGGTGTATGGTGAGGTATTGCTAACCATCTTTATCCATGAATATTGCGATTCTCCGGATTTTGTTTCTTATAAGATAATGAAACATGCATTTTATTGTCTGTAAAAGTGGCAGTACATTGTAAAAGTGTAGTAGGAACTTCTCTATATTAGAGACTATTTCTATAAGAAGATTCCCGATAGTAGCCTACGTCACAGTTAGCGGCCATTTAAATTAATATGCATCTACTTTCTGTTTTCTCTCTAATCATGGTAACAGTATCTGCTTGTTAGTATGGACAGGTATACGCCAAGGTAAAACTGCATTTTCCTTGCTTTATGTGCCTGTTTTTGTTTTTACCTTCTAAAAAGTCACTTCTTACAGCTGGTAGATACGCTTGCCTCCCGACGTGCTTTCTCCTCGGTAGTTAAGGAAAGTTGCAGTGTGATTGCGCAGTTATAAAATATATTCATAAAGTGCATACTTGCTTCTTTGTAGTGTGGTGGTACAGGCTGCGCGCCACTCCGCGTGACCAATTGCGCCACTAGTGGCACGCGTGCCACCATTTGAAAATGAGTGCCGTAGAGAACTCACAACTTATGCATAGAGCATAAATGTTCATGCTACTGAATGGGAAAATTGTCTTAATTTACTATCCGACTTTCCATTGTTTTGTATTAGTAGCAGACCCTGTCCTAGATTTTATTTATGTTGAAGTTTTTTGTCAAAATTCACCGCTCAAGTGAATTTAGCTATGCCGACTACTCAGCAGTAAGAAATATAGTAAAACCTGAAACAGACTTAAGCGACTGGTGTGAAGCATTCTGAGTTTGGAAGCTGGAGCTCACTTCCATTGATCAGTCATTAGAATTGAAGCATATGGTGGCTAGAATTAGAATTCCCTCCCTTACTTTTGGAAACAATAGTATAGATCTAGGTAGTCGGCGCTAGATCGCCCTGACTTATGCTAAGAAAACACTCCCAACAGCTCCAGTTAGCCTATGCATTTACATACTAATTCTCTGACTGAATGAAATGTCCTCTCTTTGCGTGCAGAGCAAGTAATCCCACTTTTGTGGCATTGCAGTATATTACGTATTAATCCCCTGTAATTCTATGATATTCGACAGTCGATGGTAGTTGGGGTCCGTGGGGAACTTTCTCGGCTTGCAGCAAGACATGCGGAGGTGGAGTAAGGACAAAATATAGGCACTGTAACAATCCGGCACCTGCGAATGGAGGAAAACCGTGTGGTTCAAGAGGATACAAAACTGCTGCCTGTTTAATCAAGCATTGCCCAGGTAAATTACATTTCGGATTTTCAAAATAAGCATTTACTTTAACATGTTCGGGATGCTTTTATTGGCTCTGATACCAGTATCAAATGATAGTTTCCTTAGTTATGTCTTAGTAAGAGAGGAGTGATATGCATGCAGGGGCATGCCGAAGTAGGGGGGTGTAGGGCTGAGTGACACCCCACATTTTGCAGAATCATCTGCTTAGAAATCCTTTGGCTTGTCGGTAACCGTTGTCATAGCGACCGCGGCTTCTCGGTCATTATAGTACCTAATCTATTTTGCAAAATCTATGTTGCTACACCCCCTCCCACGCCATTGCAAGAATGGGCGTGCGTGGGAAGACCTAAAAGTTAAGAGAGCTGATAGCTGCATGCTTCAGTGAACAAGAAAAGTGGTCAGGATTGACGACGATGTCTCGTGTCGATTATTATCTAACCAGAATAAGCGGAAATAATGCACAGTAAACTATTATCTAACCTACAGGAATGCCTAAACGAAATGCAATTTTACCCAAATGGGGGACTGTAGCCAGCCCACCAGCCCCTAGCTTCCTACGCCAAAGGCGACAAGTATAAACTTATTTAGACTGGAAATCAAGCATGAATAAGGCCTTATAGATGACAAAGCAGCAGTCTATTTTTTTGCCTTCTTCTATAGTAAACGGTGCGTGGAGAGAGTGGGGAGCTTATGGATCATGCAGTAAAACTTGTGGAGGAGGAACAAGAGTCCGTCACAGACAATGCACAGCACCACGTCCATCTCATGGAGGAAAAGACTGTCCGGGAGTATCGTCAGAGTCAATCTCTTGTAATCAGCAACTATGTACAAGTAAGTAAGTCTGCATAGTCAATCATAGAATTATGAATATGCTAATAGAGGAAATGAGCATACTACATAGTGATAGGGACATTCTTGCACGATTATCAATAACAGGCAATAGGATTTCAGAAAGGTGGTTTTGGAACGGATGCCCAAGTTTGCTGTAACCTTGGTACCTTTATTTCCTATCAAATGATGTTGCATATGAATTGTTGTATAAAATGTTACTGTTGTTATTGTTGTTATTGTTGTTACTGTTATTGTTGTTGTTGTTGTTGCTGTATGCAGATGTTAAGCTAGGGAGTAGGTTGGAGATCTACGATGGCCGTAGTTTGGTTTCTGAAATTTGAGTAGGATTTGTCGTGTTTTCGACTTGCGTCTGTCTGTGATTGGTATCTATATGATATAGAGACGAGAATGGGGTCCAAACCTACTCAGGTAAAGCCTTATGGGCTTAAAGAATTGTTGGAAAATTGTGCAAATGGACCATGGTCTTCCAAAGAAGAATAAAGGAAGGCATATGGATGATTATTATATACTTTTAAAAATAGTGATGATTCTCTGACTGACGTCTGCTGCATGATCTCTAAGTTCTTCTCCTGGTATTTTTATGACATTCATACATTACGATGTTTGCCAACAATAACTACTATTATTTTCGATAGTCGACGGTGGTTGGAGTCACTGGGGAGCATTCTCAGCTTGCAGTAAGACATGCGGAGGTGGAGTAAAGACACAATACCGGTACTGTAACAATCCAGCACCTGCCAATGGAGGAAAACCGTGTGGTTCCAGAGGATACAAAACTGCTGCATGTTTAATCAAACATTGCCCAGGTAAATTGTCTTTCGGACTTACACCATTGAATTACTAGATTGTAATTATGTTACATACTAGAAACATTCAATTGTTCAAAAATAAGCAGCAAATTGTGCAATCGCAAGGATAAGACAAAGTATAAGCATACGAAAATCTACTCGCAGAAGGAGACATCCATATAAAGCACCTAAGACTTCAATAAGACTTCAATGGTATTCCCCGATTATTTTTTCTCTGCTCTCCTTCTGTCAATAGTACAAAATATTCAAAAGTTCTGCACTGCAAAGGGTACTGAAGGACCATACTTTAATTGTCTCTAATCAGAAGTAATACTTTCGTTAGAATCATCGAAGTATAATTTTATTCTATTCAGACGATCAGAGCGATCAGCACAATCGGTATGATCGGCATGATCGGTGTGATCGGTAAGGTCTTGATCAGGAAAGACATCGTTTTCATGAGATTGCAATGATCAATTTCCTGCATCATTATATTGAAGCAAATCATAAAAATATTTAACCATTTAGAATTCACCAAAACTTTGCGATTCTTTAACAGTGACAATGCAGAAAACTACTAACATATCAAGAAATGATAGGAAACCTACTTCTACGGCATTCGTCAATTTTCTTTCTTATGATCATTTATACTAGTGAATAGTTGAGTTGTCAACGTGGAAAATAAATACCAGTAAGGAATAATCGATGAATGAAGATTCTATTTTCCCATCTGCTATAGTAAACGGTGCATGGAGAGAATGGGGAGCTTATGGATCATGCAGTAAAACTTGTGGAGGAGGAACAAGAGTCCGCCACAGACAATGCACAGCCCCACGTCCATCTCATGGAGGAAAAGACTGTCCGGGAGTATCGTCAGAGTCAATCTCTTGTAATCAGCAATTATGTGCAAGTAAGTATGTGTCAGAGACAGAAGCTTTAGGCCATATCACTTGTATTTTGAAAAGCGTATAATTATTAACATATTTATGAATGATTAGAGATAAAGTTAGGTAATTCTTTGCATTGGAAGATAACGTTTGAAAAAATGAAGCTTAGAGATAATACATTAAAGGATAAGCCGACCTGGTACAACCATCATTTCTCATGGATTAGTGCTATATAAAGTTTTTAGTTTATTTTCATTTTGAGTAGGGTATTATATCTAGCTCTGTAAGGCATCGTACTAACATGTTCTAGAAGAGCTGTATTACTTGTTAGCGAGACCTGCCAATAGATAATGTAACCAAAGTACAGGATTAACTTAGAGATGGTCATTATACAACGTCTCATACCATGATGAACATTTGACTGACTGACGGAACAAACCACAGCAACGAAAAGTCGTTGAGTCTCGAAATTTGAAAAAATATGACAAAATGCTTTTCCGACAAGACTTACAGCAGATAGACTGGGAAACCATCCTCAGCCCATTTAATGTTGATCCTTCCAGTATGGCGACTAAATTTCTGGAGATATTCGAATCCATTTTGAATAGTCACTCACCCCTAAGGCGAAAAAGGGTTCGAAATGACTTTGCGCCGTGGCTATCGGCTTCCCTCAGAAAGTTAATGTTAAAAAGGGACAGAACGAAGAGACTAGCAAGATCATCTCCAGAAATGTGGTCATCATACAAACAGTTGCGTAATCAAGTAACTAAAGAGATACGTCTTGCTGTTAGTAATTACTACCATGGGCTGATTAAAGAAAACTCTAGGGATCCAAAGAAAATGTGGAAACAAAGTTTTGGATTAGGGTGCTAATTCAACTACGCTCACGAGTATCGAAATCGAAGGAAAAACGCTAACGCGTGAGCGCAATATTTTAGAAGCGTTGAATGAACACTTCGTTACCGTAGGCCCTAAACTGGCAGAAAAAATTGACTCGAGGCCTAACGATGACTGCCTTTACCACATTGAAAAACAAACAAAAGAGGTGAAATTCAAAACTGCCGGGCAGACTGGAGATTAATGGCTCTGAGCTAAATCGTGTACTCAAGACTAAGTCGTTAGGGGTAATTGTTGATGCTAATCTTAAATGGGATGAGCACTATAAAGTCGTAAAAGGTAAAATCTATGGAGGACTTGCATCAGTGAGGAAACTTAGAAATATACTCCCTCAGTCAAAACTCTGTAATGTTTACCATGCTGTTGTTGAAAGTCATCTGCGTTATGCTGGTGTAATTTGGGGAAGCTTACCAGAAACAAAATTAATGACCCTCCAGCGACTCCAAAACAGGGCTAAGATGATAATAAAATATGCAAAACATAAAGATGAGTGGTCTGATAGCTGGTTGAGCGTCGAAAATCTATTTCGATTTGATCGATCAGTTATGACATATAAAATCTTAAACAAAATTAGCCCTTATAGCCTATGGGAAAAATTTTACTTAAGATCTGCTCATTCAACATATGAAACAAGAAGCTGCAAAAATCTGCAAATCCCTAAGCTAAAAACTGAACTAATGAGAAAAAGCTTTCAATATTCGGCTGTGAAAGATTGGAATAATATCCCTGTTGATATCAGTAAGAATTCGAGTCTCAATAACTTCAAAAAACAATTAAAAGCACATTTGAAAAGCTGATAAATATCGCATAGCAAAACACGACCCCCTGGAAGAGCAGTAGTATAGGTTTATATTTGCTTTATTGTATATTAGCTATTTTATATGCTGTACTAGGTCTCTCGTTTTGATAGTTATTTGTTTTACTATTGTAGTCTTATTGTACTGAAGGGTAGCATCGTGTATAAATATATGATAATAAATAATAATAATAATAAATAATAATGCTCTCTCTATGCACAACATTGCTCCCTTTTTTGCACTTATCTAGTGATTTTATGTAATATTTGACAGTCAATGGTGGTTGGAGTCATTGGGGAGCATTCTCAGCTTGTAGCAAGACATGCGGAGGTGGGATAAAGACACAGTATAGATACTGTAACAACCCGGCACCCGCCAATGGAGGAAAACCATGTGCTTCAATTGGATACAAAACTGCTGCATGTTTAATCAGGCATTGCCCAGGTAAATTACATTTTTAACTTGCTAAGTATGCATTTAGCTTAGGCACAGAGCAAAGAAATGTTTATATTTTCTAATGCTATAATAATTGTATACTTCCATACAAAATCTATCATCCAAGACGCGTGCGTGTATATATAAAAGGGCATTTCGTATTGCTCACATAAAATATACCCCAAACAAACTTGTATGCTAGCATAAGGAGGAGCTGTGTGAATGAAAATTATATTTTTCCTGTATTACTATAGTGGATGGTGGATGGAGTACATGGGGTGCATATGGATCGTGTAGTAAAACTTGCGGAGGAGGCACAAGAGTCCGTCGCAGACTATGCAGATCTCCAAGTCCAGCTCATGGTGGAAAAGACTGTGAAGGAGCATCGTCAGAGTCAATCCCTTGTAATCAGCAATTATGTGCAAGTAAGTATATATGTCATAGACAGAAGCATTAGGCCATATCACTTGCATTTTGAATAGCGAACAATTATCAACATATGTATGACTGAAACTCTAGTGTTCTCCATTTAGTCCCTGTTAATACTATAGCTATGAGTTACTGTCAATACATAAATTTCAACAGTGCTAGCTGCAATTTTTTCACCGAATAAGGACGCGTATTTGACGTTGGAAAGATCCATTGCTTCTCGCTAGCACTATCAATTTTAGTGTTTCTTCATCTTCGCCTCGACAACAATCCTGCCTCTGTGAGTAACTAATTATATGGATAGTCTACTATTTTCTTCTAACCCATATAACCCTGGTACAATTTATTCCTAGTCTTAACACAATACGAGAGAGAGTAGTCTGTTTCCTTGAGTGCCTCTGGCACATTCAGCTATCTTTTGATGAGATATGGTAGTGACAAAGATAGACCTCCTCATCAGAACAGCCAGGGTTACATTAAAAAGAAACTTATCAGTGTCTGCTCGGTGCTCGTAGTGCTTGTCTACAGCAAGAATGACCCCATGAAAAATCTAATCTTACCAGAATGCTAACATTACGTTCCTAGCAATGCTAATCCTATTCTTTCTACTTTACTATGCTCTATTTTATTATTCCATCTGCATTTATTGAGGTGTATTATTGCATTATTAATATCACATAGAAGGACATCAGGTATCGAATGTACTATTGGAATTAGGTTTTCATATTGTGCATTTTACAAACGCAATATGGAATAAGGAATACTTCAACTTAGAGATATATCAATAGAAAACTATTTGCTATTCTTGTAGTCAACTAAAATAATTTCCTGTAAGCTAAATCACGTCTAGTGAGCTTTTCATGTGTATGTTTTTGTTTTTGCCTTAAAGGGTCTTTCAAACAATCCTAAGTCATAAACGCCCTTTGTAGCATAATAAGTATCAAAAGAAAAGGTACTTGTAGCATTCAAAGTTCTGCTTCCAGTTTCTTGTGGGGTATATGCATAAGCATTATTGCCTTTCCATTTTATTTTTCTTATTTCTTTCCAGTCGATGGTGGCTGGGGACCGTGGGGAGCTTTCTCTGCTTGCAGTAAGACATGCGGAGGTGGAGTAAAGACACAGTATAGACACTGTAACAATCCGACTCCTGCCAATGGGGGGAAGCCATGCTCCTCAACAGGGTCGAAGACTGCTGCATGTTTAGTCAAATATTGTCCAGGTAATTTATATTTAAGTTTCACAACATTTGCTTTTTACTCGATATGTCAGGTGATAGTCTTGTTGATTGTAAGTTAAGAATCCTTGGATGGTTTCCTTTAGTTTGTTGTAGTAATAGACTAGTGAAATATCTAATTTTAAAATGTTGCATACCGAGAAAATCCGGCAAAGCCACAGGTACTATATTGATTGTGTACTTCCACACAATATCTGACATCAAGAATTTGGTCATGTAAATTTAAAATCACATTATAAGCTACCCTGTTCAGTCTATGCACATCGTGTAGCGGTTCCTATTTTAGCGTGGTCCTAGAAAACGAGAATGAAGTCTAGGAAACTTGAAACTGTTGTAAACTTTGGATAATATTGAAACTCTGAACAGCAACCTCTAGTAGTATGCATTTAACAGTATGCCAGAAAAATGCTAAGGACTATTTAAAGTAACGTCAATCAGCAGAAGGTAATGCCTGATTCACAAGGTGCGATCACCAGAAAACTTCGTGTAAGGCTTGGTCGAAGGCTTATCATGGTGATTTTGTCTTTGAGGCTTTCTTTTAATAGGCACTTTTGTGTATAAAGCTCTTTTCATATCAATGTGATGCTGTGAAAATAATCTATTATTATAGAACTAGCAACACAGCCAGCAAACAATTAATCAAATCAAATGAATAGCTGCATATCCTATTTTGTTATTAACATTAGTGGACGGTGGATGGAGTGCATGGGGTGTATATGGATCGTGTAGTAAAACTTGCGGAGGAGGCACAAGAGTCCGTCGCAGACTATGCAGATCTCCAAGTCCAGCTCATGGTGGAAAAGATTGTGAAGGAGCTTCGTCAGAGTCAATCCCTTGTAATCAGCAATTATGCGCAAGTAAGTATGTCACTATTACAAATAATTTCTCGTGCCATTTGATTTCTGCAGGAAACGATAGCTGCCAATCAACTTATTCCTAGAGTTACTCAAGATCATGTAACATAGACTTACCAACATAGGCGTCAAATCTTGATTGGCTAGCAAAGGAATCGCCTTTCTACGTAATTAGCCAATGAGATTCCACCTATTTTGATACTTATGCTAGACATACTTGTATGTCATAATTGCAAAAAGTGTACAGTAATAAATTCTAGCGTCCCATGATGGACAAATAGTCATAGTACCTTGCTTAGCAAGCATTCGTTGAACAACAGATACAGGAGAATTTATAAGAACTGTTTGTTATATGGTGTAGATATCGGAATATGCATCAAAAAATTCTTTTGCACCATTATAAGATAGAGATGTTTCGTTGGTTCTTTTTCTTCTTGAACATTCATGAAGAATAATACACCATTGCAGTAGGCACGGCAATGGTGTATAATTTGTGAAGTATTAATACTTTACAAATTATACTAGCACTAACAAGTACTGAGTTGTAATGTATACAATCTAAACACACAAACTTGGCAGTTTGGTAGAAAAGTGTTGAGTGTTCTTCTTCTACTTACTATATTTAACAGTCAACGGTGGTTGGAGTCATTGGGGAGCGTTCTCAGCTTGTAGCAAGACATGTGGGGGCGGAGTAAAGACACAGCACAGGTTCTGTGATAGCCCCCCACCGTCAAATGGAGGCAGACATTGTTCTGGAGAAGGCTCCAAAACGGCTCGTTGTAATACTCAATCTTGTCCAGGTAAGGTAAACCTTGAACTGACAAACCACGAATTCTGCTCATTTATGACATCGTTCTTGACTGTGATCACTCTAGTATCACATCTCACATTTATCCGAACTTCTAGTTTAGCACCATGATTGTACTTTTTTCCAGCATGCGTCCTTTTTTCTGTGTTGGAATTACTCTTTCCAGAGATCATGCAGCTGCAGAGCAGAAAGATAGTTGGAAACAAAGCTTCTCAATTTTGGCCTGGCCTATCTAACGAGCTAAGCGTTGTAGATTTAACTCCCCCTCCCCCATTGACAAAAGGTTGCCCATCCCTGCTCAATTGTGCAACAAGTTCTATAGCACTATTTCGATCAAAGAGCACCTATGATATTTATCAATCTTCTATGTGATAGTGTATAGGTTACAATACTTTTGATAGTTCATGGTGGTTGGAGCGCATGGGGTGCTTTTGATGCTTGCAGTAAGACATGCGGAGGTGGACAGAAGGTACGGCGAAGGTCATGTGATAATCCAGTACCTGCCAGAGGAGGCAATTACTGTCCTGGAAACAGCACCAACTATGTTCCTTGTAATACCCAACTTTGTCCAGGTAAAGCAGACATCGAATTTAATAAACTATAAGTTTTTACTTTAAGCAGAAAATTTAGATCTTAGCGACAACCTTGATAGTAACTACAGTTGTTTCAGGGGCGGATTAATAATATATTACATTACAATAACATATATTATAATAATAGCATTAATAATCATGGTTCTTCCTAGCATGCAATGTGCAAGGTTTGATAGTTGTTTTTGATTGGTCGTTGGTTGATCATTGATATCTGGTCACTATCATCCTGACCGCTTGGTTTGAGATTAACCATTTAACACAGAGCGGAGCTTGACTGGTCTAGTTCACCCCCTCTTACCCAGCAGCGCACGTTACTAATGGCGTATATGGTGATGCAGAGTGGCGCGCAGCTATTGTATATTTTGACTGTACTACCACACTACAGTTTACAGCGCATGCACTCTATCTTGAGAAGGCTTCGTCTAGTTGACTGACTAGGCTCTATGAAGATATTTATGTTAAATTTTATAGTAATCTCGGTGTTACGACATTTACCTGTCTTTTGCCATTCGCTATAGTTGACGGTTCATGGAGTGAATGGGGAGCATATGGATCTTGTAGTAAGTCATGTGGAGGAGGCACCAAAGTCCGTCAAAGACAATGTACGAATCCAGCACCTGCACATGGCGGACGAAACTGTGTTGGATTAACTACAGAATCAACATCTTGTAATGAGCATATGTGTCCAGGTTGGTGTATTACTTTGTAGAATTACACACTTATAACAAAGACTAATGAGATAGTGCATAGATCCCTTTGTTGTGATTGCAAACGTTTAGCTCCAAAAATGATTACACTAATGCTCATCATAAAATGCACTCTGTATTTCATTAGCGTAATAATCTTGCATCATATCTACGTTGATATAATTGTTGCCAACTTTTGCTAGTCAATGGTGGTTGGAGTGCATGGGGAGCTTTTGAGGTTTGCAGTAAGACATGTGGAGGTGGAATGAAAATACGGCGTAGACAGTGTAATAATCCGGCACCTGCCCATGGGGGTGACTACTGTCCTGGACACAGCACTAACTCTGCTCCTTGTAACATGCAGAATTGTCCAGGTAATGTAAACATCAAATCTAAGAAGCTATTAAATACATTAGTGCAATAACAATGAAGCCTTAACAAGGAGAATAATTGAAAACGACAAGCTTTCGTCAAACACAAAGATTAAACCAATATGCATGTATTACTCTTGATTAAATCTTAAAAGCTGCTTTTTGCCACAATGCAATGGTTGTTTATGACGTTGATAACTGATGTGCTGTTAACATCTAATCACTATCAAATTTACTGCATAATTGAGAAAAAGTGACTAATCACTTAGCGCAGAGAGTAATTGAAGGTTTTAACTGGTTGATTGGACACTACGAAAGTGTTTATGATAAATATTATCCCAACCTTGCTGCTATGAAATATACCTTCCCGCTTGTCATTGGTTTATAGTTGACGGTTCATGGAGTGAATGGGGAGCGTATGGCTCTTGTAGTAAGTCATGTGGAGGAGGCACCAAAGTCCGTCAAAGACAATGTACGAATCCAGCACCTGCACATGGCGGACGAAACTGTGTTGGATCAACTACAGAATCAACATCTTGTAATGAGCATATGTGTCCAGGTTGGTGCATTGCTTTATAGAATTACGCACTTGAGCTAATGAGAGAGTTCGTAGATGTCTATGTTGTGATTGTAGATGCTTAGCATTGAAAGGAAAAAGCACATTCTATCAAATATCTGCCTTCTCTAACTTAGGCAACGTAAAGTCATACTTATAAATGTGTATGCAACGAAGGTAATATTTGCAAAAATGCTTTGGTGCATAGTGACGGCTAGAGTAGTAAAAGTGACAAGAATAAGTTTGATTATCATAATTGTTTATTTCATCAATCTAAAAATGCTTCCTTACAGTAACAATTATAATATTTATTTGAATACTGCAATGAAATTTCTTGTGCTTCTTTGAATTTCCTCAGTTACTAGATCTATTGAATTACTCCATCCAAATTGTATGGATAGCTATTTCCGGTGACTACTGTGCCACTCTTACTTCACATTATTCATTTTATGTTATGCAAACGTGATAACAGTAATGGTTATCATATAATGCACTCTGTATTTCATTAGCGTAATAATCTTGCATCATATCTACGTTGATATAATTGTTGCCAACTTTTGCTAGTCAATGGTGGTTGGAGTGCATGGGGAGCTTTTGAGGTTTGCAGTAAGACATGTGGAGGTGGAATGAAGATACGGCGTAGACAGTGTAATAATCCGGCACCTGCCCATGGAGGTGACCACTGTCCTGGACACAACACTAACTCTGCTCCTTGTAACATGCAGAATTGTCCAGGTAAAAATCAAGTCATTTTGCTTAATCATCAAAGCTACAAAATTACTTTGCAACATCCATACACTTTTTATTAAGATAATAAATCGAATGCAAATGATAATGCAACAAGGATAGATCTGGTGCAATCATAAGCAAATCTTTGCTATAAGACTAGCTGGTAGAACTGCTTGTCGCAAATGATACTCACCTGAAAGTGGGCCATTTGTCGGTGATGGTAATTAGGTATTGAACATCTACATATAAATCTACATTGATACTGAGGAGGACCTGGTACGATGATGTAGGATGCTATGCCCAGAGCGCAAGTAACACAATAAAAACGGTTACATATGATACTAGAAGCGGCTTTTTAATAGATAAATTGACATTAAAATAAAACTGAGAAGCCGAGAAGCTGATATTCTGATTAAGGTAAAAATACGTAAAAAAAGAAATGAAGTTACTTAGAAGGGATGCAGAGTGAATTAGTTAACAGAATCTTGTTACTAAGTAATGGCTCAGACGAATAAGTATTCAGACGAGTCGAGTAATGAATACTCCTCCTCCTCCTTTTTGCTGCTAGAACTTCAACTTTGATATGCGTACATATAGTTATTCAAAAGCTATATTTAGACTTTATGTACTTTAGACAGGGCAGTTTGCAAATCAGTTTTTTAACTGTATGCCTTACCCTGTATAAAGAAGTTAAAATGAAATGAAGGTGTCTTTCCAGACCAGTGGCTTCCAAACGTTTCAAATTATGCCATATGGCAGTCCCCTACAACATACTTTTTCGAATCAGGACTCCCTTGAAGGGTAAATATGTTCTGATACATATACTTTCACGGAAAGTAAAATACCAGCAGTAACGTGAGCTAAGGAAGCAACGAATTGAACAAGTGACAGCAGCCTTTGAGACCTTTTGCGGCGCATACCCCAGTTTGGGAGCCACTGCTCCAGATGTTAGGAGAGTAACTAGAGCGATGACCTTTGTCAATATTGGATTGAGTAGTCGCATCCATACTAGAAGTATTCTACAGATTGTGAGAAAAACTTGGGCAAGATCAAGTATCTAATCACTTGGAAGATTGCAAGAAGTTTTTTTGACTGTAAACACACATTGTTAAAAATGATCAGTACCCTATGCTTTTAATTTAGCTTAACAGGTCTATAGCTTTCAAGCATCAACCACTGTAAAAGTAATATCAATATGCTTTTTGTTCTTAGAAAAGCATTTGACACAATGGACCACGGAATTCTCTTATCAAAAGCTATCAATTACGATAGTTACACCATACTTAATAGAAAGAGGACATTCTTGTCAAATAGCATGGTCACAAATCAAAACTAAAAACATAATCCTGCCAGTTATACCCTTCTAATTCTGAGCCTGTTACGTCACGTAGTTCTCTGTTATTTTTCTGCCTGTATTTAGGTTAACCTATTTAGATGTGATATAAAGATCCCCCCCTTGGACAAATATCAAGATTTTCATGCCGGAACGACATCTTTTTTTAAAATATAAATTATTAAACTAAACACAATAAGATATACAAGAATTTATGCCATCCATGGCCAAAAACGACACAGGGTCACCGAGCTCTGACTATGGGTGACACATACAATATGCAATTACTCAAACAGGACTAAAATAATGATCTAGGGAGTGCCTCAAGATAGATGCTTAAATCCCTCCCTTAAGGGAGAACGACATCTGATACCGGTTTGCAGCACCAAAACGAATTTCATTTCACTTCATTCATCTTATGCGTAATATTCATTCCGATAGTGGCGTAGAATGTCCTCCACAATTAGGAGGTGTAAGGCATTAACTTACCGACAGAAACCTTAGCTGAACTGGTTTTTTGCAGACAGGACCCACTTTTAAAGTTACTTCTTTTAAAGAGACTCATTCACAGGGATAAGCGATTACACCTGGGGGGGGAGGTAGATATTCCCTTATGGTAACATAGGAGGACCTACCACAGTTGGGTCCAGAGGAATAAAATATGTTGACATTTTAGGCCTCTAAAATAGCTTGAGAATCTTAGCCCAAAATTTTACAGAGCAGATTTGCTGAATAAATATCAAAGCGTATAGATCTAACGACAAAGTTCTAAATCATATACAATTACATACCAAGTTTGATAGTTGGCAGGTGTCGCACCCCCACACGCCTCGCACGCCATGCCCCTACCTTCCAGCATGGCATCTTTCATATTAAGGGCTTATACACATTCGTCCCAAATCATCTTGATGAATGAACTGGTTCTGGCAGTGATGAACTTCATGACAATAAATCAATCCCCTAGTAATCTATTGCAGTAATCTATCATTATACTTATGCTAGCGTAATGTACTTTTTGCCACCCTTTCCATAGTCAAAGGTGGTTGGGGTGCATGGGGAGCTTTTGAGGCATGCAGCAAGACATGCGGAGGTGGACAGAAGGTACGGCGAAGGTCATGTGATAATCCAGCACCAGCCCATGGAGGTAGTTATTGTCCTGGAAACAGCACCACCTCTGTTCCTTGTAACACGCACAATTGTCCAGGTAAAGCAATTATCCAATTTAAACCAGCTATAGACTATACTGCTTACATCTATGATATAACGGGGAAAACATATGCCAAAACTAACTGATAGTAAAAAACCATTATGTGTACAAATTGAGCTATACCACCATTGAGATGGTGTCTGAAAGAGAGACAATGCCGGTATTTCCTTTATATTTATATTGCAATGATAGAGCTAATGGGAAGAAAAAGACAAGCAGAACATGTTACTTTTGATTAGATTACAAGCATGCATATTACTAAAGTACATACAGTAGACAATGATATTGATCATTGATTGATTATTGATACTCAGTCGACATCAGCTTAACCACTTGATTGAGAAAGTGGTCCACAGTTATTAAGCAGTCCCCATACAGAATAGTATAATTGGGCCTAATCAATTGATTGATGGATTGATTGATTGATTGATTGATTTGTTGATTGATTATGGCACTATGAAGACATCTATCATGGTTTTTATCATTTTTGTCCCTCTTTGTTATGAAACTTACCTGCCCTTTGCCATTGGCCTATAGTTGATGGTTCCTGGAGTGAATGGGGAGCTTATGGGTCGTGTAGTAAGTCATGTGGAGGAGGTATCAGAATCCGTCAAAGACAATGCGCGAATCCAGCACCTGCTCATGGAGGAAGAAACTGCACTGGATCAAATGCAGAGTCAGCCTCTTGTAATCAGCATATGTGTCCAGGTGGGTGCAGTACTTAGTAGGATTACGCACCTATAACGAAAGCCATCGAGAAAGTGTGTAAATATCTTCAGAATGATTGTAGACGTTTAACTGTGGAGCTTGAGAGAGAATGTACTCTGTTAAGCACCTCTGTCATGAATATTACATCTGCAAAATTATGAAATGCTTAGAAAATGATCTGAGTGATCTGTTAGTGCAATACAGTATCTCTATAGTAGCATTGGTAAGAATGAATACTTTCTTCCATTTAGATGGCATAGACAAACACACAACCTGACTAGCCCTTCATGAACATAAATATATTTACAGTAATAAGCATCGCAACTTTCATTGGATTCTGCATTTTCGTAATGCAATAATCATCAATTATCCTTACGCTAACGTACCTTTTAAAAAATTGTTCGCAGTCAATGGCGGTTGGAGCTCGTGGGGAGCTTTTGAAGCCTGCAGTAAGACATGCGGAGGTGGAATGAAGATACGGCGTAGGATGTGTGATAATCCAGCACCTTCCCATGGAGGCAGCTATTGTCCTGGAAACAGCACAAACTCTGCTCCTTGTAATAGGAAGCATTGTCCAGGTAATGTAAACAATAAATTGAACAAGTTATTGAATAAATCTATCAACTTGCGATGAAGCCTTGCAATGAAAGTAATTCATAGCACCACGCTTTTATTACAGATGATGATTAACTTATAAGTAATTGTCACTGATACTCGTCCTAGTAATAGTACTAATATAGAACAATGAATGCCCACGTATTGCTCTTGATTATTGTTGAATAAAGCCATAATATTACGAAGAAATCTTACACGAAGGCTAAGTGAAACTTACATGCATTCATCAGACACAATGATTCACCAATATTTACTTGTCACTAATATTTGACGTAGTGGTACATGTATTACTTTCGACCCGGCTACAAGCAACTTTTTTGAAATCCCAAAGTGACTTACGACCAATCATTCATATACTGTACTGTTGCATCTGGCAGCTCTCATATGGAATTTTTAGAATAGCAAGATCATGGTAATACTGATGATAGACACCTTCTTGGTGTCCAATTAATCAACTAGAACAGTAATTAGTTCCCTTTGTAAATGATTAACCACTGTTTTCTCAATCAAGCAGCTAATATGGTATTGATCATCTATATGTCACGTGTACGGCTGCACCTATTTTCTCTCGTGTATTAACTGGTTAACTGAGAAAACAGCGATGTATCATTTAGCACAGAAATAATTGTCTGTCCTAGTTGAGTTTCGGACACCATGAAAATGCTTATGATTAGTATCATTATAGTCTTGTTATTCTGAGCATCACTCTTACTTTATTATTGGCCTATAGTGGATGGTTCATGGAGTGAATGGGGAGCATATGGGTCATGTAGTAAGTCATGTGGAGGAGGTATCAGAATCCGTCAAAGACAATGCGCGAACCCAGCACCTGCACATGGAGGAAGAAACTGCACTGGATCAAATACAGAGTCAGCCTCTTGTAATCAGCATATGTGCCCAGGTAGGTATATTAGTATATTACTTAGTAGAATTACGCACCTGTAACAAAAGTTAATGAGAGAGTGTGTAGATGTCTCTGCAGTGGATATAGAAGTATACCTACCATAGGAAAGGCGTCCTCTATCAAATATATGCTTCTTTACAGCAGACAATCCAATATCATGCTTGTGAAAATGTTGGTAATGAAGATGATATTTGCAAAAATGCATTGGTAGATGCAGGAATAGTTTAAAGGCCACAAGAACATAATAATTGTTTATTTCATCAATCTTAATATGACTCCTTACGGTAACTACTAAAATAATTTTTTTAATACTGCAATGAAATTCTATGTGATGCTACGAATCTTTTCAGTCATTAGATTTATTGAATTGCACGATACTGATTGTATGCATCACAACTTCCGGTGATTGTTGTACCACAATTACTCCACATTATTCATTTTATGTTATGCAAACATGATTACAGTAATGGTCATCATATAATGCACTCTGTATTTCTTTAGTGTAATAACCATTTATCATATGTACGTTGATATAATTGTTGCAAATTTTTGCTAGTCAATGGTGGTTGGAGTGCATGGGGAGCTTTTGAGACTTGCAGTAAGACATGTGGAGGTGGAATGAAGATACGGCATCGGATGTGTGATAGTCCTGCACCTTCCCATGGAGGTAGCTATTGTCCTGGAAACAACACGGAGTCTGTTTCCTGTAATATGCAGAATTGTCCAGGTAAAAGCAAACATCAAATTTAGCAATATATAAAATGAATTAGTTAGTTAAAACTTGCCAAAAAACTAATTGAAAAACGACAAACTTTCATCATACACAATGATCAACCAACATATATTTGCCATTGACAATCAATACTGCGATAGCATATTAAAGAAAGCAATGGACATGTAAGTGTTACTCTTAATTAGATTACAAGCATGCCTTCTGCTACGATACAAAAGTGTTTTATAACGTTAATCGTTAACGTACTGTTTACATATACTCTATGTCATATTAATTGCATGATTGAGAAAGCAAATGGTTAGGCATTTTGCACAGAGAGTACTTAATTGTTGTAACTTGTTGACTGAACACTATGAAAATGTCTACGATAAATGTTACGATAATATTGCTGTCATGGAATATACCTGTTCATTGTCATTGGCCTATAGTTGATGGTTCATGGAGCAGATGGGGAACATTTGGAATATGTAGTAAGTCATGTGGAGGAGGTACCCAAGTCCGTGAAAGGCAATGCACGAATCCAGCACCTGCACATGGAGGACGAAATTGTACTGGATCAAATACAGAGTCAGCAACTTGCAATGAGCATATGTGTCCAGGTAAGTGTAGCCTTTAGTAGAATTACGCACTTATAATCAAATCTATTGGGAGAATGTAAATATCTTTTTTGTGAATATAGAAGTTATATCACTTGTGAAATGAACTCTCTGCTAACTATAATTCTCTTAAAATTAGCTAGCTGTTGTAAGTATGAGAATGTAACTTGTTTTGGTAGATATTGATAGAAATAACATCAAAGATAGGAAAAATAAATACACCGTCATCATTGTTTATGACATTGATATAGCTTTGCATTACTACATCACTTGTAATTAGTATTCGGCACTGGAATGAAAATTATTTTTAGATACTACTAGTTCTTCTCTTACTTGAACTTTTGAAATGCCCAATGCAAATTACAGGTATCTCTATTTCCGATAAATAGCACTGAGCAGATAGTCAACACTACTTACTTGCCTTCATGAATCCAAATGTAGTTGCAAGTAAAATTGAATACACAGTGCAGTACTGACAAAATGTTTTTATCTTCATGCATTAGCCATTCCCGATTCATACGCTAATATATCTGATTTTCGTCAGTCAATGGTGGTTGGAGTGCATGGGGAGCTTTTGGGCCATGCGATAAGACATGCGGAAGTGGAATGAAGATGCAGCGAAGGATGTGTGATAACCCAGCACCTTCCCATGGAGGCAGCTACTGTCCTGGAAACAACACAAATGCTGTCCCTTGTAATACGCACCACTGTCCAGGTAGGTATATATAAACAGCGTCGTAGATACATTGCTAAAGCTATTTGCATGTTCTGAGACCATATTATAGATGTATTGATCCTTTGGTCGATCTTATGAACCACATGATGGAACAATTACATTGTAACCTATTCTAAGAGGAAGATTTCAACCGACAGTGTATTAATTTTTACAAAGTCAGTGACACTTTTTTGAATAATGTTTACTGTACTACAAGATGGTGATGCAAAAGGTTTTATAGACTACGATAAATCACATGAGATCATTGTCAGAGCGTTACTTTAAGACCAGTTGGTACATAGCTTCACGTTACAACTGGCATCTGCTTCAAGATGAACCAGTTGTTTGTTGATGGTAACTTCACCTTAGATACTGCGATGATAGATACATGGATACAAATCAAGACTGCAATCATCAATTTGTTTTGCATCCCATTAATTTATGCAATGTATGCAGATTACAGAGAATAAAATAGACCCTAGCTTTGAAGGCTCTGTAGCATGGTGCCTGATGAACCTAATGTAAATAGTGGAGTTAAGTACGAAGGGTTGATTTCAACAAGCGGCCTATTGTTGTTGTATTATCATGCATTTTGGAGATATTCATGGATGGTGGATTACAAATTACTCACGGCTAATGAATGTCCCCTGCATTGTTTTAATTGCATGGGTATACTATCATTTTGCAATGGATCCATGATTGAATTTCGAAGTTGTATTGGAACTGTGACAGTAATTATGATCGATACGTAGTCAAAGTTTGGCAATATTTCTCCGTACATGTGTCCATTCGCAACAATTTCCTTATGGCATCAAACTTTGTAGTTGCATGAGGGAGCATGGTCACTGTCATTTACCCTTTCAAATTCATTAGCTCGACATTAACTGCGGGACAAGTGTTTTTTTCTCCTTAGTTATTGTTTTGTATGTAGCTTGTAATCGTATTTAAATTTTAGTTTAGATTTATGGTTTATATGTAATGGCCCCGGGGTAGTCAGGATATTGCTCCTCGGGGTATCGTCTTTGTAGTATAGTAATGTTTGGCTTGTATGTAATGTTATATGTAACGTGTTATTGTAGGCTTTTTATCCTGGATAAAAAAAATAAAAAAAAACTTTGTAGTACAGTGTAGCTGTCGTTCAGGATTTATTTGGGGTTTCAAAAGTTACCTGTCTTTTGTCATTCACTATAGTTGACGGCTCATGGAGTGCTTGGGGATCATATGGACAATGTAGCAAAACATGTGGAAGAGGTAGCAAAATTCGTCTTAGATATTGCACGAATCCAGCTCCTGCTCGTGGAGGAAGAAACTGCACTGGGCCGCGAACAGATTCAGCTCCTTGTAATGAGCGTATGTGTCCTGGTAAGCTTTTCTTTCCTTTGGTACACGTCCAAAGTCAATGATATTTACTTTAAATATAATAAAAACCCGTACGTAGGAACCTGAAATTTTGAAATGAGCCAGTTTGTGCTGCTATTTGGTGAGATATATCTTAAAATCGGGGCGCAGGTTCCTAACACAGAGTCCTAAACAAATACTATAATAAGGGATAGTTAGTATTGAAATATTATAGCCAAATCTATTCTTCCTAGGCCTAGCCAACTTCGCACCAATCTTGTCCCTGCATGCCTTGCCCTTTCACAATTGTCTTTGCAAGGGTTTTGGAGCATCGTTGAGTTCGGTTGAACGGCAAAAAGATTGGATTTAGTTGTCAGTGGATTTAGTTGTCAGTGGATAGAGAATGAAACCATTTGTAAGAACCTTGTTAGAACATCAAGCTGAAAAGGTTCCAATCAATTGATATAAAAATATGCAATTTCAGGCCGTACGTTCTTAATAAATGAAGGTTCTTATGTACTGGTTTTTACTTTATATTTCTAAGGACGTAGGCATGCGGATGAAATCGTATGTTATTAGTGCCTACATCATGGCAGTAGCTTTGATTGCTAAGATCAAACTACACTCCTTCCAGCGCTCGAATTAACGGGGGAAAATGACAAAATCTATTTGACTTTTTCGAAGTGCAGTTTATAGATTGTTTGAAGTTTGGATGCCTAAGCGGTGCTATTTCAGCTGGGGGAGGGTTCTATTTCAGTCTGAAGTATGGTTGCTTGCATTTTTAATTCAATGTTGTATTGGAACAAGAAGTGCCTGAACAAAGCCAACATACAGACAATGGTAGACCAATCAACGATTTCTATTTTGTGACCGATCGTTTCTTAAAGTTGTCATTTCCGAGTTCCGCCATTGTTTCTGGCTAGGTTCCATCTGAGTTCGAAAGCGAAGTTATATTGTCTCCTTCCAGACCATTTCCGATGCCCAAGGATTTATTTCCGAGTTCTGCGAGTATTATCCACCGCAGATTAAAATCATCACAGTGCTCCTGAAGGCTAATCATGCTTTTACAATGAGTGAGTGAGAGAACTAGAGCGTACTGACAAACAACAGTATTTTAACAGTCAATGAACTACTTGAAGTAAAGCATTGGAAACAGATTGTGCTCCATTAAATATCTCGCCAATTTTGACTTGAATATTACATAAAATCGTTTTTATTGTAAAGTCTGACTGAGTTCGGTCTGGAGCCTCCACTGCATTAACATAAGAACCAATCTAGGTCAGATCGAAAAATTCAGGTTCTTATATACGGGATGTTATTGTATTTTAACATGGTCTGTATTAATCATACCTTGTGCACTACTACAGAAATATGACATTCTAATCAAATGAACTCGGAGTTCAAAGCTGTGCCGAAATAATGCTCAGCAGACTAAACGTTTGGAAGAGAGTAATACCCATTGAAAGTAAAAGATTATTGCATGGAAAATAAACTCAGGTGGAGTGGCCTAATGTATCTCAGTACATCTAGGGGCAATAACGAATGCTTGACTGCTAAGCTCTTAGCTTCTTGGATTTTCTTACAGGAGCTTAGATTTGTACATATGGCAAAATGTAATTGCTCGATTAGAACTGCTACTGCACAGCACCTGCTGCACAGTAGATAATGTTTGATCATCTTCGATGCCAATACCAGCTCTATTACCCCCATTCGATACAAAGGATTTTGTTAGCTGGATGAGATTCAGAAAAAGATTATCTGTTTCTAGTCAGATTATGATTTATAATTTCTACACTAGGGTTACTCTTGTAATTTTCCGTTAGGTTTTGGTTCTTTTGTCAGAGAAGGACACACTAAATTGGATTTTCTCTTATAGCAAAGTTTGTTCAGAATTCCGAATAGCCTTCAAAAAAACAACTACCTACTTCCTGCCTCGAGGCTGCCTCGATTACGAGAGCTAGTGCCTCACTTTGGCAACACAACTATAGTTATAAATTGCAGTAAAGATTAAATTGTCTATTAAGGTACTGTCCTTCACACTAGTACTTTCCATAATCTGGTAAGCTGTCATCTATACTTGTAAATGTACTCACGAAAAATGCACAGCTCTGACTGCTCTGAATGAGCACTCAGCTCTGACTTGATATATGCAATGTGATTAGCATAACTATATCTTCACTGTCAAGATACCGTAAAGATATAGTAGGTTTATTCAAGCAGATAGAGAATTAGCTGAACTGGATCGGGAATGGGTGGGGAAGTGAAAGTCGTGGATAAAGGTCAATCAGAGGCGGGTTTTTCGAAAAGAATCTGCGGGCATGGTGTTCAAAAGCTGAAAGTTAGCGCTGTGAGAGTGATTCTAATGATCAATTCATGATTTGTTTAAAGATTGAATTAGATATAACTTCTGCAAGCAGAAATGTTAGTCTTATATACTATTTCTCACTATCTTGAGGTAGGGTGGTCAAGCTCAGTTGTTGCCGCCTTGTATCCATTTGCTGCTGGAAGAACAGTGAGATAGCATACAAACCAGAGCCCGAGGCGAATTTCGAACCAACCACCTTCCATGCAGCAGAGGGCGCTTTAGTCTCTTGGTCATTAGTCCATTTTAGTAGTCAGGCACGCCTGCCCGCACCGAGGGCAGGGGGGCAAGGTTCCTATTGAGGGCACATTATAGAAATTTTTGCACTAAAATAATTAAGTCCTTGGAAAGGGCTGCCCCCTGCCCCCCCCAGCGTAGGCGTTCCTGTTAGTAGTGGTCTTCAATAAAAAGGGGAAGTTATACAGAAATTCTGATCATAATATTTTCGTACTATCTTGACAAAAAAGTAAGATATAATTGTTGAAATACAACGCACTCAAGCATTCACTCGGCCAGTAGCCCAGGGTTGAATTAGTGGTATCTTAACACAAGCATAGCAAACAATCTATGTGAATTTTGGCTGCAAATGAATAAAGCCAGCTTCCAAGTTCTTAATTGTTTTCTTTTACAGAAGATTTTCAAACTGAAAAGTTTCTTAGGGAATTTTCCTTTAGTAGTATGAATTCTTGAAATATTTTGGTATTCTACATGTCGGTTCCTTACAAAGTGGTTCCTTATAAAAAAGCTTGCACCTATTCTTGCAATTTCTTTTAGTTGACGGTGCATGGAGTGCGTGGGGAGCATTTGAACCATGCAGTAAATCGTGTGGAAATGGTACTAAAATCCATCGAAGAAGTTGCACAGACCCTGCCCCTGCTCATGGAGGAAGAAACTGCACTGGACCACGATCGGAATCAGCAGCTTGTAACGAGCACACATGCCCAGGTATGATGTTTAGTCTCTCTTCTTGGAAACAGGAGTATGTACCAGCAATATACACACATAAAGTCATTGGGTTTTGTCGAGCTTGTATTAAGGGAATTATGTTAAGTTTCAACTATTCCTCTTACAGATGATAATGCAAGATTAATTTAAAAAGTCTAAATTCTTAAATTTTTGCCTTGAATCACTTTATTTACCCAACAAAGATCAAGAAGATATTCGAATTAACGAAGTTCATCGCTGTTGCTTAAGCTTAGTTAAATACCTTCCCCCAAATTTGTAGTTGTGGAACCATGACGGTCACAGTACATAATGCAGTGGTTGATTCAAATGAACGAGCATTTTTATTTCAATGCATCAATCTATCTGAAACCTCCTATGATAGATTAGTATAAGAGAGTGGTACAGAGAGGTTGATCTAGAAATGGAAAGTCCTCGTAAGCTTTTAGTAGTAGTCCGGCATAGAAGCTTTGATTGGGTAAACGTTATTAAAGAGTTCTTACGGCTTGGTAGAGGCTAACAAACTGCATATGTTTTTTTTCATTTACAAATATTTATACACGAAATACCCTTCAGCTATAAATATACTAAATAATACAAAAAATTATCCTAGATGCAAGTAAAAAAGGAAAAATTACTATAAAACTAAGGCTGGTCTTCCAGGGTGTCGTATTTTTTTTCAGCTCATCAAGTAGATTTTCAATTGTTTTTTGAAGTGGTTTACCGTGGGAACTTCCCTTATGTTTAAGGGTATTTCATTCCAAGTTTTTAAAGCTGAGTATGAAAATCCTTTTTGACATACTCTAGATTATACTTAGGAATCTGGATATTTCTGCAGAATCTTGTATTGTATCTGGAGTAGTCGGATCTTGTGTGGAATTTGCTCCATAGATTTTCTGGGTAGAGCTGGTTCAGGATTTTATAAACCATAAGAGCACGATCAAATAGGTCAGATAGCAGATGACGTCTTTGAAGGTTTAATTATGCTAAAGTTTGATAGTGTCTACTTAGCTGGTTAGTTTTTCTTAGAAAATCGTTGATATTATTGTTTATTTCTGGGAACTGAATTGCAAGTATGTCGAAAGCATTAGTCATAATATTGAGTCGATACCTAGGAAAATTCCAAATTCTGAGTTAATGATCTTTATTAAAATACATTTATCATTTCCAGATGGCACCAATTCACCAATCGTAGTGGCTCCAGGTAGGACTGGCTTTCCTCAAACATCTTCACTTACAACTGCTTCATGAATCTTATATAGTAAAAGTAGGGTATTTCACCATTCTTAACCCTCCAAATAAACTGATATTTGTAGCAGTTGCCCAATGAACTACACTTAAGGTGTTGCAACACACACAAGGCAACACACGCACAAGCACACGCATGCACATATGCTGCGTAATCACATGAAGTCTTTGTCATCCCATTCAATGTTTATTTCATCTGACTGTTCATTCTGGAACATTTCTATGTCAAATATGAAACTCTCAATTAGCATATTCCTGAAGTAGAGAGATCGCCAGCGTGCTAAACCGTCCTAACTACGGTTATAGTCTTGGCTGTATTCAAACGTGTTCCTTCAAGTTATCTAAACCCCTGCTTCGACTATCAGTAGGAAACAACTGCAACTATCAGCCTCGGTAGAACATTCTCCTAAATAATTGAACATAAATAATGAGTGATACTGAATTACGAAATAATGAGTGATACTGAATTACGAAAACTTTTGATGAAAGTGTTTCATATCATTACAGATGGCACAATGTATCACCTGGTTGGTTGCTTTAGAAAAACCGATGGCAACAATCACTTGAAGCACCTACTTATAACAGAAAGGGATAACTCTAGTCATGCTAGTAGTGGAGAATGGATAGACTGGCACAACTGGGATACCTATATGAAAGCTTTCATCAACAGATGTGCAATAAAAGCAAACAGTCGCGACCTCAGTGTTTTCGGCATGTCCTTTTATGGTAAATGCCCTATTACTGGCATAGTTTGATGCAGTTTTGAATGCATACGAGGTTCCTCGACTTATTTTTCTTTGTCCATGATCCATAATGAATCTTCCAACTACAGTTTGTTTTGAATGCATATGAGGTTGTTAAATTTATGCTTCACTTGTCAAAGATCCATACATCAGAGCGTTTCTTGTAACTCGAGCGTAAAACTAAAATGGATAAACCAACCTTACCTCTCACTCTTCTCTAATACCTTCCTCTATTGTACAAATAGATGCATTGTAACTGTGTCTTAGCTACTAAAGGCTGTACCAAAATTTTTTTTTACAATTTTTCAATTCAAAACTGTGCTGCAACTTTTATTAAACATAACTGGCTCTTTGAAGAGGGCCTACCAGTATTTTGGTATAGCATTTAGTATCTGTAATATTATATGTTCAAAGGCCATTTAGGCTAGTCGTAAATGTACGTTAGTAAATTGTAAACTTTTTAGATTGTGTATAAAAAAAGATCCATCTTGGATGTTGATTCTTCTAGTGGCAAAAATGTACCCTTTATGAGAACTGTCGAACACGTAAAATTGTTTAAGCTGCAAGGCTCAATGTAATTTAACTGTAACTTTCGCCTGCAAAGTTAGCCAGAAAGATTGGATATGACGATTTAATAATAACTATCACTTTACTTTTTAAACAGATTCTTCTATGCTTGTTAATCACTTTTCGTCATTTAGACTAGTAGAATTTTGAGACATTGATTTTTTCACATTTCCAGGTGAATGTTGGTATAGTCCCAAGGTTGAAAACGCATTTGAAAAGTATGCTAATGACATGTGGAACTCCAAGCAATGCGTAACAGATGGGTATAGGGACTGTCAGCCTGGCGATAGTCACTGTATTGGCAACGATTTTGGAATTGCAGTTTACCAAATCATTGAAGATTTTGAATAGTAAGATTTTCAAACTGATCTAGATTAGTGGTATCTGAACTACAGAAATTTTTTTTGCAAAGCCAAAAGCTTCCATTCCATACAGTGTATTTTCAATATCATCACTCTTTGTGAATTGGTTTAGGGGCACAAAAATGTTTATCATGTTAATTCATGAGATTTAATGATGGCGCAACCAAACCAAGCTAACTAGAAGCTAGTGTATTGTAGACACAGAATAAACTACAGAAAGTCTCAAAAAGAAAGATTAAGATAAAGAATCTCTATGTCTATAATAATTACAGTAGTTTCATATTGTGTATGCAATCAAGTTCGGTTAGGTCCCGAATAAGCAGGGGGTCATGATAAGTAGGGGGTTGGGGAAATTTCTCAAAATGAAATAGCGGGGGTAGGAAGATGAAGGGGACTGGAAAGTGCACTAAAGTTGTACCAATCAATGTTCATACGAAAAGCCTTGTCAACAGTTTTGAATTGATTACGAAATTCATAAAAAATCAAAGTACTGTGTACACACTCCGATCAAGAAAATTAAAGCTCAGTAGCGTAACTTTTTCTCAGGTTTCTCTGAGAGAATTTGAAGATTTAGAAAGTGGAGGGGGTTCCAGCAAGAACGGGGGTCAGAGATTCCTACCAAAATGAATAAGCGGGGAATGCTTATTCTGGACCTAAGAATAATGATCTTGAGACCATGATTTAAGCCTGGTTTCAATATACTCATTACATCCATTTGGATCCTTGCGAAGGATTCCAGCTTTTCCAGGGACCTTGTGGAAACGTGTACAAATGATCCTGGCAACCCCACAGATCAGGATTAGTTGGAGAGAGCCAGTTTCCATTTCAGTGATTCTGATCTTCGTGATCGCCAGGGTCATTGATGTGTTTCCACAAGACACATAGGAACGCTAGAGGCTCCCACAGCGACCCGAGCAATCTTGACATTGTATGGAAATCAAGCTTCACATAGAAATCAAACTCTTATCATACACCGTAAATTCTACTGTGATATTGTTAAAGGAATGCTTGGCCTCTTCACCGAACACTTTCATACTTCCCCCATTTGTCAGTACCTGGAGCTTGCTAGCATACAATAAAGACAAATTTTGGTAAAACAGGCCGTTGAGCTATAACCATGGGTGTAGGATACGGAGGGAGGCTGGGGGTTGCGGCCCCCATCCGAGCAGAAATTCATTTCATTCGGGCAATTTCTTAAGGAAAAATAAATTTTTCCCCTAAAATAGCTCTAGCTTAATATGGCTAAACAACGATTCATTTAGATAACAGATCAGTGATTCGGGCTTACAGTTTGCAGCCCCACTTAAAGTTAAAGTCCCGGTACGCCCATGGCCCATAGCTATGATGTAGAAAAAGATGGAAGAATATGAAACCAGATATTGCAACAAGTAATACTGTAACAGTCACAACTGAAATGGTGTTGCCCTCTTTAAAAAGCAGTTGACCTTGAAATGTTGTTGCGACTTACAGTGTCACCAAGACGATAATGCCACTTCTTCTATTTTAGGTTGCAAAAACAGAACTGGCTGCAATTCAAAATGAGTTTGCATCTCAGAGCTGATTTATGATAAACAATATCTTTGGGTGATTACTATTGATTAGATTAAGATATCGATATTAAACTATGGTATTTAACATTGTTATTACACACATTTATTAGAAATGGAAACTAAACACATATATTTGGAATGCATGGTGAATATACACTTGCAAGTGTTAAACTTGTGGCTTTTTATTGTGCCCTTGTCAAGTTCTCTTCATCATAGTTATCATATTAACATATGGATTGAAGTAATTTGCCCGGTAGTTATTGAGGACATTTTCCTACTTATGGAGCCCAATATCACTAACAAAATGAACCACTTTATGAGGGAATGGGCTGTTTTGCACATCTTTTGACCTGCAGCTCTATGCTCATTAATAACATATAAGGTTCTATCATTAGCTGATATCGATCAAGAAGTTTTGCAGAGATTTGGAGAATCAATACATGTTGACTATATTGTAAAATGTAATTTTCTTAGCTGGTAGAAATACCTTTTTTCTCCATTACCCTCTAATACATAGTTTTTCATTCATAACTCTCCAATCAAACTTTCACAATTCTCCAATTCTATCAGTATTTAGGTTCTTTAATTCCTCAGGAAATCCGCAGTTTGATATATCGTGGATATATTGTAGCAAGATGGTCAAAAGGTGCTTGACATTCACTGAATTTAACTATAACATAACTCGATATAATGAACTAGCGAAGTGCATGGATAGGCCGGGCGAGGTCCTATAAAGGGGCTGGGACCTAACCTAACTACATGGAAAGCTAGACAGTGATACTATAACATCCCAATAACGTTAAATAGAAAATAGAATAACAAACAAATACCCTCTAATGTTCTGTAGGGTGCGACACAAGTTTCTAATGTTCTACCGTGATACCATATCTTTGAGGCAGTTTGACAGTCCGTTGTGATCTTCTAAGCACCACAGTTTCCTCGGGTGGCTCCTGCTGAATTCGATTTCTTTCTATAAGTACACTCTCTATTTCTTGTCCTTCCTTTTCCTTAGTGATATCTTCAGCTGTAGGAAGTGTTTCAAATGTTTGCTTTAGATCAACTCGATTTCTCCTTAGAGTATTTGTGTCCGTCTCAACTTCATATGATCTCTCATCAAGTCTTCTACGCACAACACCTTTCTACCATGACTTGTTTCCTATCTTGTAGGGTCTCATTCTTACTACATCTCCCTCAGCTAAGGGTGGCAAATCCTTACTCTTCTTGTTGTAATACCAACTCTGCCGTTCTTGATTCTGCTTCAATTGCAACTTTACAAGTTCTTTGTCATTTTGCTGCAAAAGAGGACCCCCTGTTGGAATAAGTGTCTTTGTTCGTCTACCCAACATCCTTTGAGCAGGGCTTCTATTTATTCCTTGAGAAGGTGTATTTCTGTGGTAGAGAATTGCTAAATAAGGGTCTTGCTTAGATTCCTTTGACTTTCTAAGCAATCTTTTCACAGTCTTTACAGCAGACTCTACTTTTCCATTAGCATTGCTGTGATGGGGAGAGCATGTCACATGATCAAATCCCCAGGTTTTTGCAAACTCTGTAAACTCATGAGACACAAATTCATTATCACTGACAACCTGATCAGGACATCCATATCTTGCAAAGTGAGCCTTTAATTTCTTGACAATTCTAGATGGTTTTTTGCTTGTTAGTTTATCCACTTCCCAAAAATTGCTGTAGTAATCCACCATAATAAGGTACTCTGTTGCATCTAGACTAAAGAGATCAATGCCTATCTTTTCCCATGGTCTGTCAGGTAGTTCATGACTCATAAGACTTTCCCGTGTGTTTTGCTTGGCTTGATATGTTTGGCAAACTTCACACATAGATATATACTGTCGTATTTCGGAGGACATACCAGGCCAAAATATGAGGTCTCGAGCAAGTCACAGGCAACCTTCTATGCCTAAGTGAGACTGGTGAATGGACTTTTTCATCTCTGATCTGAGGGAAGCTGGAATTACTAGTCTTTCACCCCTGAAAATAACCCCATTTTGTACCGTCAGTTCATCTTTGTAGCTACTGTAGGGCATCACTCTTGGGACTATTTGTGCATTATCATCAGGCCATCCTCTAAGAATGACTGACTTTAAAGAAGAAAGGACCTCATCCTGCTCTGTTGCTTTCCTTATTTGCTCTAGGCGCTCTTCTGTAACTGGTAAATACTGGGCCATGTTCACAGTTTCAAACTCTGAATTAGGGCTGTCATTAGGCGTCAGTGGTAAGCAAGCTCTACTAAGGGTATCAGATATTATTTGCTGCTTTCCTTGCCGGTATACAATTTCTACATCATATGAAAGGGTTCTCATCAACATGCTCTGAAGACGCTTTGGAGCTTTAAACAAAGGCTTTTTGAAAATGCTTTGTAGAGGTTTGTGATCACTATATACTGTAACATGCCAGCCATATGTAAAATTGTGCCATTTCGCAAAGGAATATGCTACGGCTAACATTTCCTTTTCTATAGGAGCATACCGTGTTTCTGCATCTGTGAGAGTGCGACTAATGTATGCAAGAGGATGGCCTTTCTGCAGAAGAGCTGCTCCTAAGCCACTATGGCTGGCATCACATTCAATAGATAGCTCTGCTGTTGGATCAAAATAGGCTAGTACAGGTGCCTCTGTCAACAACTGCTTTATGTGCTCAAATGCTTTGTCATGGGTGGCATTCCAGTCCCAATCCACATCATCCTTTAACAATGCACGAAGTGGAGCCATTGTGTCTGAGAGCTGAGGTAAAAAACGAGCTAGGTAATTTACCATGGCCTGAAAACGAGCAATACCTTTTTTGTCTGCTGGTCTCTGCATTTTTAGTAAAGCATCCACCTTAGATGTATCTGCCTTGAGACCTTGATCTGTAATTGTATGGCCCAAAAATTGGATTTCTCTCAGCCCAAATTGTGACTTGTCCTTATTAAGCTTTATTCCCACTTTTCTGCAACATTCTAGGAGCGCCTGTAGTTTTGCATCATGGTCGATGGTAGCTTCCTCAAATGTATCACCAACACCATAAACAAGGATATCATCAGCAACTGCAGAAACACCATTTAAACCCTCTAGTGCTTGGCATAGTCTCTTCTGGAAAATCTCACTGCTAACTGATAGGCCAAATGGTAATCTAGTGGCCCTATAGCGTCCAAAAGGTGTCTGGAAAGTTGTCAGCATGCTAGACTCACTGTCCAATTGACAGTGCCAATATCCACTGGTAAGGTCAACTTTAGAGAATATTTTGGCATTTGCTAGCTTTGGAAGAATATCATCAATAACAGGCAGCGTGTATCTTTCTCGTTTCAGAGCTTTGTTCAAAGGTCTTGGATCAATACAAAGACGAATCTGACCATTTCTCTTCTCCTGTATTGATATTTGACTGACCCATTCTGTTGGATCATCAACAGGGATTAAGACTCCAAGTGTGATTAACCTATTCAATTCAGACCTCACTTTGTTTTGTAGTGCAATTGGAATTCGGCGTGCTGGAGACACAACCGGTTTCACTGTTGGATCTACTGTGAGGTGTACTGTGCCTGGAAGTGTGCCTAGTTCACCAGTGAATACATCCTGGTACTGAATCACAATGCTTGAAACTGTTGTTAACTTATGTACAGGCTTCATATTGTCATAATTCACAACCATGAGATTCATCTGCTCTGCCGCTCTCTTTCCTAATAATGGCATGAGATCTTCTTTGACAACTATAAATTCAACTGAATATTTCTTCTGATTCACAGGATTTCTGAGCTTCATTCTACATTAGCCAAGAGATGTAACAATAGACTGATTCCACATTGTCAGCTTGATTGGGGTCGGTAAGAGTTCCCCATGAACGTACCTAGCTGGTATAACATTTGTACTAGCTCCTGAATCAATTTGAAAATTCACAGGTTTCCCATCAATTAGCATTTCTGCATGGATTTCAGGACTGTCGGACAAAGCAGCAATTATTTCAGAATTTTCTCGAGCGACTGATACTCCTAAAACATACTCAGTGTCTGATTCAGATGTGTCATTGTATTCTGTTTTTAGCCCACGGATATTTCTCTTCTTTCCTTTATACTTCCGTGATACCTTAAAATGATTCCTTTCCCCACAAACTTTGCAAAATTGACCCCATGCCGGACACGACTCTTTCCTTCTCACATGAGATCCACAACAAAATATGCATTCCTTCAATATGTACTCTGAATCACCCTTCCCTTTCTTGCTTATGTTGATCTTGCTAATACTCTCTGGCTGTTCAATTTGCTGCAATTGATTTGAAGTACTTTCTGCACTCCTACAAATATCAATGCACTCCTTCAGTGACAAATTTCTCTTCTGCAATAACAGTTTCCTGACATTATTATCTGAAACACCAAGAATCATTTTTTCTCTTATCAAAGAGTCCCCTAAACAATCGCAAAATCCACAGGTACTCGCAAGATTTCGCAAAACTGAAACGTAATCTTCAATAGATTCTCCAATTTGTTGTGCACGTTTGTTAAAAACATACCTTTCATATGTTACATTAACTTCTCCAATTATGTAGCCATCAAATTTCTTCATTACAGTTTCCACATCTTCCTTATCCTCTGCGGCCAAAAATGGCAACGTGTTGTAAATACGCAGACCAACAGGACCGACACAGTTCAAAAATGACGAAATCTGAAACTCCTTATCCTGTTCACGAATTCGGCACAAAATACTGTAATGTTTATACAATTGCTTGAAAAGCTTCCACTCCTCTATGGGATTTTCCTTCAGCCTGAGCTGCGGCGGTGGACTGCAGTGTACAGAAATACTCGCCCCACGATGGGCCTAAGAGTGCCATCTTCCGCTCCAGCGGGTACAGCCTCTGCTGTATCTGCACCCGTGCCTTGATTAATCATGACCACTGTACTGCTTCAATTATGGTAACCAAACTATAGAAAAGCCTGGTCACTCCTGTCACCATGTAGCAAGATGGTCAAAAGGTGCTTGACATTCACTGAATTTAACTATAACTTACCGTAAATCCTCGAATTAGCCCCCCCCTCGAATAAGCCCCCCTCGAATAAGCCCCCATGCTAGAACTTCAAATTGTTAATAAGCCCCCCCCTCGAATAAGCCCCCACCCCTGATGATGAAGAAGACTTTCATAAAGACTAGTGCTCAAATTTATACTGTTCTTGTAATAGTATGGAGATAAGAAGCTTTGACAATGAGCTTTTCATACGGCATTTGTCAAATAATTTTATAAGCCCCCCCTCGAATAAGCCCCCACCCAAAAAGCATCAAAAATAAATAAGCCCCCAGGGGGCTAATTCGAGGATTTACGGTAACTCGATATAATGAACTAGCGAAGTGCATGGATAGGCCGGGCGAGATCCTATAAAGGGGCTGGGACCTAACCTAACTACATGGAAAGCTAGACAGTGATACTATAACATATATAGGATTTTATTGATCTATCTTATCTTATGGTTAAGGATATTGTGGCAGAATGCGGCTGGAAGATCAGATTGAGTTATTTTCGGCTAGTTAATTTTAAGTGGTATCAGAGAAGAACAAGCCTTGAGAAAGTATATGATATTGCAATATTCTTTCTTGATTAGAACGACGTGCTCTTTTCAGTCACATTTGTTATATCGATTATGCTGCAAGTTATTGTGGGCGCTGCAAGTTATGTTGGCGCTGGTTGGTTCCAAAAAAGGGTGAATATCTCCTTTTGATTAAACTTTAAGAAAATCACGAATGAAAATGTGACAAGAACGAATTTACTAAAGGTTTTATATTGTGCGCTTCAGTATGTTGCCTGAAGTCGGTAAATCACTATTTCGTTCAGCAAAGCGCATTTTTGTTCGGTATTACAGCTTCAAGAGATATTTTAGGGAAGTAGTCTTTATGGGCAATAATCCTTGATCACTAATGCAAATTATATTTTTTAGTTTGTTACGTTAGGAACGGTCTATGATGTCCATAGCAAAGCTATAGGTTGAAAGAAAGAGAAAAGCTAAGTAGAGATGGAGGATGAGACCAAATTTGCAGATATTGGGCTTGAAAGAAGGAACGTGAGGTTCAGAGAAAGAGTAGGAAAGAGAGGAGTTCCAGAAATTATAAGTTCTTGGGATGAAAGATGATTTGATGGCTAAAGTACTTGGATTGCATACTAAAAAGTTGTCAATGCAATATGCGATTGCGAGTAGCCAATGTAAGTATCCTACTTTTATTGCTTGCAAAGTTCTTTAATGTACACCAGTTTTTAATCTGCAATCATGATCAGTGAACTTTAATATCGAAGATTTTTGGACAAATACCTTTTTGGCCAAATTTGCTTGAACCTCAGAGCTTCTTAGTCTGCAATGAAATCAATAAATTATGCCATATAACAATTTTGGACAAAATTAATAAGTATATAGGCTTACTTTTTAGCAATATCTAATCTGCAATCAAAAGCAGTCAATTTCAACTTAGCTATTTTAGGATAAAAGGGCAAATTGCATAGCCTTACTTTCTACTTAACATTGCTTGATATTGATCAGCTTTCAATCTGCCCCAAAAATAAATCATTTTTAATAGCGATCATTTTCGGACAAAGTAACAAGTGCACAGCCGTAAGCTTTTAAAAGCAAGTAGAATTTGGTTTTCTTAGCGATGATGGTAACCAGCCTTTCTGTATTGATAGATGCTTTACTTTAGTCTTTTTTAAAGTATAGTCAACAAGGACCCACAGATATTCGATGTTGTATTGATGAGTTGATTTTCTGAATGAACTAGACATAATTTTAACTTTTTGTATAAAAACTTACTTACGTCTACTTAACACACGAGTCAATAATTAACTATAAAAAGAAATCGGTTTGCTAACTATGTGGAGTGGTTAAAGTAAATCAGACGTTATAGAAAAGGTATGAGCAATGTGATACGGTCTGATGTCAAGAATGACATACGTTGAAGGTTCGTTAGCGGTGTTTCCAGTCGTACACAATTTATGATAAAAATTGCTAGATTTTACCATTTTCAGTAAGCATTCAAAATCAGCCAATTATTATGTTGGTAAGTTTTAGGTAAATGCTATTTTTGGTGATAGTGGCTTGCTTTTAGCCACTATTAAATCTGCTATGGGGATGAATAGATTTTATCTTCAATCAATTTTGGAAAAAGCACCAAGTTTTTAGCCATTACTTCTTTTCCAAAGCATAAGTACTTTTTGCCATTTCTCGGTTTATATTTAAGATCATTCAATTTTGAAATGACTCATTTATGAACCATAGCGAAATATATAAGCCTTATCTTTGGAAAGAACTTCTTGACTTTCGTCACCTTTAAAATTTCAATCCAGTTTAATCAACTGTAGAATCAGTACTGTGTAGAATTGATCAATCTTCTACAAAAAACAACTGCATTGCCACAAATTTAAAGACAAAAAAACTATGCTTGTGTTTCTCCATCCCATATCTCAAGATAAAGGGAAGAGAATTATTTCTTTGCTAAACCCTCTAGAAATTAATCTCTTTCTAACTTGCATTCAAACATAGCAACCTTTGAAATGGGTCACTTCTCGACAATACTTAAATAGCTTCATTTGGATTGCAGATTGAAAAGTGATGACATTGAGCGATTTGTGGCAAAAACGTAAGGCTATAACCTTGGTATTTTGCCGAAAAATGACCAAAATTGACGTTGACTGATCTTGATTGAACATTGAAAAGTGATGAAAATAAGGGATATTTGGCCAAAAAGTAAGGGATATTTGGCCAAAAAGTAAGGCTATAACCTTGGTATTTTGCCGACAAATGACCAAAATTGACATTGATTCATTTGGATTGCAGATTTAAAAGTGATGAACATGAGCGATATTTGGCCAAACAGTAAGGCTATAACCTTGGTATTTTGCCGACAAATGACCAAAATTGACATTGATTCATTTGGATTGCAGATTTAAAAGTGATGAACATGAGCGATATTTGGCCACAAAGTGAGGCTATAACCTTGATATTTTGCTGACAAATGACCAAACTTGAAATTGATTGATTGTGATTGAACGTTGAAAAGTGATGAAAATTAGCGATTTTTGGCCAAAACGTAAGGCTATAACCTTGGTATATTGCCGAAAAATGACTAAAATTGAAATTGACTCATTTGGATTGCAGATTGAAATGTGATGAAAATGAGCGATATTTGGCGAAACAGCAAGGCTACAACCTTGGTATTTTGCCGAATAATGACCAAAATTGACATTGATTCATTTGGATTGCAGATTTACAAGTGATCAAAATGAGCGATATTTGGCCAAAAAGTAAGGCTATAACCTCGGTATTTTGCCGACAAAGGACCAAAATTGAAATTGATTCATTTGGATTGCAGATTGAAAAGTGATGAAACTGAGCGATTTATGGCCAAAAAGTAAGGCTATAACCTCGGTATTTTGCCGAAAAAGGACCAAAATTGAAACTGATTCATTTGGATTGCAGATTGAAAAGTGATGAAACTGAGCGATTTATGGCCAAAAAGTAAGACTATAACCTTGGTATTTTGCCGAAAAAGGACCACAGTTGAAATTGATTGATTTTGATTGAACATTGAAAAGTGATGAAAATGAGCGATATTTGACCAAACAGTAAGGCTATAACCTTGGTATTTTGCTGACAAATGACCAAAATTGAAATTGATTTATTTGGATTGCAGATTGAAAAGTGATGAAAATGAGCGATATTTGGCCAAACAGTAAGGCTATAACCTTGGTATTTTGCCGACAAATGACCAAAATTGACATTGATTCATTTGGATTGCAGATTTAAAAGTGATGAACATGAGCGATATTTGGCCACAACGTGAGGCTATAACCTTGATATTTTGCTGACAAATGACCAAACTTGAAATTGATTGATTGTGATTGAACGTTGAAAAGTGATGAAAATGAGCGATTTTTGGCCAAAACGTAAGGCTATAACCTTGGTATATTGCCGAAAAATGACTAAAATTGAAATTGACTCATTTGGATTGCAGATTGAAATGTGATGAAAATGAGCGATATTTGGCGAAACAGCAAGGCTACAACCTTGGTATTTTGCCGAATAATGACCAAAATTGACATTGATTCATTTGGATTGCAGATTTACAAGTGATCAAAATGAGCGATATTTGGCCAAAAAGTAAGGCTATAACCTCGGTATTTTGCCGAAAAATGACCAAAATTGAAATTGATTCATTTGGATTGCAGATTGAAAAGTGATGAAACTGAGCGATTTATGGCCAAAAAGTAAGGCTATAACCTTGGTATTTTGCCGAAAAAGGACCACAGTTGAAATTGATTGATTTTGATTGAACATTGAAAAGTGATGAAAATGAGCGATATTTGACCAAACAGTAAGGCTATAACCTTGGTATTTTGCTGACAAATGACCAAAATTGAAATTGATTGATTTTGATTGAACATTGAAAAGTGATGAAAATGAGCGATATTTGACCAAAAAGTAAGGCTATAACCTTGGTATTTTGCTGACAAATGACCAAAATTGAAATTGATTGATTGTGATTGAACGTTGAAAAGTGATGAAAATGAGCGATTTTTGGCCAAAACGTAAGGCTATAACCTTGGTATATTGCCGAAAAATGACTAAAATTGAAATTGACTCATTTGGATTGCAGATTGAAATGTGATGAAAATGAGCGATATTTGGCCAAACAGCAAGGCTATAACCTTGGTATTTTGCCGAATAATGACCAAAATTGACATTGATTCATTTGGATTGCAGATTTACAAGTGATCAAAATGAGCGATATCTGGCCATAAAGTAAGGCCATAACTGTGGTATTTTGCCTAAAAATGACCAAAATTGAAATTGATTCATTTGGATTGCAGATTGAAAAGTGATGGAAAGGAGCGATTGTTGGGCAAAAAGTAAGGCTATAACCTTGGTATTTTGCCGAAAAATGACCAAAATTGAAATTGATTTATTTGGATTGCAGATTGAAAAGTGATGAAAATGAGCGATATTTGGCCAAACAGCAAGGCTATAACCTTGGTATTTTGCCGAATAATGACCAAAATTAAAAGTGATTCACTTGGAGTGCAGATTTAACAATGTTGAAAATGAGCGATATGTGGCCAAAAAGTAAGGCTATAACCTTGGCATTTTGCCGACAAAGGACCAACATTGCTATTGATTCATTTGGATTGCAGATTGAAAACTGATGAAAATGAGAGATATTTGGCCAAACAGTAAGGCTATAACCTTGGTATTTTCCCGAGAAAGGACCAAAATTAAAAGTGAGTCACTTGGAGTGAAGATTTAACAGTGATGAAAATGAGCGATGTTTGGCCAAAAAGTAAGGCTATACCCTTGGTAGTTTACCGACAAATGACCAACATTGAAATTGATTGATTTTGATTGAACATTGAAAAGTGATGGAAAGGAGCGATTGTTGGGCAAAAAGTAAGGCTATAGCCTTTGTATTTTGCTGACAAATGACCACAATTGAAGTTGACTGATTTTGATTGAACAGTTAAAAGCGATGAAAATGAGAGATTTTTGGCCAAAAAGTAAGGCTATAGCCTCAGTATTTTGGTGACAAATGACCACATTTGACATTGATTGATTTTGATTGAACATTGAAAGGTGATGACAATGAGCGATTTGTGGCCAAAAAGTAACGCTATAACCTTGATATTTTGCCGACAAATGACCAACATTGAAATTGATTCATGTGGATTGCAGGTTGAACAGTGATGAAAGTGAGCGATTTCTGGCCGAAAAGTAAGGCTATAACCTTGGTATTGTGCCGAAAAATGACCAAAGCTGAATTTGATTGATTTTGATTGAACATTGAAAAGTGATGGACAGGAGCGATTGGTGGGCAAAACGTAAGGCTATAGCCTTTGTATTTTGCTAACAAATGACCACAATTGAAGTTGACTCATTGTGAGTGAACATTAAAACGTGTTGAAACTGAGCGATTTTTGCCCAAAAAGTAAGGCTATAGCCTCAGATTTTGATAAAAAATGACCAAGTTTGAAAATAATTGATTTTGATTCAACATTGTTAAGGTAGCTCATCTATAAATAATGCCAATTTTTAGCATATTTTGGGACTTTTTTGTTTTGATCAAAAACATTAGAGAAGTTATTGTAGAATATCACTGTGCCCACCTTGTGGCTATTTCAGATGCATAACTTTCCAATATTGAGCATTTTTTATAAGAAGTATCATTTTTGTCCCTTAGCAACGCCTTAGCAACATCAAAGCAATATCTTTTCAAAGTACTAATCTATGGTTCTGAAGCCCCTTCTCCCGGGTTTCGTTCCACCATTTGTTCTACCTCTTTTTCACATCAAAGCTTCGTTTCTATGTTTCTGTGTGAATGTTTGTACTTAGTTACCTGGCTGTAGTCCCTCTCGGTTCCTCTGCCTGTTCAATGTTGTTCTCTAGTTTTTGTGTGGCAAGTTGTTTACGCCGTCATTTCAGGTTTACAGGGAAATGGGTTCAAAGAAGAACAAAAACAAACGTCATCAACGTAAGAGACAGTTTTATCGTAATCAATTTGTTTCCACTAAAAAGGATTCGATAGCACGTCGTAGATTGGAAGGGGAGGGCAATAGACTCAAGTCTGCAAGCGAGAAAAGGAGAGCAGAATCAAGTGACTTTCCAGGAACTCCACCAGCAAAAAAATGTCTGAGTGGAGACCCTGAGAATGTAGAAAGGTCAATCTCTGTCTCCAATACTTTCATGTTGATAAGCTCAGGGATATTGAAGAGAATTATTGGACAGGTTGGAACTTGTCCTGTTTGTTCTCAGCGTATTGATATGGAGGAAATGGAAGCTGAACGGATGGGGTTCTGTAGCAAATTAAATATATTTTGCCTTAAATGTGACTGGAGTGTTTCCAATTTTCTCTCAGAAGAAATTGATACTAAAAAGGGAAGCAGGGGAAGGAAGTTCTTTGAGGTGAATGTTAGAGCAGTAATTGCATTCAGAGAAATAGGAAAGGGGCATGAAGGCCTGAATACCTTTGCAAGATTAATGAATATGAAGGGAATTTCATGGAACTCATATAAGAATGTAAATAATACATTGTTTGATGCATATGAGTCTGTGGCTGAACAAAGTATGAAAAAAGTGGCACAGCAGATTAAGGAGGACAAATCAGCCAAAAAACACCCTGATAACCCCTCAGTCACACTTTGTGATGTATCAGTAGATGGAACATGGCAAAAGAGAGGATATTCATCCTTGAATGGGGTGGTGACTGCAATAAGTCATGGGAAATGCTTAGATAGGCATGTTATGTCCAAATACTGTAAAACATGTGTTAGATGGGAAAGTAAGAAAGGTACTAAAGAATATGATGATTGGATTGAAAAGCATGTGTGCCAGGTCAATCATATGAGGTCATCAGGAGCAATGGAAAGTGCAGGTGCTGTTGCTA
Source organism: Mastigias papua (assembly GCA_964019165.1). Classification (NCBI taxonomy): domain Eukaryota; kingdom Metazoa; phylum Cnidaria; class Scyphozoa; order Rhizostomeae; family Mastigiidae; genus Mastigias; species Mastigias papua. The sequence continues at coordinate 5,029,143 of OZ025268.1, forward strand.
TTTTCTCTTCATCTGTACAAAAGTACAACTTGATTTACTCTTCATACCTGGGGGATGGTGACACATCAGCCTTTAAAGATGTATTGGAAACAAACCCATATAGGGATTATTGCATTTTACCTTCCAAACTTGAATGTATTGGACATGTCCAGAAGCGATTAGGAACACGGCTCAGGGAATTAAGAAAGCAGCATAAGAATACCAGTATTCCCCTCTCTGGAAGAGGCAAATTAACAGACAAGATCATAAATTCTATGCAAAATTATTATGGACTTGCCATAAGGCAGAATCAAGGAGAGCTATATAAGATGAAGAAAGCCATTGGTGCTGTCCTTTGGCATTGTACTGAATTTGAAGAGGAACCTGTCAGACATCGCTTTTGTCCTACTGATGCTAATACTTGGTGCAAGTGGCAACATGATAGAATAAATGGAGGGAATAAGTATAGAAGAAAACCTGGAATTCCAAAATGGATCCATGATATCATACGCCCCATTTTCCAAGATCTTAGCTCAGATGAATTGCTATCAAAATGCCTCCATGGTAGGACACAAAATTCAAATGAAGCCATAAATCATATGATCTGGCAAAAATGTCCAAAAAATATATTTGTGCAAAGAGATGTACTTGAAATGGCAGTAAATTCTGCCATCATTACATTCAATGAGGGCCCTATAGGGATACAAGATGTGCTGAAATGCTTGAATATTTGTCCAGGTATTTGTTTTGAACAGTCATCTATTAAGCACACAGAGGATCGTATAAAAAACCTCCAAAGAAAGAGCTCAGAAAAAGAAAAGAGACAAAGAAAGAAGCTCAGAAGCATTAGGAAAGGGTTTATTGACAGGCAAGAGGAACTAGAGGGTAATGAAAGCTATAAAAGTGGAGGACATTAGTTCAAATGAAGCACTAAAACTTAATTGCTTCATTTCTCTAAACGTCATTTCTAGCTATAGGCTGAATTTTAGCAGAAAATATCTCATGACTCTTTTGAGCTAGTGACTTCAAATTTTCAGGCTATTGCAACCATTACTAAGGCAAGGGCATGAACCTAAAAGAGTTGTGATATTAAATAGAGTAATCAGATTATTGAAGTTTTCCTCACCCTTTCCGGTGACAAATTTGGTCCTCATTGGATAAATCAGATACTGCTCAAGGTATGAGGATAGGTTGCTTCATTTTTTAGGTTCATGCCCTGCACCTATCTGTTTCTCACTAACACAGAAAATTTGACAGAAATATACCTTATGGTTTTGCCACAGCAGCCTGTCAAAAATTCGAACTTTTTCAAAATAGTTATTATGATGACGTCATAATTATGATAATTAATGCTAATTTTTTACACAAAAAAATTACTACCTTGGTTCAATCTCTTAATTTCATTGGTTGAGGTTAGTATACATCAAACCAAGGAAAAATTCATCTATTTGTAGGTGAGCTACCTTAAGTGATAGAAAGGAGCAATTGTTGGGCAAAAAGTAAGGCTATAGCCTTGGTATTTTGCTTACAACTGACCACATTTGACATTGATTGATTTTGATTGAACATTGACCAGTGATGACAATGAGCCATTTGTGGCCAAAAAGTAAGGCTATAACCTTGGTATTTTGCCGAAAATTGACCAACATTGAAATTGATTCATTTGGATTGCAGATTGAAAAGTGATGACAATGAGCGATTTGTGGCAAAAAGTAAGGCTATAAGCTTAGTATTTTGCCGAAAAATGACCAAAATTGAAATTGATTCATTTGGATTGCAGATTGAAAAGTGATGAAAATGAGGGATATTTGGCCAAGAAGTAAGGCTATAACCTTGGTATTTTGCCGACAAATGACCAAAATTGAAATTGATTCATTTGGAGTGCAGATTGAAAAGTGATGACCATGAGTGATGTTTGGACAAAGAGTAAGGCTATAACCTTGATATTTTGCCAAAAAATGACCAACATTGACATTGATTGATTTTGATTGAACATTGAAAAGTGATGAACATGAGTGATTTTTGGCCATAGAGTAAGGCTATAACCTTGGTATATTGCCGAAAAATGACTAAAATTGAAATTGACTCATTTGGATTGCAGATTGAAATGTGATGAAAATGAGCGATATTTGGCCAAACAGCAAGGCTATAACCTTGGTATTTTGCCGAATAATGACCAAAATTGACATTGATTCATTTGGATTGCAGATTTACAAGTGATCAAAATGAGCGATATTTGGCCAAAAAGTAAGGCTATAACCTCGGTATTTTGCCGAAAAAGGACCAAAATTGAAATTGATTCATTTGGATTGCAGATTGAAAAGTGATGAAACTGAGCGATTTATGGCCAAAAAGTAAGGCTATAACCTTGGTATTTTGCCGAAAAAGGACCACAGTTGACATTGATTGATTTTGATTGAACATTGAAAAGTGATGAAAATGAGCGATATTTGACCAAACAGTAAGGCTATAACCTTGGTATTTTGCTGACAAATGACCAAAATTGAAATTGATTGATTTTGATTGAAGATTGAAAAGTGATGAAAATGAGCGATATTTGGCCAATAAGTAAGGCTGTAACCTTGATAATTTGGCGAACATTGACCAAAATTGAAATTGATTCATTTGGATTGCAGATTGAAAAGTGATGAAAATGAGAGATATTTGGCCAAACAGTAAGGCTATAACCTTGGTATTTTGCCGTCAAAGGACCAAAATTAAAAGTGATTCACTTGGAGTGCAGATTTAACAATGATGAAAATGAGCGATATGTGGCCAAACAGTAAGGCTATAACCTTGGCATTTTGCCGACAAAGGACCAACATTGCTATTGATTCATTTGGATTGCAGATTGAAAAGTTATGAAAATGAGCGATATTTGGCCAAACAGTAAGGCTATAACCTTGGTATTTTCCCGAGAAAGGACCAAAATTAAAAGTGAGTCACTTGGAGTGAAGATTTAACAGTGATGAAAATGAGCGATGTTTGGCCAAAAAGTAAGGCTATAACCTTGGTAGTTTACCGACAAATGACCAACATTGAAATTGATTGATTTTGATTGAACATTGAAAAGTGATGGAAAGGAGCGATTGTTGGGCAAAAAGTAAGGCTATAGCCTTTGTATTTTGCTGACAAATGACCACAATTGAAGTTGACTGATTTTGATTGAACAGTTAAAAGCGATGAAAATGACCGATTTTTGGCCAAAAAGTAAGGCTATAGCCTCAGTATTTTGGTGACAAATGACCACATTTGACATTGATTGATTTTGATTGAACATTGAAAGGTGATGACAATGAGCGATTTGTGGCCAAAAAGTAAGGCTATAACCTTGGTACTTTGCCGAAAAATGACCAACATTGAAATTGATTCATTTGGATTGCAGATTGAAAGGTTAGGACAATGAGCGATATTTGGCCAAAAAGTAACGCTATAACCTTGATATTTTGCCGACAAATGACCAACATTGAAGTTGATTCATGTGGATTGCAGGTTGAACAGTGATGAAAGTGAGCGATTTCTAGCCGAAAAGTAAGGCTATAACCTTGGTATTGTGCCGAAAAATGACCAAAGCTGAATTTGATTGATTTTGATTGAACATTGAAAAGTGATGGACAGGAGCGATTGGTGGGCAAAACGTAAGGCTATAGCCTTTGTATTTTGCTAACAAATGACCACAATTGAAGTTGACTCATTGTGAGTGAACATTAAAAAGTGTTGAAAATGAGCGATTTTTGCCCAAAAAGTAAGGCTATAGCCTCAGATTTTGATGAAAAATGACCAAGTTTGAAAATAATTGATTTTGATTCAACATTGTTAAGTGATAGAAAGGAGCAATTGTTGGGCAAAAAGTAAGGCTATAGCCTTGGTATTTTGCTTACAACTGACCACATTTGACATTGATTGATTTTGATTGAACATTGACCAGTGATGACAATGAGCCATTTGTGGCCAAAAAGTAAGGCTATAACCTTGGTATTTTGCCGAAAATTGACCAACATTGAAATTGATTCATTTGGATTGCAGATTGAAAAGTGATGAAAATAAGCGATTTTTCGCCAAAAAGTAAGGCTATAAGCTTAGTATTTTGCCGAAAAATGACCAAAATTGAAATTGATTCATTTGGATTGCAGATTGAAAAGTGATGAAAATGAGGGATATTTGGCCAAGAAGTAAGGCTATAACCTTGGTATTTTGCCGAAAAATGACCAAAATTGAAATTGATTCATTTAGATTGCAGATTGAAAAGTGATGAAAATGAGTGATGTTTGGACAAAGAGTAAGGCTATAACCTTGATATTTTGCCAAAAAATGACCAACATTGACATTGATTCATTTGGATTGCAGATTGAAAAGTGATGAACATGAGTGATTTTTGGCCATAGAGTAAGGCTATAACCTTGATATTTTGCCGAAAAATGACCAACATTGAAATTGATTCATTTGGATTGCAGATTGAACAGTGATGAAAATGAGCGTTGTTGGCCAAAAAGTAAGGCTATAACCTTGGTGTTTTGCCGAAAAATGAACAAATTTGACATTGATTGATGTTGATTGAACATTGACAAGTGATGGAAAGGAGCGATTGTTGGCCAAAAAGTAAGGCTATAGCCTTTGTATTTTGCTGACAAATGACCACAATTGAAGTTGAGTGATTGTGATTGAACATTGAAAAGTGATGAAAATCAGCGATTTCTGGCCAAAAAGTAAGGCTATAGCCTTGGTATTTTGCTGTCATATGACCAAACTTGAAATTGATTGATTGTGAGTGATTATTGAAAAGTGATGGAAAGGAGCGATATTTGGCCAAAAAGTAAGGCTATAGCCTCAGTAGTTTGGTGAAAAATGACCACATTTGACATTGATTGATTTTGATTGAACATTGAAAAGTGAGGACAATGAGCGATTTGTGGCCAAGAAGAAAGGCTATAACCTTGGTATTTTGCCGAACAATGACCAAAATTGAAATTGATTCATTTGGATTGCAGATTGAAAGGTTATGAAAATGAGCGATATTTGGCCAAAAAGTAAGGCTATAACCTTGGTATGTTGCCGAAAAAGGACCAAAATTGAAAGTGATTCATTTGGATTGCAGATTGAAAAGTGATTAATATGAGCGATTTTTGGCCAAGAAGTAAGCCTATATGTTAAGTGTGCCTTCAGCTTAACAAATGCGTGAGTTACTAACGAAGCACAAAAGGTAATGGAAGTTTAAGAATAACTTACGACCTGAGATAAACACTCGCTTGGGTCGTTTCTGTAACTTTATTTAAAACATCAACAGCTAAACAACGGCAATCAAAATGATATATGAATAAACAGTTTCGTCTGAAATCGTCTCTTCACTTAAAGCTTCTTGATGCACGGCATCACAACGTCTTCATACTCTGCTCGGCTAAGCCAACAACTAACTAACTTTGATAAATCTTACTCACTAATAGATACAGCTTAGCACAATAGTGCCAAACCCATTACCATATAAAGAACTGAAATTACGTAAAAAGGAGTAATACAATAAAAATGTTATTTGCATAATACAACGTCCAGCTGCGGAGAAACTTCGTTTACGCTCAAATATGGAACCGTCCTGACAATGTTCCAAGTAATATGTTGCACGCTGCAGTCAAGTTCCTACATAATAGTTTGCCGCAAAAACAACTATTGACGCAAATGGCAAACGTACAATGGCGGGGACCGTCTATATCACAACATATAACCTTGGTATTTTGCCGAATAATGACCAAAATTGAAATTGATTCATTTGGATTGCAGATTGACAAGTGATGAAAATGAGCCATTTGTGGCCAAAAAGTAAGGCTATAACCTTGGTATTTTGATGAAAAATGACCAAAATTGAAATTGATTCATTTGGATTGCAGATTCAAAAGTGATGAAAATGAGCGATTTTTGGCCAAAAAGTAAGGCTATAACCTTGGTATTTTGCCGAAAAATGACCAAAGTTGAAATTGATTCATTTGGATTGCAGATTGAAAGGTGATGAAAATGAGCGATTTTTCGCCAAAAAGTAAGGCTATAAGCTTAGTATTTTGCCGAAAAATGACCAAAAGTGAAATTGATTCATTTGGATTGCAGATTGAAAAGTGATGAAAATGAGCGATTTTTCGCCAAAAAGTAAGGCTATAAGCTTAGTATTTTGCCGAAAAATGACCAAAATTGAAATTGATTCATTTGGATTGCAGATTGAAAAGTGATGAAAATGAGGGATATTTGGCCAAGAAGTAAGGCTATAACCTTGGTATTTTGCCGAAAAATGACCAAAATTGAAATTGATTCATTTGGATTGCAGATTGAAAAGTGATGAAAATGAGTGATTTTTAGTCATTAAGGTAGTTTATATCGGTTATATTTGTCTGAAATGATTGAAATGAAAATATTGTCCGTTTTAAGTGATCAATATCCTTTAGGGGTTCTTTGTTATGATTGGTCTCTATACGCTGTTTTGTTTATAAGGAACCACTTTATAAGGAACCTACATGTAGAAGGCCGAAATATGTAAAGAACTTATACTACTAAAGGAAAAATCCCTAAGGAACTTGTCATTTTCAAATTCCGAGTGCTGTAATCAGACGCAAGTGAAGATTACATTACATTGGATGATATCAATATAATAGACATGATACTTCTTGATTGAAATTATGGTTCTGCATATATAGAACTTATTTACTGTCGCATTTGTGCTTTTGAGGTTGAGTTCTAGCCATAATTAAAGCTAAAATTCAGAATTTCAATGCTTTTCAATGCAATGTCAGTGTCTGTGCCATTTTGTGGCACTCTATGTGCAGTGAAAATTAAGGAAGTATTAAGGAACTTTTAGTACTAGAATTTGATAAAAAGAGGTCCGAAAATAAGGAACTTTTAGAACTAGGCCTTTAGCTAGGTTCCTTATAAAAAAAAGCGTGTAGTGGAGTAGCCTCATCGTTATCCGTATGAGATGATGTCGTGTTTGTTACATTCCTATGTAGTGGCCCATGTGCACAGTGCAGCATAGGCAGCAAATGTCCGATTTGTTTAGGACTCTGATCAGTTCTATTTTCTCCCAGTCTAGCTGACTAATCATTATGCAAAATGTGCTTATCTTTAGCTGTGGAAAGCATGTTTTGACAGAATCCTGCACAGTGATGTGTCACTTACGTTGGGAGAAAGAAGACTTGGTCAGAGTTCTCAACCAGTCAAACACTTGATGGCTACGTACGTTCACCTTCTTTCTTTCAATGAAATCTTCTTTCTGCTTCCCCCTGTCCTGTCAACGTCCTTTCAGTTCAAAACATATAATTGATCTATGTAATCAGGCCCTTAGTAAGTCACATGGCTCTTAACAGCTGGTCATACGTTCGCTATATCTCTTACGTAATAAGAGCTGTTGTTAACCGCTACTATCACCGAGTTATTTGCTTGTAGAGCAACCTCCCTCAAAGACAGTTATCTAGCCACAGACCTCTCTGTTTACACCACAGTTGTAGCTTGATCAGTCGTGAGCCACTTGCACACAATTGAGCGTAGCTGTTCGAAATGAAGGCTTTATGTCTGTTGTTCCTTACTTCGCTTTTAGCGATTAATTTTGGATCGTGTTGGCGGCGTCGTAGACGAAGATCACCTCCACCACCTCCTCCACGAGGTATTTTCATTTCATAGTATAGATCAGAGTTTGTATGATATTAGCTTCGCATGGTCGTACTTCTCTTTTGGCGACATCTTTAACTAGGGAACGGGATATTCGAAACAATTTCTTCATCTTTCAGCACATTTCGTAGCAACCTTTTTCTTAGAATTTAGATATTTTAAGCTTATGCCAAATATGCACTTTTTGACAAAAAGCATGATTTTTCTCTTCAACAGGGGTATTTTTTAATTGCTTTGTTTAATCCAGTCGTTGAGCTGGGTCTGAAATTCAAAGTAGAATCGAGAATTCAATGTTTAAATTGGTTGTATTAACTTCAGTGTTCTTGATTCATTTTATACAGAGTAAATAACCATAAAGAATGCAATTTCGAATTTAATTTCTGAAATTCAGCCTGTAATATCTTAGTAGACGAACACATTGAGTCTGCAATCATATTTCTTTATACTTATCTGTGTTCTAAATCTCAAATGATAAACAAAGTTTATGAGAACGAACGTTTGAGAGAGCTTGAGTTGAGAAAAGTGAAGTAAAATGGAAAATCCATTGAAACTACGAAAGGGAAAGTAGGATTTTACAGAGAAAGCAGATATGTGAATTATCAGCGTAAGAGAGTTCATAAACAAATTCGAAATGAAGAATTGTAGAATGAAGCTAAAACTGCAAACAGCATAAAACGCAAAACTCTTGCCTATGTACTGCTTTTTAAGTATTGCTTGATTTGAGCCCCATGTTTACTATATGCTTCTTTCTTGTATATGGATCTAACATTTATCCAAAAAGTAAGAGCAGTTTATGGCTTGGTAATACTCCGATTTTGTTTGAAGAAAAATAAATGTAGGTGCAAAGTGCAAAGTGGACATCTAGAGCAACAATGACTGAAGGAAAACCAGTTGGAAGATGGCATGGGATGAGATGGAGAAAGCACCAGGCGTAGCCTGAATGTTACAAACATTAAATTGATTAAAATGGATTTTGGAGAGGCTATCACCCAACAGTGGACTGGATGTTTGATAATGATTGTTTAGAAGTAACACCTTGGCTACAAGGAAATAAAATCTTTACCCTTAAACCAGCTTCATCTAAGAATGTCAGCAATTTACTGTCTTAAATTGAAAAATGTATCTTAAAAAGCAGCCGAGACAACTTTGGGACGCCTCTTATGTGTGAAAAGTGACCTTAAGACACAAATGACTTCATGACTGACATCCACATTTTGAATATGTCAACTCAAAGCAGTGACACATTGTCTAACTGATGAGCTAATAGACTAAGGTAGTGTCTCTATGTAAGAAAGTAATCAACGAGGACAACCCTACTTTCTTAGTATATATGCATTAGAACACTCTACGTCAACAAAAGGTTCATAAAATGTACAGACGGCACAATTCCAGAAAGGAAATAAACTGGTTAATGTAAACAGGACGGATGTAAAACCAAACAAGGCTAGAAGCTGCGTAAAGAAACTAAAAAAGGTTTGTTAAGTTAGTGTCATCAGATGACGGAGGAGGGTCAGATAAATTTGATGACACGCATAGTACTAATTAACAAAAACTGTGGTTTTTGAACTAATGTCGTAAAATCTAAATCAGTTATGCTAATATCGATAGCATTTTCAGTGTATTGTCGTTAGATTCATCAAAATTGAGATCTTTGCAATCATACAAACTAACCAAATATTAGCAGTCTTAATCGTTAGATGTTCAATTTACGTAAGCCTATAGAATGTTCACAAATACCACTATTTTGGTTGGTATAAGTTCAACGTTTTCTATGTTTGATAAGATATGCAAAAAAACAACAGTACCTGCGGAAGATTGTGAAGCGACACTTAAAATGATTGGAATACTCAACCATCATCGTGCAGATTCAAAAGTCAAGAGTTCGAGTCCTGCTCGAATTGTTAACCTCTGATGAGGAGCAAATTGATAATCACTTCGCTTATTTTTGTGGACAGTTCTTAAATTTGTTAGTACTTAGCACAAATTTAAAATTATCACCCACTAAAATCGTGAACTTATATTTAAATGTCCTTCACTATAGCTCGAAAAAGTGGGAACATTCTTTAAGCACACTAAAAAGCTTTTCTTCGTCCGACACCCGCATGGTATGAAATATATATATATATATATATATATATATATATATATATATATATATATATATATATACCCAGATGCAAATAGATCCAAATGATATGTTGGGTACTTGGCTGGCCAACGGGCACCTCTAATCACCATAGTTTAATTAAAGAGATCATGGTAGAAGTTGAACTTTTTTTACTTTACATACCGTAATGGCTTGGCCCTGGGGGCTTAATAGAGAGGGAAGTTATTAGAGATGGGGACTTATTACTAAGACATGCTTTTTACAAACACAAAAACTTTGCTAGCAGCTGCATTGGCTTATGGGCAATTAGTCAATACTAATATTTATAACTTCATCAAGATTGTATGAATCAATTGCTAGTCCTGGGACATCCTCTACAGAAATTTCGTCCTCTGGGATGCCTTTGAAAGGACCAACATCGGTATCCTTAAGACATTTAAGTTGCTCAAGTAAACCTTTTAATGAGCAAATGTTAATACAAATAATCTTAGCATCACGAGACCCGTTAAAACGACTAATAAATGCGCATATTTTGAAGCTCTTTCGAATACTTTTTTTTTCTATTCAAATATGAATATTTACAATATGTCTTACATTAACTATACCTATTCTAATTACTATACAAACACTACAGGTACGATACCATGGGGAGCAAGAACCAATGACTACCCCATGGCCAATACAAAAAGACATGCAGTATTAAACTAACATACAACTACATTACAACGACTAGAACTAATTGAAAATGCATTAGAATCTGTCCCACATCAAATGCCAGGCAAGGGCTGCGATGACGAAAGTCACAGGCGCAACTTGTTCATTAGAAGTAGATGAAATGGTTGGAAATGCCTGGCATCTGATGTGCAAAAGAGTCTGCAAAGGAAAAGAACTTAAAAGGGGGATTGGTGGCTACTAAGTACTAAAGTCCCAAAAAGACCTAATCAAACCGACCAGTTTCATGGATGTAACGTAAAGTTAATTCGAGTATTTTTCTGTTTGAGTCATAGGAAAGGTCTTGATCACCATATAGTAAAAGCTGCATCAAAACGTCATTTGACATATCGGTGATTTGTAGAAACGGTCGTAATAAATCAACAATTTCAGCGAGAAGATCTTGACGTTGAACATCAAAAGAAGGGCAGAGCAACAAAAAGTGCACCGTGTCCTCAATGCCATCGCTTGTTGGACACATTGGGTTAATGGTATCCCTAAAATTATGCTTGAATTTGTGAAAATTTAACTTGCTGAGACCAACCCTAAGTTGAGTAAGGTAAGATAATCCTATTGGATCGTGAATTCCAAAAACAGGTTTTGGAGGGGGCCGGATTGTTGCTAAGAGCTTTTTCTTAAAAACAGCAATGGAAGGTGCAAGCCTCAATTCTGGCTCAAGCTTATTCCATTCGAATAGACAGTTAGGATAGAAAGTGGACTTGAATTTTTCTGTCCTTGCCTTTATACGCCCAATGACATCCTGATCACGGAGACAGTATTGTGACTGATGAAGAGGGGGAATTGGATCTACTGTATACCTTGGAGTCAGGTTATTTATAAACTTATAGAACAAGGTAAGGCGTCTACACCATCTTCGGGAACTCAGTGACTCCCAACCAAGCTCTGTGTACAGCTTCGCTCGAGATGTTCCCCTCCATGCTCCCGACACAGCTAAGGCAGCAGAATACTGAACAGCCTCTAACTGTTCCATTAAGTTTGGCAAGATGATATTTTGACTGAATTCACATACTTTTTCAGGGATATGGTAAATGACATCCCCATAGTCCAGATGGGGTCGCACATAGAGCTTATATAATTCGTTTAGAGTATGCCTGGGCAGATACTTGGAGAGATATTTCAGCAAACCAATGCCCTTTCTTGATTTGGAGATAGCTGATTTAATATGAGCTGAGAAAGATAGCTTTGAGTCCAGTATGATTCCTAAATGTTTATGTTCACTTACGTTCTTCACAGGTATGTTGTTAAAAAGGATCGCTGGATGATCGATTTCAATTTTCTTTCTTGAAAATGTTAATTCAACAGCTTGTTTCTGCGGATTAGGATTAAAGGACATTATCCATGCATAAGCCCACTGACTTATTAAGTCCAAGTCATGGTTCATGTCATTAGCGGCTGTGATGGAATCTTCTACCACTGTGAACAATGATGTATCATCAGCAAATAACTTAACGTTGCACTTTAAGCCTACAGCTAAATCATTTATATACACAAAGAAAAACAAGGGTCCTAGAATAGAGCCCTGAGGTACTCCTGCTGAAATATCTCCCCAATTGGAACTCTGTCCATTTAGTACAGTCCTTTGCTTTCGATCCTTGAGAAAACTTTGGATTAAAAGTAGAAGTTGTTCTGAGACACCACATCGCTTTAATTTATAAAGTAGACCATTGTGCCAAACCCTATCAAATGCCTTAGAAATGTCAAGATATACGGAGCGAACATCAAGAGGAGGATTACAGTCTAAAGCTTTAAATATTGTGTGTGTTATTTGGAGTAACTGGTTGATTGTTGAGTCTCCTGGGCGGAAACCTGATTGATTTGGGTTAAGTAGCTCGTGCGATACAAGATGTGAGTAGAGAGAGTCGTACATGAGTTTTTCAAGAATTTTCCCAAAAATTGGTAAGAGAGAGATAGGACGGTAATTCTCCTTCAAATTTTTCTCGTTTTTCTTATGAAACGGCACTATGTTTGCATATTTCCATAACAACGCCTTAAGCAGTTTGCAAAAATTATCCTAAGTGGCAGAACCAGTGCAATGTCGCATAACTTTATCATCCTCGTAGATATTTCATCCCAGCCATGCGCTTTGTTGGGGTTAAGCGATCTTATGATATTAAGTATCTCTTCATCAGAAATGACGAAATCGCTTATCAGGGGTGTAGTTACTGGAGTATCCTGCGGAATATCACTGCCTGTGCTAATGGTCGTGCATTGAAGTATGAAGTATTCATTGAATATCTGTGCTTTTTCGCCAACATCTGATACAAATAACTCGTTTTCGTAGAGAGGGGGTATCATGGGAATCTTAACTTTGTTTAGAACAGTGTTTATTAAAGTCCAATAGGTTTTACTACTGGTCCATGGACTGGCTAATCGAATACTCTCACAAATTGGGCCAAGAATGCTACAGGATATCGCGAGGTGGGCTAGAGATATTAGAAGAACAGCTGAGAAAGACAGCCTTGAATTTAAAGCATATTAAATTAGACATTGGAAGCATTAGCAGTAACAACAGCATAAACTTTCACCAAATTCTCACAATTAGCGTCTTCTATCACTTGTATCAGGAGCTAGGTAGATTACACAAGGGAGTAGTTGTATTGAATAAGGTAGATTACACCAAGGGAATTAATGATATAGTAAATGACAAGCATAAAGTTAAAGAACTTAAAAATGACCTTACTTTAAACAGAGAAGGTAGGTTACAACGATTTCTCCGGGAACTTAAAAAGAAAGAAAAAATTGATAAAGATGAATACAATAATGTTTATCCTTCAGGTTCACAGCCAGCGCTTATTTATGGACTGCCTAAAATACAAAGGACTAGGTCCCCAAATGAAATACCACTGTTTCGACCCATTGTATCTTCCATAAACACTTACAATTATTGTTTAGCTAAATATCTTTGCAATCTTCTTCGACTTCATATTCCTAATACATACACTATTTCCGACACTTTTTCCTTTGTTCAAGAACTCAACACTATCGATCTTTCTACCAAGTGTATGGTTTTTTTATGTTAGTAGCTTGTATACTAATATTCCTCTTAAAGAGTCCATTAATCTTGCAGTTTCTTACATAACTAAGGGAAACACTAACCAAAGCTGAACTCGCTAAATTATTCTCAATTGCTACTTCTCAAACTCATCTTCTTTTTAATGGTAAAGTGTTTGATCAAATTGATGGTGTTGCCATGGGTTCTCCGCTTGCACCTGTGCTGGCAAATCTTTTCCTAGGACACTATGAAAATATAAGGCTCAAACAGTACAATGGCCCTTCTGTCATTTCTACCAGCGTTACGTTGATGACACATTCTGTGCTTTCAACAGTGAAAATGAGGAAAAAGAAACCAATAGGATGTTTATCTTTTCTTGATGTCTGCATTGATAATAACGATCCATCTTGTCTTGAAACTTCAGTTTATCGTAAAAAGACTTTTATCGGATTGCTTACTAATTTCTTTAGCTTCATTTCTTTCTCTTATAAGGTTGGGCTCATCCGTACTCTAGTGATAGAGCTTACAAAATTAATAATGCTCTTCTTTCATTCAATAATGATTTTCATTTCATTTCATTTTCATTTTAATTCCTTTACGGAGGGTTGCCCTTCAGCCAGAGCTGATTTACAAGGGGCCCTCCACTTAAAAGCTATAATACAATGAATATCTTAAATCTAAAATCTAAAACATAGTTAAAGAAAAAGCTAAAAACCTAATTACATAGATAAAACCTAATATAGGAAAGGAAAAAAGAAAAACATGAAAAATTTAAATAAGCTTTTTGAAAACAGCCAGAGAAGATACCTGCTTAGTTTTGGTAGGAAGGTCATTCCACATTTTAGCTCCTCTATAAGAAAACCATCTCTGCCTATTATACGACATTTTCTTAGGCAATTTCAAATCTGTCGCTCTATTTCGTAGGACATACGAAGAGCTCGTTGAGTTTTTTGTAAAGAGATCACAGAGGTATGGTGGAGTCATTTCATGCATGGACTTATAGACCATTGTTTTCGATTCTTCAGCTATAAGCTGATCAATGGTCTTTCAACCCAACCTGTCGATAAGTAGTCCGCCAGGGGTGTCAACGCTACTGTTTGTTAGGATCCTTGCAGCTCGGTTTTGAAGTTTTTGCAACTGATTAAGCTCATTCGGTTGCTGTTCAACTAGTGCAGCCCCAGACAGAGCAACAGTACCGAAAGTGTGGCTCAACAATACCTTTGTATAGGGTCTTAAGTGTTTCCTGTGGTAGAAACGTTTTTGAAGGCCTTAGAAAGCCAATTGCCTTGGAAACTTTGGTAGAAACTGTCTTTATGTGTTCCTTCCTGTTTAGAGACTTGTCGATCGTCACACCAAGGTATTTTGTTTTTTGTATAACTTCAAGCTCCTTGTTGCGAATTTTCAACTTCAAATCTTCATCACGACTTTTGAGGAGGATTTTGTGCTTTTGCTCGGTAGAAATAAGCATAGAATCTGTTTTTGCAACATTTAAGGAGAGTTTATTGCCTTTAAGCCACGTTTCCAGTTGTATGAGATCGTTATTGATAGCTTCGTTAAGGTTTCTATATCCGAAGCTTGATAGCATAGACTCGTGTCATCAGCATACATGAAGACAACAGAATTTTGAACAGCAAGCGTTAAATCATTTATATAAATAAGAAAAAGAAGGGGGCCCAGACATGACCCTTAGGGTACTCCACCATCTATCCTCTCAAGCTTGCAACTGATCACAATTACCCAACAAAACCGTTTTCGGTTGAACAGGTATGATCTAAACCATGTGATTTCTCGCTGTTGAATACCATAGTGCTCTATTTTTTTGCAAAGATTCTCATGATCTACAGTATCAAATGCTTTTTTAAGATCTATAAAGGTTAACCCCAAAAGCTTATTAAGATCTAGCCCGCTGTACCAATCATCAGTGTCTTTCAGTAAGTGAGTTATAGTGGAATGAAGGCTCCTGTAGGCAGATTGGCCAGATGTAAACAGATTGGTATCAACCATATGTTGGTATACCTGATTTGCTACAAGCTTTTCGAAGAGCCTAGCAATGACTGGTAAGACTGATATGGGACGATAGTTTGATTTATCAGCCTTGTCTCCTTCTTTTAAAATGGGAGGAATCCTAGCAATTTTCCATAAATCGGGAAAAGCACTTATTTCGATAGACGTATTAAACAAGAGAGCCACGGAATTTTAAATTGAGGGTAGAGCAAGCTTCAAAAAGAAACTTGAGATATTATCAACTCCGAAGCTTTTTGCTGTTTTAACCTTGGCGAATGCATCTCTGATTTCCTGCACTTGAATAGTTCTGAAATGAAACTTTGCATTAGTTTTGTTTACCTTGAAATTTCCTGATAGAAGGGCATTTGGTGTCGCACTGATTTCATCAGCAAACTCTTTGCCTACGGAACTGACGTAACTGTTCATTACATCAGGAATATCCTCTTTGGGAACAGTGTCGGAACCAGATCCCGCAAGACTATCAATGCTACTTGACTTAGACCTCTTATTGATGTTAAAAAGCTTACAAATATACTTAAAAGGAATCAATTTTCTGAATATTTGATATAAATAGGGTCATCAAATCATATCTCAATCATAGTAGTACTTCTGCACCATCTGAAAAGAATGATACTCTCTACTTTAAGCTACCATATCTTCCTTTTTCCAATTTTGCCCAGTGTAAAGTTCGCACATTAATCAAGAGATATTGCAGTAAACTTAAAATTGAACTGGTATTTTCTTCCTTCAAGATCAAAAACCTAATGAAAGTAAAAGACTTTGTGCCTAGATCTCTCCGTTCTTGTGTTGTTTATAACTTTACTTGTGCGGGGTGTAACTCCGTATATGTTGGTGAAACGTGCCAACACATCTCAACTAGAACTCGCGAGCATCTTTTTACAGATAAAAATTCACATGCATTTAAACATCTACAACGCTGCAAAGCCTGTAAAGATTCCTGTAATGACAGTTGTTTTAAAGTTATCGATTCAGCTAAAAAATATCATCAACTTAAAACTAAGGAAGCTATGCATATCCTATGGGAGGGGCCTGACTTAAATAAACAGGTCCAGCATTACAATTTCTCCCTAACGTTCTAGCAGTTATTTAACGTTTTTCGTTCTTATATATATATATATATACATAGCGGAAGTGGGACAAAAGCACAAAGAAGGTGGTGCAACAATCCACCACCAGCCAACGGAGGAAGCTATTGTGCTGAATAATAATAATGGAGACTTTCATCTTATGTTCCGCTACGTAATAGTAATAATAATAATAATACAATATTTAGACAGGTTTGCTTGTTCAGCTGGTTAGCTGCTATAAATCAATGACCTGTATAAAATTAATAAAAGTCTTTACAACGCTTTTTAGCTCATCTTGAACCAAAGAATAGAGGTTTCTATTTTTATATTGTAGGCAGTTTATTGTAATTTAGGTTTTTTTATATCAAATACGACCTAAATACATACAACAAATACAACTGCTGTGCCACTCACCGCAGGAAAGGATACGAAGTCAGCGAGTTCTCACAATGAATGACACTTACAATTAACTAAGGAATTAAATCCAAAGGAACATTACAATAAAAATAAAACAAAACGAAAAGCCTGATCGGTGCGCAGACCTGACGCTGTTTGATAAAATGGTCGACCAACCGCCAGCCCTACATGGAGCCCCTGTACTATAGAAAATGAATTGGTCCTGCATGCTATTTCAGATACCAAACAGCAACTGCTGGTTGGATGACATGGTTTTCTAGGAAGACCAACTACCCGATTGAACGTTTCAGGGTTAAGAAACTCCACTCCAGGTCCGACGGACAATTAATCAGACCATTCCACAAACAGCCTAATTTTACTTGAAGCGTTCTGAATTTTCAATATATTGAATGGTTGCTTCTGCTATGATTCTATTATCTATCATTGAAAGGGGATGGGCTTCCATACAACATTAAATGACATAGTTCCCTGGGATCTAGATTCAATGCATCTATGTTCAATATCTGAGAGAGCTGTCCGAGGAGATCCTGACGCAACTCATTAAAAAAATGGGTAGTGCAGGAAGAAGGGCTCATTATCCTCTTTAGCCATGGCACAATTACAAAATGGGCTAAGACAATCAACGTTATGTCGAAATTTGTGTTCCTTAAGGGAGCTAAATTCGAGACGACATTTAGTTAATAATCGAATTCCCTGCAAATTATCAAGGAATTCGATTATTAAATCTGGGTTCCTTGGTAATGGAAGTCTTTCTTGCTGCTTCTGTTCTAACAGGACGAAAAACAAAATTCGCATTATTCCCCCTAGTTCCTTTTGTGTGATTCTGCTTACAGAAGTAATTTTCAAAGAAGTTAGGTGCGAGTCCGTTTACACACTTGCACACTTCAATTGCACAGCGTTTATCTTTGATGGCTTTTATAGCTGGAAAGGTAATTCTACCGTGTCGTCCGTTTATGATCTTTAAAGCGCGATGCTGTAATTTTTCTATCTTTGAATCTTGGGAATCTGGAATTGAAATGTTGATATTGCTGCAGTAAAGAAATATAGGCAAGATCACGACCTTGAATATCGTCTCAGCAACTTCTGGAGTAATGTCTATTCAAATTCTTCCGAGTAATTTAATCTTTGATCCCACTTTCTTGTGAATGTTGTAAACATGACTTTGGAGGTTCAGATTTTTATCAAGTGTTACACCTAGATATTTGTAATTCTGTGTCTCAGAGATCTTTCTCAGAGATTCAACAGTGATATTTTTAGATAATCTCTGATGACTACCAAATAGTAGAAACTCTGTTTTAGATTTCTTGTAATTTACAACGAGACTATTATCATCAAAGAAATTTCCAAGAGTTGTAAGGTCATGATTTAGTTTTCCAGCCACTACTGTACTGTTTTTCCTGATGTAAATATCGCAGTATCGTCTGCATATAGTCTCACACTGCACTTCTCTAACTGCAAACCAATGCCATTTATTAGCAAGCTGAATAGGATTGGACCTAACATTGAACCCTGAGGTACCCCACAAACAATTGATTCTACATCTGATCAAATGCTGCCAAATACAACGAAATGTTTTCTGTTGAATAGGTAGCTTTCAAGTTATCTGAATTCTCTTCCAATTATACCATACGCCTGTAGCTTTGATAGAGTCTTGCATGATCAAAAGTGTCAAATGCTTTGCGTAAATCTATAAAAACTGCTCCTGTCAAAAACACTTTATCAATGTTCCTTCTTATGCTGTCCGTTAAAAAGTGACAGCATGCTCAGTGGATGAGCCTCGTCTAAATCCGAATTGGCTATCCGTCAGAAGATGTCACTTGCAGAAATAATCATACAGTTGTATGTAGACAACCCGTTCAATGACCTTAGATAGAACTGGAAGGAGATTGGCCTGTAATTATTCATTTCAGACTTTTCATCAGATTTGTAAATAGGTTTTATTTTTGCGCACTTTTCAGATTCTGGAAAGAGAGAATTGTCTAAGGAGCGGTTAATCATAAATCAAAGTGGCTCACACAATACACCAGCTCCGTCAATAATGAGAGAGGCTGGTATTTCGTCAGAGCCAGAGCTTTTCTTTCATTTAAGCGATTTAAGAATGTTAAAAATATCCCTAGGTGATGTTCTTTGAAAACTAAAGTGGCTGCGTGCTGGATTTAGTTTTTCTGTCAAACATGTATTGTTACGGTACTTCCAAATTGAGCTAATAGCTCAGATCGAGAAAACAGAAGCTTTATTCTTTTACCAATTTCTGCAAAGAACCTGCAAAAGCCATTTGCTATTTCCTTGTTGTCAGTTGTTAAATTTCCATTAATCATAAACAGGTCAAATGGCACTTGTTTTTGTTGTTTTACAGGGTAACTCGTTTTTATTTGGTTCCATAACTGCTTTGGATCTGACATATTTTCTTTGAAAACTGAGCGCGTATATTTAGTTTTGCTATGACGAATTTTCCCTGTTACATCATTCCTCAGTCTTTTATACGTAGACTAATAAACTTCTCTCCCTATTCCACAAGCCTTTCTGAAGTAATATTCCCTCTCAACCATTGGTCCTTTAATCTCTGATGCAAGCCAGGAACACTCCCTACCTCGTACTTTTTTCACCATTATGGGTGCATGTTTGGTCACTATAGAACCACAGTAAGTCTTTGAATCTATTCCATGCTTCATTGAAATCTGTCTCTTCTCTTAATTAATCCCAGGGTATTCTCCTAGATGTTTCACGTACGCCTTATGATCATACTTTGCGAAATTCTGTGTATGAATCAAACATCAATACTGTTTCTTGTAATACGCGCGGTGGTCCACGTAAAGAAATGTTTCTGAAATGTTTTTGAAATGTTTCACACATCATGTTTCTTGTCTGAAGCAGTTTCAAAAATATATACTGCTTAGTTAGCCATGAGCATAAAATTTTGCGCATTTATGATTTTAAAGCATTATACTGGGAGTATTCACCAACTGGCTATATTAGTAGGACCATAGTACTTTGATGGTATCGTATCAAGTCTGTAGTACATAGCAAGTATGGAAAACTTATGGCCTGCGGGCTACAATCCAGCCCAGCAAAGGGAATTTCTTTGGCCCTCCAGTAGATAGCTCTATTATTTCTTTGGCCCTCCAGTAGATAGCTCTATTATTTCTTTATTTCTTTGTAGTCTAGAATAGCCTAGATTAATGCAAGTTTATATATATGAGATGAGAATTCTAAGCACTCAATATCCTTGTATATTATGCAACGTTGATCATTCATACTTTTAAAGTAACATTATTTTTATAGTTAATGGCGGATGGAGTGGATGGGGAGGGTTTACACCATGTACCAAAAGCTGCGGAAGTGGGACAAAAACACAACAAAGGTGGTGCAACAACCCATCACCAGCCAACGGAGGAAGTTATTGTGCTGGATCAAGCGTCAATACTGTTTCTTGTAATACGCATGGTTGTCCAGGTAAAGAATACACATCTTGTTTCTTGTCTGAAGCAGTTTCAAAAATATATTTATTGCTTAGTTAGCCATGAAATTTTGGATAAATTTGTAAAAGCACTATACTGAGGGTATTCAGCAACTTGCTATATTAGTAGGACCATAGTATGTTGATAGTGTCGTATCAGCTCTGTAGTACATGGCAGATATGGGAAACCTACGGCCTACGGGCTACAATCCGGCCCAGCAAAGGGAAATTCTGTGCCCCCCAAGCAGTATTATTTCTTTGCAGTCTAGATTAGTTTAGATTAATGTAAGTTTTGTTTGGTCTGGTGTACCTTTGATTCGCTTGATAAAAAGACTTGATAGATCTAGCCCAGCCTCCTCAACGGTTTCCCACCCCAGGTCTATAGGAATTTGAAAACATGATCATTGTACTCGTCTAAATGACAATGAATAATCATCCATAAGAATTATGGAAACACTTACTGAATCAACTCTTTTTGTAAGCAAGGGCGTGCCTGATAAGGCCCTAAAGAGGGTGTCACATCCACCACCTATTGTTGAGGCCATCGCCTCGGTCATTTTTTAGTCTGCCGGTAAAAGTTGGCAAAGGCTCATGATTTGTCGATAATTATGTTGCCCTGTTCAAAAACTGTTGGTAGATTTCATCTCATACACCTCCTCGCAAAAGTCCGGCAAGCCACTGTCTCCAAAGGAACCTGTTGATAACCAGGGAGAGCAATAAAGTTTATAGAATTAAGCCTATTGTCGATGTAAGTATATAGCAAGGTGCTATCTTGATAAATCAATTTTGATTAGCCAATGGAATACTTCTGTGTGGTATTCTATACAGTTCATAATGCAAGGAATGCATGAGAAGAGGCATATGAATTAAAAAGTAGTAAAGCAAGAAGAACACTGTTAGTGAATCTTCCATAGAAAAGTTAGCACAATAACAGCATACCGTTACAGAAAACAAGGAGAATTCCTAAATATGCTCTTCTTAAAGTCACCCAAAGTGCAACACACCATGAAATATAAATGTATAACACTTATATTTCGAACTTGAGATATAGATGATTTAAATATGAGTTTGCTTTTAGCCATCAAGGTCTGGGGCGGCTCCACGGGGACATGGCCGATCAGTTTTCTCCAGAATAAATTTTGTACTTAGTGCAAATTCGATTTGAAAAGATTTAAGGAGGGGAAGATGTCTAGCAAGGTAAAATTCATTGTTAAGTCATATCATTGCCGTTTGGACAGCTTTTTGTCACCTTTAGTTGCATATTTTACAATGTAAAAAGGGCGTGGTCCACCAAAGTTTCCCTAGTCTGAGGTGGCTGGTCCCGCCCCTGATCACGGCTTCTAGCTTTGGCACAGACAGCAAATGATTTTAGTCTACACGTAGTCTTGTATTCTTTATCCGTTTTTCACAATGACAAATATAGTGATTCAATACAAATCACGAAGGATGTCTTATGAATACATTTCAAATAAAGATGATTTGTCAGTATTAACTAAACGGCAAAGAGTTGGCAGAGTTATTCAACTGAGTTATCTTTTTGATGCCCCAGGCATACTATTAGAGCACAGGTTGGGCTGGAAAAAATTGAGGAACTACCAGCTCATGAGTCAGAATTGATGGTTGTTAAATCTATACATGGACTAGTTCCGCAGTATATGGATGATTTATTCACAAAAATCTCCAGTTAACCTCGCACAACCTCAGCAATACTGCCACTGATCTATGGCTGCCCCGAAGGAGATCTTCAACTGACTTGAAATGCTTAATGGTGCCAAAACATGGAATATGAATATCCCTTATATGTAATGGCCACTGGGTATGACATAGAAAATGCGCCCATTGGTATCATTTTCAATGTGTGTTAGATCTTGTGTAATTGTTTGTTATTGATCTTGTATTAACAAAAGTGTGTAGGAAAGAACAAAACAAAAACAAAAAAACATGGAATAGCCTACCTACCAAATGCAAGCAAGCGTTAGCAACTCATGATTTTAATTAAAGACATTTTTCTATTGACTTTGCATACTAAAGTGATCGTTGAAATTTTGTATTAAGAAGCTAGGTAGTATCACGGTAGCATGCTTGTCTTTTAATCTAATTCTGCAAGTCTGTATTAGGTAATATTTTATTCATTTATATTAAATCAATAGATGAGTGGCCAAGTGGTTAGAGTGCTTGACTGCTTGACTCACGCCCGAACTCTCGGATCGTAGTTGGGGATGCTCGCTCATTGTCCACCCAGCAGCAAATGTGTATCTGGTGGCAACACTAGGAAGTTAAAGGCAGCGAGGAATGGAAATGGCCACCCTACCTCAATATTCCGACGACTCAGACTAAGTCTCCCTCTAACAGGCACTCCCCCAACGTACGGAATCGTGCATGGGACTCAC
Organism: Mastigias papua; assembly: GCA_964019165.1. Taxonomy (NCBI): domain Eukaryota; kingdom Metazoa; phylum Cnidaria; class Scyphozoa; order Rhizostomeae; family Mastigiidae; genus Mastigias; species Mastigias papua. The sequence continues at coordinate 5,051,950 of OZ025268.1, forward strand.
CTTTATCTTTACCAATAATTCAATGTAATTTTGTAAGCTTCTAATCGGAGGGCCCCTTGAAAATCAGTTACGCTGAATTGCAATCTTCCTTTGATATTTTATATTAATCAATCGATCAATCAATCAACGAATTAGTCAATCAAACAATCAGTCACTCTTTATCCATACTTCAGTTGTTTAAATTCTGATTCAACTCGAATTACGTTGTAGTTCATGGCGGTTGGAGTACATGGGGAGCATTTGGAACATGCAGCAAATCCTGTGGAGGAGGAACGAGAACTCGTCCAAGACAATGCGCAAACCCCCCACCTGCTAATGGAGGAAGAAACTGCGTTGGAGCATCGTCAGAGTCGAAAAGTTGCAATGAGCATTTGTGCCCAGGTTAACTTAAGCTTTGTTCTAGAACAAGTTTTTGGAATGTATCTTCTGAGCTCACAGGATCACAAAACAACCCCTTTGGAGGAGCAGCAATTTATTTTTATCATGCTGAAAATTTCTACGTCTTTAGTTTTTAAATAAATGAGTGCCCGTCTGCTATCACGCATGATCTTAGTACTAGCCTAGTTTGCACAGCACCATTGTTGTTGGGCAAGATTATGCTGCCCTCGCTTACTGTGTCTTTGCTTTATCTTCCCTTTGGGTTTTTCTGCATTTTTCAACTGTAAGAAGCACACATGAGTCAAATTTACAAGTCGTAGCCTGCAAAAATTGTATCTTACCGTAGAAACTTCGTGAAATCTCCCCCTTTATTCCTGTATTGCTACCAAGAATAATGACTGTCAGCACGGAATCTCTGCCTCATCTAACATGCAGCATGACCCGCATTAACTGGAAATGAAAATTTAACATACAATTCATTTTTTCTGTTGCGGCTATGTTACGAAGCTTTCTTTCGCCATAGTGCGGTATACATGCCACATGACTTGTTTAGAGAGCATTATATATGGAACTATAATACCTGTCTTCATTGAAACGATTACGTTGCACATGTACAAATACTTCTAACATACGAAATATCATGATCAAGGACGTATCTAACGGACCATAATCCTCCATGAGATCTTTTGGCTCATTAATTCGCCCCAAGTATTATTTCTAAGGGGATTGTTGTGGATTATTCCTTTCTATTTACACCCATCAACATTTCCACAATGAAGTGTACTCAAGGTCTGTTGCATTCAGATTTGCATTTGCATCATTTCAGTCTGTTTTGAGTTCATGTCACACCAGAACATGAGTTTGTCATGCAACCTTGTTTAGGCAATGCAGTACCATAAATCCTCGAATTACTCCCGGCCCCCCTCTCAAATAAGCCAACATGCAAGAATGTAAAACATTTAATAAGCCCCCTGGCTATATGAAAGCGCACATTATCTGAATTGAGGAAATTAATCATGAAGATGAAGATTATTGATTTCATTGAGACAACATGACAATTTTAAGGATAATTCTAAAGCCATTTATCCCCAGCCAGAATTAATCAGTTTTTTCTGAGCTTTTGAGGCCTCTGTTCTACCATTTTGAGCCGTAAGACGTATACCGTGGTACAATAGTAGTACGGTAACAAGACAGATCAAGTTGGAGATAGCCAGAAAAATTACTTCTATTCATCGAAATTTTTCAATACTAGGGTACATTTTTCAACTATGGATAGACAGAATAGACTCTATTTGCACGAAAATGATCCAATTTGGATGCATTTCCAAGAAAGGTAAATAAATCTTTGCATTGATACAGTGGTGATGCCAGCCATCAAACCTGTTTCAATGCATAGTCTTTCCTAACCCTCTCGGAGGCGATCTGACAGCAGCATGATAAAGACCAATGGCATGAAACAACAAAGAATTAACTCTTGGCAGAAGTCTCTCAGCCCCACAGCGCCTTTTACTACATTCACATTCAGAATTATGGCAGGATCTGTATCATTTCGAGAACTGAACATAGCAGTAGTGTTGTCCCAATTGATTTTGACGAGGGGCTCAAAGCACATTTTGCTACTCAGAGAATTTTTGGGATAACATCCATTAGAATCCGGTAAAATTAATTCAAATCATTTCTCGATATTCCACTGAGCTTGGAATGAATTGTGTTGAATTTTTAATTCATCTTGGCAGTCGCTGCATAAAAGCAAAAAGAAGAACTTGCATGTCTTGAGTAAAGTAGAAATTAAAAGCAAACTCTAAAACATTGGCAAGTCAAATTAGGCTGTGACTCTCAAAACCTATGTAGTTAAGGAAACTGAGGATTTTACTGAGCAATATACTACATTTTTGAGATAACAATGCATATTATTTCATTTTTAGATGGACCCAATTCACCAGTCTTGGTTACTCAAGGTATGTGACCTAGTTTCTATAAATATATTTATAATAAAATGTTTCATAAAGATGCTCAGACATTCATTGGCAGCAGCAGCTACTACGAAGTGGGGAGATAAAAAGGAATGTAGAGTCTGGAGTGAAGCATGCAGAAAAGACTTTAAAGGACGCACCTTTCATATATTTGGGAAACGACCCTTTCTAATATAGAGATACTTCCATTCAAGATCGAAATCAGCAAATGAAGTAATTTATATATGCAAGAGGAGCCTCAGCGCTTTTTCTGTCATTTTTGAACGAATCTAACTTATCAAATTTTCAAAAACTTTTGGTAGTTACCCGACCATACACCACCATGGATCAGCCACTGCTTACATTCATTTTGAAAAGGAACGAATGCTAAAGGAAGTGAATCTTGTCCAATTAGACCAATTATGGATGTTAGAGTTGCTCTTCGGTATCTGGTTATTATTGTCGCTTGGCCTAGAGAGTAATATGCGACTGCTCAAAAAGTTAAGAAAGTTCAATAGTACTGGATTTCTGAGAACAAGAAAAGTCTACATGTTCATCTACGTTTAAATTCCTGTTTTCACGCAATTGCACCATTTAATTTACTTAATCTATATAGGTTCCCCGTGTTTATATATTCCAGTTTTATGCTTTTGTAGTGCTTTTCTGCTTTTGTGACATCGTACTGGTATACACTCCCAAACATTCTTGCCAACAATGTCTAAAGAAAGATCTAGTACTGAAATCATGAAAAAAAGAAAAAAAGATAAGAAATCTTCAGTACAGGGCCAAAAATACTTTCTTGAAAAAAGAACTTGCACCTGATCTGGCATTAAAAGCTTTACTGCACTATCAGGGCATCTTTTCTCAGATTAGATTGCACAATAATGCCATACTTAGCCAAACAAGTGCCTGCGACATTTATATACAAAATATCTGCAGTTAAAGAGCGAGTGATTAACTACATTTTGTCTATGCAGGTGGTACGAAATATCAATTGGTTGGTTGTTTTAATAACAAGAAAAATCGCTTTAGAACGATGCTTATTACGGAGAGAGACAAGTCGAGCAGTAAGTGGAATAAGCACCTGATAGATTGGAAAAACTGGGACCAGTACATGACTGCCTTCATAAACAGATGCGTTCAAAAAGTAACTTCCAACAACAGCAAAGTATTTGGAATGTCTTACTACGGTAAGTGCTGGCCCGTTCCTACAATGGGGTATAGGAGTGTATCATACCCTTCCAGGCTGCAATTCTGCCGGCAAATTAGCAATAATTTGCCTTTTCTATTGGCAAATTGCTTTAATTTTCTTCATTCCAGAAGCCCAATAAGAAGAATTAGGTCAAACCAACCATTTTTTCGCCAAATTGTAGGTCTTACACTCCCCTAAAAAAGTTTCCAGGAACAGCCTTCGGTACGTACAATGTTTGCCAATAGTACTTTGAATACTTGAAAATTCTTATACATATCAACTCCTGTCGCTCTTCCGTCACCGCACTTAAAGTGTAAATCTCTTCCTCCCTCAAGCAATGTTGAGTCCAAAGTAGAGACCTATTGCATTGCAAACATGCATCAATTGTACCTGTCGGGTTCTTTGTATATGCTTCAGACAACATTGTTTGCGGGAGGAGAGGATGCTATAGCTAGTCTATAACGTAAGTCATAGCTAGTGTCCCAAGAAGAGCTTTCTGTCACTGAATATAATATATGGTATGACTTTAGATGATAACATGGACCATGTATTGTACGTTTTTAGGTGAGTGTTGGTCTACTGCTGGCGTTGAAAGCGCACTGGAACTGTATACAAAGGAAGTGTCAGATTTATCAAAGTGCGTTACCGATGGGTATCAGCAATGCCAAACTGGTGGTACTCGCTGCATTGGCATAGAGCATGGCATTGCAGTTTACCAAATCATTGAAGATTTCAACTAGTAAGTGCTCTTAAGTTTGTATAAATAAACTCGAACTAAAGCCCAGAAATAACTTCACAAAACCAAGAAATTGGTTGACAGTAATGTTCCAATAAATCAGGACAGGAAACTGGAAATAATTGGAAGATGCCAGAAGCATTCTTCTAAGATAGTTTAGAAATTAGCATTGATTTTGTGACTTTCTCACTAGTTGCTAAGAAAAAAGGCATTTTCAATATAATGTATTTGGGACCATTGAAAGCACCCTTATATAGTTTTCAATGAAGCTTTTTCGAAGTACAGAATTAAGCTATAACTATGCCGAAAAACTACGACGAAGTGATATATCCAAAGTTTGTATATCGAATCTAGTAGAAATTTCTATTTTATAATATCAGGCGAAAAGTCTACCCTTACATAACATAGCTGTCAAATATTTGTGAACTCCCATGAAGTCTATTTTCTCCCAACCTAACTGACCAATCAACATGCAAAATGTATGTGGTCAGAATCCTGCATGATGATTGGTTAACTAGTTTGGGATAAAATAGACCTAACAGAGCTCTCAAGCATTTGGCGGCTGTGCCCCCTTACATTTGTAGGAGAACATCTTGACTATATAAATACAGAAAAGGATAGAATTTACAAAATTACAGAAAAATAATTATGAACTATCATTGCGGCAAGACTCCATTCAATTGCGAACTGTTTTAAGAGATATAAAGTCAGATCTCCATCACAATTTGTTTTCATTTTATGAATATATTTTAGATTTGTCACAAACAAAATAGATGATTGATATCTATTGTGTTGTCCTATATAACTTACTAGTGGTACTAAAACTCCCATTACGATCATTTTTGGACGTATTCAATAACACTGAACAGAATTTGCTGGCTCATCACGGAGTCCATTATCGATAGCAATTACAGATCTCTAGAATGTCCTGTTATAATTAGCCAATGGCTGAATAGCAATGTACTTATTAGGGCAATACAGAACGAAACGCAGCCATCCCGCTAGCTTATCTTTACACAGTAATATGAAGTGAACGACGACTCACTAATCAATCAGCGATAAGTAAATCTTGCCAATGCTATCTCCCTGGAAAATTTGGATTGTCATGACATGCATAATAGGTGGTCAGACATTTGATTCATTTCTGCACAATCAAAATAAAACCCTATTCGACAAGATAGGCTCTTATTTTACTTCATAGCATTCTCAAAATAAAAGCATCTTCAAACTCACTAACCTTGTCTTTCACTAACCATTGCCAAGTTGATGGTCTCCTTTCTCTCCTTTTCAGGCTCAAATGCAGAACTGACTGTAAGACAAAGTGATTTTAAGCCTCAGGGTTGATTTATGATTACAAATTTCTTTCGATTGGTTTAGCAAATATACTCTTCTTCTTCTTAAACATATGTACTAACCAGGGGTAATAAATAAGATCTTTTATTATATATCTTGCTTGATAAATTGCACATGATTAATTAATGCCTCTTTTTGCATTCTTTCATCTAGCAGCATAACTCAGTAAAGACTTCCCTTCACCGCAGTTATAATGTTGAATATAATGGCAGATTCTCCTCATCAATAAGCAAATAAATAAATGAATAAACGAATATATATATATATATATATATATATATATATATATATATATATATATATATATATATATATATATATATATATATATATATATATATATATATATATATATATATATATATATATATATATATATATATATATATATATATATATATATATATATATATATATATATATATCTTCACTACAGCACAAAAAAGCGGTACCATGTTTTAGACATACTGAAAAGCGCTTTTTCGTCCGACAATTTTTGTCAGAGTATGAAACGTCGGATAACGACCGAAAGGTGAACTGAAATATATAGCCAGATGCGGGTACAGATGCGGGTACATCACAGGGCACTAATGATTTGCTCAAAAACTAAATTAGGCTCAGAGCTTGCTAGAGTAAAACAACTGCCCATTGAAAATGGATATCCAGATGATGTCCTTATATCTTGTATTAAGCAAAAACCTGCCACCTTTTCAGCGGAAAAACCGTTTGATCCTGAGAAGTGCCCAGTTTACCTAAAATTGCCCTGGATTGGTAATGTTTCATCAAAATTTGAATTACAAATCAACAAAGCCATTACATCCTGATTTTATGCTGTGAAACCTCGTGTAGTCTACAATACTAAGGTCATGCTACCATCTGCTAAAAAAGATAGCGTCCCTACCACTCAAAAAAGTTGTGTAGTTTATGAATTTTTGTGCCCGATGTGAAGATCGGTACGTAGGGCGCACTACGCAGAGACTAGCAGACAGAATAAAACAATATGTACCCACGAGCATCAGGATGAAAAACACTATAACAAGAGAACAACCACCTCGTATGTATAAATACTCTAATTCTAGAATGAAACGTGATTCGACCATAGGATAACATCTCATTAAAAACCCAGAATGCGCCAAACCATATTCAGACGATAATTTTCGGATAATAGGGCAAGCAAGATCGTCCTTTCATTTAAGTGTTTTGGAATCAGTTTACATAAAGACTCAAAAACCCAGTCTTGTGTAAACAAAAAGAGTTCATTTTCTCACTTGGACTCTTCAAGTAAATAATGGTGAATAGGTGCCAAGTGGCCAATCATACGGCTAACAGGACGCATTATTCATCATATCACGCAGGGGCGGATCTAGCCTGAAATCTGACAGTTGCATAAAATTGGGCTTGGTCAATCATTCGCAAAGTTCAGCCACACCCACTATATAAATAAACATACATAAATACATACATACATATATATATATATATATATATATATATATATATATATATATATATATATATATATATATATATATATATATATATATATATATATATATATATATATATATATATATATATATATATACATATATTTATATATATATATATATATGTGTGTGTGTGTGTGTATGTATGTATGTATGGCGCGCCAAAAGGGACAAAAATACGAATCCATTATTTACAATACGAACATAAATTTTTTAATACATAACCTAATTTTATAATACGAAAATCAGATTTCATAATACGAAGTGGATTATATAATACGAAGATTGTCGAATATATAATACGAAAAGTTGCAAAAATTTAATATGAAAAGTTGCAAATATATAATATGAAAAGTTGCAAATATATAATACGAAAAGTTGCAAATGTATAATACGAAAAGTTGCAAATATATAATACGAAACGCAGCATGACTCCAAAGCAGAGCATAATGGCGAGCCAGAGGATGCGATGGTATTGATTGCAAGGCTTAACGAGCTGGTGGAGGTAGCATCTACGGCTATTCGACAACAGCCTGGAGGTATCTCTCACTCTCTCACCACTCTCAAAGTAGGCATCCTCGAGAAACACCTAATACCGAAGATGCGCTTCAAGTATAGTAGGCCTACCCTAACTTAGGTTCAGGGCAACCCTCTTTCGATCAAATTCTTCGATAAGTCCAGGAAGGACAGAGAGCAGGTCTTTCATTCGTTCAAGGACGTTTATCGGTGAGATGGAAACCCCAGATGCCATTTTCAGCAGGGTTTTATCAAACTATTTCGTATCAGAATGCCAGCTCGAAGCCAGAGCAGAGGTTAACTGATTCATTTCGTTAAAGTGCGCAGGCGCCAGTGGATATCCCCATTCTGCTAACGTTTTGGCTTACTGTTCTGGAACCTTAAGGTGGCAATATGGCATTAAAAATAGTCTTATTCATTGTAGTTTGGTGGTTTGATTAATATCATGAAATGTTGCCAGAAATTGAAATATGAGTAAAAATTTCAATTTGAAGTAATTTATGCATGACTAACTTAGCATAAATTAACATAAATTAAGTTTCAGTGTCATCACAAAAAATCTAATAATATGAGAAGTGATTGTCACAGAGTTCTGAAATTCACTGCTAATATAGAATATGTCACTATTGAGTGAAAGCACCACCAAAAATTGTTCTAGGATAGGTTTTTCTATTTTTTGCAATAGATTTTCCAAGACAGTATGATTTTGCTTACTGTTCATTAAATGAAAGGCTGCATATTAATGATACATTACAAATTATTCCAGGTTTTTTTGGTGCTTTCACTAAAACTAGCTATATTTTGTAAAATCACCAAGTTTCACTATTCTCCTATGATTACTTTATGAGAAATGACATTTTTTAGATGTGAAATGTTACTGCTAGAAAAACGGAAAAGAAAGTCTAATATGACCATTACATCTTTAAAAGCCACCAGTTATGTAAGATTCTCCACCTTCTTCCTCTTTCTCTTTATCAGTGAATCCTTTTCTGGTAGCCCTGAGTATTTTCCTTCTCTTTTTTCCCTTTTCAGAGGATCTTTTCATGCAACTGGCTATTCTTTGGTTGTTTTTCTTTGCAGCGCCATCAAAAAAGTACATAGATACTTCAAGGCCGAGTTTAGAAAGTACATCACTAAGCCTTTCAAACCCATCATTGTACGTGATTATTGCAGAATAAGTAGCAAGCTCTAGAGTGCTTCTTCCAACAAAGATCTCTTTAGGGCATTTTTTCCACAATATAGAATTAAATGCCTCATTGGCATTCTGGGTTTGACCATGAAGACACTTTTCCAAAAGTTCGTCTTTGCTGAGGTCACGAAATATAGGCTCAAGTAATCTTTTGATGCAGCTTGGGAGATTTAAGTTGTTTCTGTGTTTGCATGTCCCATTGATCTTATCTTGTTGCCATTTGCACCATCCACTTTCATTCTTTGGGCAAAACTGATGTCGGGTAGTATCATCAATATCACTACAATGATACAATACTGCTCCAATTGCTCTTTTCATTACTCCTACATTTGCTGTGTTCTGCCTGATGGCCATTCCAAAGTAGTTTTGTAGCACATTTATAGCTTTATCTGTTAGTCTTCCCCTGCCTAATATCATTTTTCCATCCTCCAGCTTTTTTCCTTTGAGATCATTTCTCAATTTTCGTAGTCGTGTCCCAAGCCGCTTCTGTATATGCCCAACACACTCCAACTTTTCAGGGATCAGCTCACCATATGGCTTTGACTCACAAACTTGTAGAAAGGAACAAGTGTCACCATCCCCAATGTAATGTAGGTATCTCATTTTATGCAGTTCAATGGATCTACTGAATATTGCCACTGCTCCATCTCCTTCCATGGCACCAGCTGATTTCCTATGGTTGATGCTGCAATTATGGTTCTGTTGCCAGTTATCATACTCAGGTGTTCCTTGTCTTCTGGACCAAATCTGGCAAGACTTGCAATGCTTCGACATAACTTGACAATCTATGACTTTTGCATTTTTTGAGCAGGCTACAACCACACCATTTAAAGAAGAATGCCCTCGTTTTTGCCAAGTGCCATCAATTGTTACCTGAGTGTCAAGAATCTCTTCATCAGCAGTCATTTCAGTTGTTCTAAGTTCATCTGCTGCTTCTTTCATGCTTTGCTGGGCAACAGCTTCATAAGCCAACCCGACAGTGTCATTGATTGACGAGTAAACACTAGGTGTCATTGGCTGGGGCATGCCCATGCAAGCTGAAAAGGTCTTTATAGCTTCATAACCCCTTCCTATTTCTCTAAAGGCTAATACAGTTTGCAGGTTAATAATATGTCTATCAAGGCCAGGGGTACATTTTTCAAGTTTTGGAGAAGAGTAGAAACTATAAGACCATTCACAGCACTTACAAGTCAAGCTGAAGTTGAGTGAAAGCCCCATCTTGTAACTTGGCATGTGATGAAGTTCAAGAGCAGCCGATTGGCAATCAGGACAGGAACCAATTTTTTGAACAAGACTTTTAAGAACTTGCATATTCATAAAAAAGAAGAATGAGTCGCAAGTTTCTTTATAATCGCTTTTATCATGGCGCTTTATTTTCTTGTAGCTACGGCAGACAGGAGTCTCTCGATTGCCGGAAGTAGTAGCTTCTGATAGAGAAGTCGGTGTCGAAAGAGCGATGGGCCTATCCTGGTCGCCCGGCAACTTTGAGTTTGCTGATGCATTCGCTCTCACTGTAGCTTCAGTATGCTGGTTGCCCCGAAATCTTGGCTTAAACGGCTTTCTCTTATTTCTCTTATTTCCCATCCTACAGGATTCTTGCGTAATGATAACTCCTGCTGTAATGTTGCTACTTGTCGGGTTGTATATTTACTACCATTTATTTACGTTTCAAAAGGCACTCTAACCTCTTTCTGATGATGGAAATATGGAGTAGAATGAGGCTGCATTAGTGGGGGATCAGGGGATCAGAAGCACGAAAATTCAATATGAAAAAGAATGAAAGTTACATGTTTTTTGGGCTCAATGACGGTTGCTAAGGCGTAACTATGGAGCAAAAATTTGGAGTGGTCACCAAACTTTACTTTTTTGCTCACATTCAAGGCTTCCTTTGCCAAGATAGTCATCGTTTCCTGAATCTAGGATAATTTTTGGACCAGTACAGTTTTTTTACAAAAAGTGGAAAATTTGAAATTATAATGCCATATTACTACCTTAACTGAGCATCCTTACCGTTTTACCAGAACTTTAACTTTCTATCGCCTTTCTACGGAATTATTTAGACACCATTAATTCCGAACCAACTTCATCTGCATCAGGGAAGGGTAGTGGGTAAGTTCTGTGTTTTTTGCCTGAATAATTTCATAAAATATGTTTTGTTTATCATGCTTTAGTTTTTAAGAAAATTAGGCCCAAGCAGTTCGTAGAGCACAAATATACGTTGGTAAAAATACTTGTAACCATAAATGTATTTTAGGAAAAGGTTTAAATGGTCAACAAAGCACGACGATCTGATGCTGAGAGAGGTTATAGCTTCTGAGATTTGGAGTACGAGAGCAGGGAGTGTAGAAAGAAGAGAAAAATGGAAATTAATTGCTGAAAAGTTAAACTATATCGAAAATCCTAAATTTGGTACAATTCAAGAGCTGTAAGGGAGCGATTTCAAGTTCTCTTTGATAAACGAAAAGTTAAAAATAGAGAAGAAGAAAGGGCAAGCGGGATTTCACCAGAAGTTACAGAAATTGACAAAATGCTGGATGAACTTATCGAAATGTTTGAGTCTGCTGCAATTGAACAAAAGGCTGCAGCTAAAGATAAGGCGGACAAGATAGCTTCAGATGTAGAGAAAGGGCAAGAAATGAGAAGATTGAGTATGGAAAGGATGAAAGAATCTGCAAAAAGAAAAAGTGGAAGTGAGTGTGGGTCAGGAAGGGAAAAGAGAAAGAATATTGGAGTGGAGACTGCACAATATTTGAATGAAAAGTTAAAGTTTGATATGGAGTGGAGAAGGACAGAGCAAAAGTTGAAAGCACAAGAATCATCCAGCCTTCGCGTCGCGTCATACTGCTTTGCTTGTTCGGAGTCATGCTGCGTTTCGTATTATATTTTCGACACTTTCGTATTATATATTTGCAACTTTTCGTATTATATTTTCGACACTTTTCGTATTATATATTTGCAACTTTTCGTATTATATATTTGCAACTTTTCGTATATATATGACTTTCTTCGTATTATATAATCCACTTCGTATTATAAAATCTGATTTTCGTATTATAAAATAAGGGTGTGTATAAAAAAAATTGTGTTCGTATTGTAAATAATAGATTCGTACTTTTTCCCTTTTGGCGCGCCATATGTATGTATATATATAAATATATTATATATATATATATATATATATATATATATATATATATATATATATATATATATATATATATATATATATATATATATATATATATATATATATATATATATATATATATATATATATATATATATATATATATATATATATATATATATATATATATATATATATATATAAAATTATTAAAGATAAAACTTAATGATTGCAACTACTTACCACTCTACTCGCTAATTAGTTAGCAAAGCGTAAATTTTACCATCTCTCACTATCTGAATCTCTAGCATCAGTGAAAAAACAATTCAATCCCCCTCCCCAAAAAAAAAAGATGGGTCGATCGTAATCACCTAAGGACGATATTTCTATCAAATTTGGAAAAGCATCTTGAAAGGACTTCCTAGCATTCTTCCATAGAAAGCAATATGTCGTACCAAAGATCCCGCAATTTTCTATGATTACGAGTACTTTGTGATTTGTACAATCCTTCATACTAGATGCAACATATGTATTCGAGATGAATAACTCTTGGATTGATTGCATTATCATCTGTAGAGTTAAAACTTTAAGCCCATTTTTGTTTATTTTCTTTTTGAATGATGCTACTAATATGACTTTTAGTCATATCAGTAGCATCTTTTGAATAGAAAATAAGCAAAAATGAACTTATATCGCAACCCCGAGGAGTACCCGAGTCTATCTATTGTTGTCATCCATTAACTACAACTTAGTTTCATTTAATGTTACCATCTAAGCTTATTAACAAGTGTTGTCACTTTTACAATTATAATAGATGGTTGTGCATTTGACTCATTTTTGCTATCACAATAGTGTCAATTGAATAAGTCCTTATCATCCTTTATTGCAATGGTGAAATAAACAAATTAAAGTTTTCATATTAGTCATCTGCATTAACTAAAGAAGCACAAAAATGCAGTTTTTCCCAAAATCATGAAGATTATTTACACGAGGCATTCTATTACCAGTATCATAAATACTCATTCCTGAAATAATTTGTTCAGCGTGTAGTGTAGTGTGTCCTAAAAAAATAGAAAATTTATACGCCTCCTCAAATAGTATTTCGATGCCCGCCACTTGGTTTATTTTTGGTCACTCAGCATCTATCCTAGATGCATGATTATTCAGTTTCAAGCGAAAACCAAACCACGACTCACTACCATGAAGTTAAACTTTCTTTTGAAAATCTATGAATTGAAGTCTAATACTTTAAAGGCATTACGACCGTTGGATGTTAGGCCTATGCCTATGCAATATGCTATGCCAGAATTCCCAGTACATATTACCACGAATGAATAAATTGTCTTAGGTCAATGCGTAAAGCGATTTCGAGAGATTCAGCTGAAGCAGCGGTTTGGCGTGGATTCTGCACGCACATCTGAGGGTGATAAGAACGAAAACTTTGATAGGAAAAATCCATTTTTAAGAAATGTCTAAATAACTTGCTCCCAAAGTGAAACTACGAATGCGAAGACATATGGCCTAGTCAGTCTACAACGCAGGCAAGTTATGACGTTCTTACCTGTAAAACGAGGAATTACGACAGAAATCTTGTCAGTATATTTCGATACGAAATGCTGCTTGTATGGCAGTACATGGTAAGAGTCCACTCCTGACAGCATGTGATATCCAATTAAATCTGCCAGCTAGACATGAGTGCAATCAACTGCGAAGCTCGAATCCTTTGGGATTTGAAAATATACTGCAGAGCATCTTCATGAACGATAGCTTGTCGATAAATACAAACATATTGCATCTCAAAGCACTACAAGAGCAGTTCTCAAAAAAAAGAAGCCATTGAACGTACTGCTTGTTCATAAACAAACAATTGCGTGTCATTTCATAATTTGAATTGAGTTCTCGATTAAGCTTAGACTATAGTCCTATTGGAAAATTAATTATGGATTCACACATTCGCTGATACATGGGGCTGCTTTCACTATGTGTTCACAGCTTTGACGCAAATCTTGATGCCACCTTCCACTCATATTGAATCTGTAAAGAGAGACAACAGGAATAAGATATTCTAAAAAGCGACATAAGAGACAGGTGGGGAAAATTCTCTTACGTGCCTCATTACCGAGGGTCGGAACGAACTGTGAGTTTGAATTTTCTGGAAAACTGACTTAGCTGGGGCCGGAACTAGTTGGGGGGGGGGGGGTTGGATTCATGCAGTCACGCTAATAAATCGATTTAAAAACTATTTTAAGCTGGTTCACCTTCTCTATTAAAGAGCAAAATTCCTTAGCAATTATTACCATACGAACCAAGTCTTTTAAAATATGCTTTCACAGAACACAAATGTCTAACATTGATACGAGTCAATAAAATAGCCAGTCGAACAATCGACGGCAACCTCTTGCGGGCCGCTGAAGCCATTGCGGTCACCGTGGAAACCATTTGCGACCCCCGTGGATCCCATAATAGGAACCACTGCTTTTACATTGTGTCGATGGTGAATTAACCAATTTATTGACGTTTTACATTCACAAAGAGTGACACAGAAAAAAAGATTTAGAAACATTTCAAATAAAATGCTAACACAAGAGGTATTTTTGGTTACAAGAGGAGACCAAAGAATTCCCCATCTGAAGTTTCATACAAATGTTGGAGCAGAGACGTCATCATAAAATCATTCAACATGAAGTACTTGCACGCCTTCCGATAGGGGGGCAAATGTGGCAGATTGTGAGCCTGATATGGGCTCTCAAAAGCTATGAAATGATTCTTTACTGGGATTAGCTTTGATAATGGCGTGATGAGCGGCCACGTATTTTTTCATCTGCCTCGGTCCCCAAACACGCTAGCGGCGGGTCAAAGCAATTTCATAGCAAATTCAATCACAGCTGATACCCTATTCAAGTGACTCTGCTCTGGTAGCTCTTGGACAATAAAATGCTTAAAGGAAGACTAATCTACCGAGCAGTTAAATACCGTATGTAACTAGTGGACTAAAGAAAAAGTACCTGTATGTGTTTCTAAGTTTCTCTCTATAATATCTGATACACTGCAATACCATCACCACCGCCAGCACATCGTAAGGCACCTTCTTTGCAAAATGACCAATCCTGGGTTACACATTTTGAAAAATCACGCAAACTAGTTGGGAAGGTTGACAGAGCATTCGACACAGATTTGTCTCCCAAACACTCAGCTAGAAATCGAATAAGTATAAGGTGAAAATGAACTCAAAATAAGAGTGCTGATTCCCAAATGACAGGTGGATACTAAAAATGTATTGAAAAGGTAAGTTCAATATAGTACATCATATCACTATTTGGAAGCATCCCTCCCAGTCCTCCCACTGTTTACACCTATGGCCTTTATGACCAAAAAGGTTTAAGTATTATCATAACTCAGAATTGAGTGTGACCAAACTGACTGTTGGAGAACAACAAACGTAGGTGGATCAAACAATGCAGGTGCTTCAATGCTGTATTTTCAAATGATTATTGGCAAGCGAGATAAAGGGGTGTAGCTCTAGCACCCTTATCCAGCCCCTTTTCCTGCACAATGGAGTGTGATGACCGCATACTTTAATGATACAGACCTTCTCGTAAAATTTTTTACTTCAACTTAATAATTCTGGTATATGTTTTGGTATATTTAAACAGGTCCTTATTGATAACAGCACTGTTGTTAAACAGGCAACCTTGTATAAAGAAATGTACTACAATTCGTTTTCTTATTTTTTCACTCTCTATGTCGTCTAAGGCAACTGACCTACATATCAGCGTTAGTGAACAGGGTAGTCAATGGCAATAATTTTCCTGTTTTAACTAAGAGTAATTACGGATGAATGAAACGTTCAAAAAAAATTACTATTGGTATGATCACACCTGGTGTCTCAATTCCGTCCTTCTCTATCTTGCAAAATCTCTTTCATTATTGCCTAAGTGCTCATTATATGCCGATCTACCTTCATTCCTATGACCAAGCATTATTTCCCGGGGATTCTCCTATACTAGAACTTTTACTAGCTACTAATACTTCTTTCTATATCCTTGAGCTAACCATCGAAATTGAATCCAACATACAAATTAATAGCGATCGAAAGGGTAAATCATCTGACCCCCTCTTACCATTGCTGGGAGATCTTAAATTTGACAAGCCATAATCAAAATACATTATCAAGAAAATCATGAACATTGCGATCAGATGCAGCCATATGGATTGTTATAGAGTGCGGAGAGTAAGAACCGGGTATGGACTGCCCATGCAGCCAAGACCTATTGCTTTATTCTCTTGTGTTTTGCAGCTGAATTTAGTATTGTTGTGTTTTGGAAAAAGCAGGCGTGTTTTCTTGGGCTGTCCGTTTCCTCTAAATACAAGTTTAGAGAACATAACATAGATCTATTCTCCATTTTCAGAATTCTAGTCACTGTTGTTTTCATATATGCACACTTTGTAGAAGGAGTAGTAGTTGTTGCTATTGTTTTTCTTGACACGTAGAAATTGCAAATAGCCAATTATACACTATCTAGAATTGGAGAGGTGTATGCTTGTAAAGTAAGGTCAAAGACATATGTAATGATATGAAGTTTCACAAAAAGTATTAAGACAAAGCTCCCAGAACGTAGTGCAAGAGTAACTGTAAACCGATGCTCACCATACTTGCTTACTCCAAAAACTCTCAGACTCTTAGATTTCGCTTTTGTTGCACACCTATCAAGAAATTCATCCATATAGCTACTCCAATTGTGCCAGTCAACGAACCTGCCATTCCAGGCACTATTGGCAGGGTCTCTTTCGGTAATAAGTAGTTGCGTCAACTTCTTTTGAGTGGTTTTGAAGCAGCTTACCAGCTGGTACTTTATTCCACCTTTGAAAAAAGAAACATAAGGCAATTTAAGAACAACCAAAACTACACAGGGCTTTGGACCAATCATGAGCTAAATCTCTCAGGATTTGTTGAATCGTTTGATCGAATCGATAAACTATGGAATAGTTTATCAAGCACAAAGCTGGATCACCTTCAGCGTCTGCAAACCAGGGCAAAAACGCTAATAGAAAGCTCTAGACTGAAGGATGGGTGGAAGTGTAATTGGCTTTCAGTCTCTAACCTAATAAAATTTGACAGGGCAGTAATGGTCTACAAGATATTAAATGGCCTATGCCCAGAAAACTTAAAGGGGAGACTTGTCGCCAGATCCCAAACTTCCAGCTATCGAACAAGAAATCAATTAGACCTTGATACCCCTAGACAAAACTTGGAGCTCTCTAAAAGAAATTTCTTCTATTCTGGTGCAAAGGCATGGAACGAAATCCCCTTGCAAATCAGAATGCGTTCCAATATAACTACATTCAAAATAAGGTTGAAGGAATTCTTGCAAAATTAGTATCCTTCTCTAAGCACGATCCCTAGGAAGATCAGCAAGTCCGTGTATAGACTTAATTGTATGTATTTTAATTTTTCATGCATTGTTTTAGATTTATTTTCAGCTGATAGGTTTTCGTGTAAAAACAAGATTTAATAATTTTTAATAATAAATAATAATTTTCAGTCACTGTTCTATAGTACTAATGCGGAGGGGACGTCATACCTAGGAAAAAGCCAGAGCAAAGGACTAAACACCGTGAAGAGTTCCACCTCAGGCTCACACACACAGTCAAGTCAAAGAGTGAAGACAGAATCTCAAACCACCAACATATTTACATCCATTTCCATACGACAGACAGTGTGGGCTTAGAACATAAATATAATGGCTCCAGGGAAAAGGTTTTAAAAAGTCAAAGAAGAAATGCATTCCAGCTTTGGATTTAAATTTGGACTAAACACAAGCAGTATAAAATAGACATAACTCCTCTGCAGGGAATAGGAAAGTGCAATGTGGAGACTATTAGAAAAAAGTGACAACTTACCATTAGTGTATATTGGATTCGAAACTGGAAAGAAATAACAAAAAAGTGTGGAATTGATCGAAAAGACATAGAAGCAACTATTCTATAATGTATCAAGTTCATAAACTATCCCATCAAAAGCTTAAAACATACATCAAAATGCAATGGTGCGTCCATTTTCTGTTCTTTTCACTCTATTGGTTTTTAACACCATTACATCACAATAAATCTCCAATTAGTCTTTAAGAATTCCCTATTGCAAGTCGCTAAGGCCATATTCATTGTAAAGTCGCTTTGTTTCAATCAACGCTCTGAATGAGGTCGCTTTACAGTTATTTTATTTGTTGATATCCAAATGAGCGTCCCTCCTCGACTGATCGCTTGTTCTGGATGCATGACTGTTAAATGAGCCCTCCAGGCGCTCTTTCGAGGAAATACAGTATACGTCGCATAAAGCATAGGTGATAAAGCTTTGTCATGAAATCACTTCATATGCTTGTGATTACTTATTTATTGAAAATATTCCATTCTTCTAAGAAGGATTATCAGTACAGTGTCCCTCCTCTACAACATATAGTAGACTAAAAAGTAATTATTTCATGTTGAGAGATACGGAATATAGAAATATGCTAGAGAAATATGGTTAAAAATATGAAAAACATATCCTATTAAATTAAGTCCTATAGGACTGAAAAGATAATCATAAGTACTCAAAAGTTCACATATTTAGAAGAATATATTGATTTTCAATATTGAACAACTGATTCATATCAACGACGGCAATCAAAATCTATACATCACGTGCTAGCTACCTTTTATAGGACAATCGTGAATGTTGCATGGGACACGAGATGTTGACCCTCCTGTGCACTGTCGTCCTCCGTGAGCCGGTCTTGGATTTGTACATGTCCTTGATCTTTGTTGCATTCCACGACCGCATGTTTTAGAACACGATCCTGACCACACCCACGCACTCCAGCCTCCGTGTACTGAAAGGATATATAAGACAATTGTGCTTCTGAGCAAGATTTATAATGTTCGATGCATAGTATATGAGAAGAGATGGAGAAAACAGAAACCTGCATTGATAGCAAATCCGCTAGTATTCTTCTATATAGCACTGGACACCTTTTAAGGAGATATGAATAGTAGGCAAAGCCCAAAAGCCCACGTATCTGTGTGGGAACTATTCTATCCGCAGGCAAGTTGGGTCTGTATATCCAAACCAAAGCTATCCAACAGGACAAGCTCTTGTGCTCCCTCTGGCCCTGTCTACTGACAGACTAACTTGCGACCATTTACTTTCTAAGGAAAAATAATAAAACTCTTTCCAAAACAATTGCCCAAGCTAGCAGGCCACTTGGTAGGGTAAAACCTACTTGTGCTTTTACTGAGCTAGGGAAAGGGTCAACAGGGTCAACAGGACCAACAGGGCCAACAGGGCCAACAGGGCCAACAGGGCCAACAGGGGCAACAGGGGCAATGGCCCTGCATTAATAATACTAAAATATGACCTAATGCACCATCCAACTCAACAGTGCTGACCTACGAGTCCTAAGTCTCGTTTACACAAGCCCGGGTTGGTTCCAATCCGGCGAAGAGGACCAACCTTTCTCCAGTCAAAGCTGCTCAACCCGGGGCCGTAAACGCTTCGAAGTAGCCAAACCGGGGTCATTCATATAACAAATTTGGTAGCTAGGTCATAAGTTGCGAAGTATAAGTTCAGCGGCAAGCTAACCCGGATTGGGTCAAGATGCTGCAACAGAAGCTACCCCGGGTTCGTGTATACACCAAAAGACTTTCTGATGATAGAACGAGCTGTCCCAGGTTGGCTTTCTACCTGGGTTTGTGTAAACGGGGCGTTAGTCAGCACTAATATTCATGGCATGTTAACCTAAACGAGAGGCAGGTGAAGACCAAGATAAAACTGGGTGGCTACTATCAAGCTTACCTGTTGCAGACACGTCCGTCCATTCCAATGGACGAACGTGTCTGCAAACAGTAAGCTACAGAGGTCTAAATAGGCTCCTGCAAGGTCTCATGAACCATACTGCTTAGATGTATATGAAGCTGAAAATCATCTGCAGATGCACCACTGCGGGTGATTAGTCTTCGGGGATGGTATGTATCTTGGGGTCTAGAGCCCTGCCTGCTATTTTACTCTCTTTTGAACGGAAATAAAATGACGGTACAATTAGGACCGATTAGCACAAGGAATCAGAACAGAAAAATCCTAACTATATCCTCCTAAAACGTTACAATAAGCCTTTTTCAAATCTGGCCCCTACCTTTGGAAATTCACAGCTGACTGCCTAATCTATACGGTCGAAGGAAAGCAAGTGGGGCTTTCACATCGAGTTTTTTCAATGAGAAATATGAAATATACAATGTGGTGTACCTTGAGCATCTTGAGTGGGGAAGGGAATTCAAACTTGAATTTACCGCTGAAAATGCAGATCTTCCTAATCAAAGTGACAAGTCTTTTACGATTATGTTGTCCTCAAAGTTGACCGCTCTATCGTTGAGATTTCCTTTATTATGGAGAAATACGATTCTTCTTCTATACTAACTGCACATGATTATTGCCAGGTTTACCGAACTGAGCGCCTTACAGGCACAGCCCCACGGGTTATATATGAAGGGCTGATAACTTCGTTTAGTGACGTAGAAGGAGCCACCATAATTGGGTCCGACATGGGAGAAAATTGTCTAACTTTGCCATCCAGAACGGCGAAAATAGCACCTCCCAGACTAAAAGTTGACTGAATAGTGTGTCTCAAAGGAAGGCTTTCCGGACAAGTCTGCCATGAACATTTAAATTTTACCAATAGCTATTGTTGCCATTGTAACGGCCAGCATACATTACTCGGCTACCAATGAGTACAATTGCCACTTTTCTGAAAAGAGTGCTTTAATCCTACTATTAACTATTATTGTCACTTTACCAACCAGAGTATCTAAATGTTACGAACACTTATCATTGTCATGCTACCAACCAAAATGCCATAATGCTACTGGCAATTGTTATTGCCACTCAACTGTCTATCATATCTTAGTGCTACGATTATCATTGCCAATTTACCGACAAGAGTATCTTATGTTCCTAGCAAATATCATGGCCATTTTACCCACCAGAATATCTGGTTTACCGACGATCTGCACATTTACCGATCATTTGTCAAAATATTTGGGCTACCATCCTCACCCCCCACAGACTGACCAATCAGGTAGGTACGCCCCTGAATATTTACCAGCCTTTTTGCTGATAGGTTGCTACGACGTTCAAAGCCTATACTTTATGCCTCACAGGTTACAAATTGCTTCCATTCACAGTGAATGGAAATGGAAGCAACTTGTAATCTGTGACGTAACACATCTTTTTTGAGATCAATGAAAATACCATAACACTGATCTTAGTCCGCTATTGTTGTTGTTGCTGCTGCTCTTGCTCTTTCCACTTCCTAATTAACCAGTCAATGCTGTTTCTGGCTGTTTCCCATTCATTCAATCTAATCTAACCTCGGCATCACCTTAATAGCCATACATTCAATCAGATGCTCCTTAAACAACTAACTCTATTATGTCAAACAACCGGCCCCACTTCCTTTCGGTCGCCTGTGCTAAGTATAGACCATTCTAGATCCTATACTCTCGGGTGCTTAATACAAGGGGGGACGTTTGTTAATCTTCAGGTCTTTCCCACCCCCGGGGCCTTATTAGGACCCCCGCTTATTAATTGTAGTAAGTTGAAGTGTCAACGGTTCACGTAGATCATATGTCAAGGCATAAGTTTTTTCGTTTTGCATTTTCGAAAAGATACATTCACGTAATGAGTGTTCTTTTTAGTTATAGGCAAGTTATTTGACCACAGAACATGGTGTTCTATTACTTAACTCATGACAGGCTTCCTATCTGAAAATTCCCTCCTCGCCGGTTAATAAGAGCTCACCGTGTATTAGTTTTGAAAAAAGCTCCCAACCCTAAACTATTAAGGTCCCCTCTTGTATTACGCATCTGGGAGTAGTTTATACTGTAAATGAGCTAATTCAGGATACTGAGTCTACCAAGTTAATCGAAAATACCACATTGTTGCTTTCCTATTTCATCTGAGTGAAATAGAATACCCATAGTTCTCGATGACATCATGTCCAGTATGGAATCGGACACGTTCGTACGCCACAGATGTTGGCGAAATGCACACACTTTACACACTTAATTCCTTGCATACATAACCTCTTTGCTTTTGCAAAAATACTCCGGCGTACAACAAACTCAGGAGTTCCATGCGCCACATGGATTGCAGGCCCGCAGCCACGGGGAGGTATGGGGTGGCGAATGCCACCCCTGGCAATAAGGTGCCAGCTTTTTGCTACCCCCTGGGAAGCTTCTTGCAATTTGTAGTGTCGTCATATCTATGTAGATAGTGATTGTCGGGAATTATGCGTGCATAGTACGTACATAGCCACAGGGAATTTAGCTATACATTAGAACATTACACACTTTTTTATAAGGAACCACTTTATAAGGAACCTACATGCAGAATGCCCAAATAGCTAAAGGACGTATACAACTAAAGGAAAATTCCCTAAGGAACTTTTCAATTTGAACAATTTTTATAGTACCAAACAATAAAGACCTAGGAAGCTGGTTTCATGCATTTGCAGCAAAAACCCGTGTAGATTATTCGCTATGCTTGTGTTGAATCCTTCATTTTTCATTGATCTCGCGTTACAGCCAAAACTAAAGGAAAAATTCAGGACTTAAATGCTTTACACGTGTCTGTACCATTTTTATGGCACCATCTGAACCAAGTATCTTGTAATCGTATGTCAGGCATGGAGTTCGAAAAATCTTTTCAACCCAGTGAAAACCCCGTCAAAGTTTCGCAATATGAATATCCATAGAAAACCCATAGGTTTCAAGGGGTTAAACCGGGTTGAGAATGGAATCTCATTCAACTTTTGAATGACCCCCTACGGGCTGTTTCCTTACTTTTTCGATACTCAATATGGGCATCCATGTGCCGGTGAAATTGTCGCTAATGCAAGCTTCTATCGATCATGAAACCAAGAAGGGTCCGTGATAGTTGAAACCACAGGGCCCGACCTGCCTAAGTCCTAAGTATACAAAACACTGACATGGAAGGAAGGTTTTAAATAAGCTTGTACAAAAATACCTGCTGGTGGGACATATCTACGCCTTCGTCGTCGTCGCCTTCTCCAGCATGTAACGTCGTTGAGAATTAGAACAAGCAGCAAAATTAGAAGTAGTGTTCGACGCATGGATGCTGAAACTAAGGACTCTATTCCAAACTTCTTCTCAAGATCTGAACATGCACTAAATTGCGCAAAAATCCACAGACTTTTTAAAGACGTATGACACTTGACAATGTACGTCACACACCTAGCGGAAGTACGTCTCAAGTACCATTTGCTTCCGATTTTTTATTCCGATTCCCCTTGGTAAAAGGAAGCTGTCGTACACGCTTTTTTGTAAGGAATCATTTTATAAGGAGCCTATATGTAGAATGCCAAAATGTTTAGAGAGGTTATCCTAATAAAGGATACGTCCCTAAGGAACCTTTCAGCTTGAAATATTTTTGTATTAGCAAACAATCAAGAATTAGGAAGCTGGTTCCATTCATTTGCAACCAAAATCCGCACGGATTGTTTGATATCCGTGTGTCAAAGTGTTTCTTTGAGTATGCTTTGTGCTTTTACATTTTGACCTTATGCTTTGATATATATATATATATATATATATATATATATATATATATATATATATATATATATATATATATATATACACTCAAATAGCTCCAATCATAAAGAAATTTTTAAAGACATAAATAGACCCTCAAGAAAAAATTCCAACTTTTAAAACGTTTCGGCACAAGCCTTCATCAGTTATAACATTCCAGGTACATACAGCGCATATATAACGATAAAAACAAAGGAACAATATCCAATTAACTTACGACAATAGAACACTTTACACAATGAAACTGGACTTACAATGGATAGCATTTGAAATTGAACGGAAGGGAAATTATATTTAACATAAGAGGAAAGGGTGTTGGAGAAGCTGATACCTACCGTCCCAGCGGGGTATAGAGAAAACCATGCGAGAACAAAGTGGGTGTGAAGTAACATAAAATGAAAAGGAAACCCAATATGACCTAGAAAGGACGATATTGAGAGGATATATATATATATATATATATATATATATATATATATATATATATATATATATATATATATATATATATATATATATATATATATATATACATCTTCTTTCCTACCTTCTTTGTGTGTTTGGTCTTAGGTTATAGTCAAAAGTAAAAGCAAGATCAGAATTTCAATGTTTTACTTGCGTTGTACATATGTATGACTAAATGGAGTGAAAATTAAGGAACTATTAAAGAACTTTTAGTACCACAATTTGATAATTGGAGGTCCAGAAATAAGGAACTTTCAGAACTAGGCCTTGAGCTAGGTTCCCTATAAAGTAAAAAGAGTGTAGAAGCTTGAGTGAGAAATTCACTAAAGGGGGGATTTGCAGCTTTTCTACGGGGTGGGTCAATGCACCGTCCTGAAAATTTTGCAAAACCACATATTCAGGGCATATCTGTTGTAAAATCTATAATTCATCTTAACACTATGTGAATACCATCTGTGTGCACCATCTAAAATGTTGACTAAACCATGTCGAATTTTCTTGAAGATTCGAAAACTACCACCTTTGAATGTTTCATTCTGCTCGTATAATGCCTTATTCCTGTCTTTCCTACAATATGGTCTTATCGTTCGGAGTAAAACCAATGTTTAGTCTACAGAAAAATAGCAGCCAGACCAACCTCAACTCACCCTTACTTGTCGCTCTCTCTACCCATCTTCAAGCATAGTAATCCGGATACTGTTGAGCTTAAACTCCTGACACTTGTCTATGATTCTGTCAACACGATTTCACCTGGATGATTCCGTAACTTCCCCGTATTCAATCTGTCTATCACGGTGGCCCAGACGGCTCACAGATAAATATTTCCAAAGTTGCTACAAACTAAAATGTTGCTGCAAAGAAAAGAACTCCTGCAATAACAACAAGCCTGCAAATACAAAATTGGCTGCAAAAAGTGTCTGCAAAACAACGTGTCAGAAAATACATAGAAAAGTGACTGGAAATAAGGAGGAAAGTGTCTGTAAATGAAAATTTATCTGCAACTAAAACGTGTCTATAGATAAAAAGTGTCTGCAAATATGGAGTTAATCGGGTGTAGCTTATGACTGAAATCGAGGCTGAATACAAGTAGGCCGTGGTGTAGTGTAGTTACTGAGGAGTAGTACCTTTGTAGGCTTGTCAGCCGCACATCTGTGATGTGGACAAGAACACTGGTCTCCCAGGGCTGCATAACTCTCGCTTATGGCTCCTAGAAGTCAGTAGTGTACACTGACGGCCACACCACGGGATCTCGCCTCGGCTGGCGTGCTAAACTAAGTAGAGGGTAGCACCAGTCCCTAGGACTGGGGTGATAGGGGACGTCACCCCTTAAGTGCACAAAGTCTGGAATGGCTGATGAAGCAGAGGAATTCATGTGGATCAATGGTTCAGAAGGCATGACAGCAAGATGTGTGACACATCTAGGGCACTATCTTGACGGAAGCGGATACGTGGCCAGTCACCATGGAAGGGATTGGGCCCCCACCATGTATTACCGAAGTTAGTCATGGATAGAAATAGTATTAGATTTAGAAGTATTGATGGTGAAGTTGAGACCCCTGCGACTGAGCCAGATAAAAACTACAGGGAAGAGGATAATGTTTCATTAGTAAGTAAATTAGTGGATGACGAAGATGTTTTAAACCCTAGAAGGAGGACACCTTCTGATAGTGCTAAATTGAAAACTAGAAACAGATGCCTAAAACTGGGAACTTGGAATGTAAGAACTTTATATCAAGCTGGAAAATTAGACAATTTGATACAAGAAATGGAAAGTATGAGATTAGATATTCTAGGAATTGCGGAGACACATTGGGTTGAAGAAGGAAAAATTATTAAAGAAAATCACACAATGATATACTCAGGTGGAGAAATGCATAGGAAGGGGGTGGGTATCTTGATGAAAAACAATATAGCTAGGTCAATGCTGGGCTTTTGGGCTATATCAGAGAGAGTCATTATGCTGAAATTGCAAGCAAAGCCTTTCAATATTAACATTATTCAAGTGTATGCACCAACATTAGATTGTGAAGATGAAGAAATTGAGAAGCTATATCAGGAAATAAACAATGGCATCAAACAAACAAAGTCAGGTGAACTGCTATGTGTAATGGGAGATTTTAATGCGAAAGTTGGAAAAGAAAAATACGAGAAGATAGCAGGTTCACATGGATTAGGGAATAGAAATGAAAGAGGAGACAGGCTAATAGAATTCTGTCAACAAAATAACTTATGCGTTGTCAATACTTGGTTCCAACAGCCAACAAGAAGATTATACACTTGGAAAAGCCCAGGAGGCACAACAAGAAATCAGATAGATTATATACTAATTAATGAACGGTTTAGGAACAATGTGAAGCAAGTAAAAACATACCCTGGGGCAGATATAAACTCAGATCATATTCCAGTTGTAATGAAGCTAAATATTAAACTTAAGAAACTGGAAAAACCAAAAGTAAGAGATCAAATTGATTTAGAACTATTAAAAGAAGAGAGTTATAAAAAAAAGTATAATGTCGAGATTAGAAATGCGTATTCAAGATTATCAAATCAAACACTTGAACAAACTCCTGAAGGTCAAATTGAAGTGGAGAAGACATGGGGCATAATCAAAGAAAGCTTAAACACGTCGTTGAGAGCAGTACTGCCGAGTAAACGTGCAAAGAAAAAGAAACCCTGGATGACAGATGATATTCTTAGGAAGATGGAAGAACGAAAGAAATTCAAGAATATAGATTCAGATAAATACAAACAACTAGATAAAGAAATTGAAACACTATGTAGACAAACAAAAGAAAAATGGCATGTAGACCAATGTGAAGAAATTGAGCTATTGGAAAAGCAGCACCGAACAAGAGAAATGCACAAAAAAGTAAAAGATCTTACCAATAGAAATTCAAGGAAGAAAGCTAGTGGTTGCATAAAGGATAGGAATGGAAAACTACTTTTCGATCAGGAAGACATAGCTAATAGATGGGCAGAATACATCACTGAGCTGTACAATGACGATAGAGGGGAAATGCCAAGTTTTGAGGTAACGAGTGGCGAGAATATCATGAAGGAGGAAGTTGAATTAGTTATAAAATCTATGAAAGATAAGAAAGCAGCTGGACCTGATGGACTATCAACAGAAACTCTGAAAGCTCAAGATGATCAGAACATTGACATGATTACGGACCTATGTAATACTATATACAACAGTGGCATAATACCAGCAGACTTGAAACACTCTGTATTTGTAACTCTACCTAAAAAACCAAAAGCACAAGATTGCTCATCATTCAGAACAATTAGCCTCATGAGCCATGTCACAAAATTACTTCTCAAAGTCATCCAAAGAAGATTAACTGATAAAATAGATCAGGAAGTAAGCCGTCTACAGAGCGGATTTAGACCAGGTGTAGGAACAAGGGAAGGTATATTTAACTTAAGAACAATTTGTGAGAGAGCACTAGAAGTTCGAAAAGACATCTACATCTGTTTTATTGACTATGCAAAAGCATTTGACAAAGTTAAACACTCTATGATGATAGAATGCCTATCAGAAATTGGCATAAATGACAAAGATTTACAGATAATAACCAAACTATACTGGGAACAAACCGCGACAGTAAGAACTGAATATGGCGTAACAAAAGAATTTCAAATAAAGCAAGGAGTCAGACAGGGGTGTGTACTATCCCCAAGTTTATTTAACTTATATACTGAGAAAATATTCAGAGAAATAGAGGAGATGAATGGAGTAAATATAGGTGGAGTCAACATCAACAACTTAAGATATGCAGATGACACGGTGCTTCTCGCAGAAAACAACACAGATTTACAAGACTTAGTAACAGCAATAAATAATAAAGGGAAGCGATATGGAATGGAGATAAACATCACAAAAACTAAGGGAATGATTGTTAGCAAGAAAGAGATGGTGCCTGAAATAAAGATCAGTATAGAAGGAAAGAATATTCAGCAAATGAAGGAAATGATATATCTAGGTTTTATGGTTACAGAAAATGGAAAATGTGAAAGAGAGATCAAACGAAGGATAGGTGTAGCGAAGTCATCTTTTGAAAAAATGCATAAGGTTTTAACATCTCGGATTATCAACATAAGTGGAAGGCTGCGCCTTGCCAAATGCTATATCTGGTCAACATTATTGTATGGAGCAGAGACTTGGACACTATCAAAAGCCACAGTTAAAAAATTGGAAGCGTTTGAAATGTGGACCTACAGGAGAATAATGAAAGTATCATGGAAAGAATATAAGAGTAACGAGGAAGTTCTCAGCATGATAAATTCGAAACGAATGCTAGTAGAAATGATAAAAAGAAGAAAACTAGCTTATTTTGGACACTTAGTGAGGAGAGATGACATTCAAAGATTGCTACTAGATGGAAAGATTAATGGGAAACGAAGTAGAGGTAAACAACGACTCACATGGGCAGACAACATCACAGAATGGATAGGAATGAAGTACAACGAGTGTATCAGGGTGGCACAAGACCGAGGGAGATGGAGATCCATGACAGCCAACCTGCTGGGAGCAGATGGCACCTGATGATGATGACAAGTAGGCCAGATCTATGGCCAGATCACTGTGGCCTACCTAGTACCGAGAGTAGATTATCACCGCGGGTCCCTCTTTATGCCAAGACGAAAAAGAAAAGCCCCACTATAAGGAAAAAATCTCACAATCAATATTTGTTGGAACTGTAGAGTTTATTGGCAGAGGCCAACAGGAGTGATCCCTGTTATTTATATTTAAACTCTAACTAAGGTCATGCTACCATCTGCTAAAAAAGATAGCGTTCCTACCACTCAAAAAAGTTTTCGTGCCGATGTGAAGCTCGATACGTAGGGCGCATTACGCAGAGACTAGCAGACAGAATAAAACAACATGTACCCACGAGCATCAGGAAGAAAAACACTACAATAAGAGAACAACCACCTCGTATGTGTAAAAACTCTATTTCTAAAATGAAAAGTGATTCGGCCAAGGGACAACATCTCATTGAAACCCCAGAATGCGCCAAAACATATTCAGACGGTAATTTTCGGATCATAGGGCAAGCAAGATCGTCCTTTCATTAAAGTGTTTTGGAATCAGTTTACATAAAGACTCAAAAACCCAGTCTTGTGTAAACAAAAAGAGTTCATTTTCTCACTTGGACTCTTCAAGTAAACAATGGTGAATAGGTGCCAAGTGGCCAATCATACGGCCAATTGGACACATTATTCATCATATCACGTGTACCCGCATCTGGCTATAAATTTCGGTCGCTATCCGACGTTTCATACTCTGACGAGTGTCGGACGAAAATAAGCTTTTCAGTATGTCTAAAACATGGTGCCGCTTTTTCGTGCTGTAGTTAAACCCTAACCTTAGCCTACTTCCCCCTCCCTCAACTCGCTGAGCAGGAAACTATAGCTACGATGCTCGTTCGCTGCGAGTTGATTCCTCACTATGCTGTCACAGTGCACAGTCGAGACTTTATTTGGTACAATTGCACACATGCCAACATTCTCATATGAAGTTGCGGGGGCTTAAGAGCCTACATCATAGAATAGCATCAAAGGGGTGTGGCTAGTAGAAACAATTTGATTAGGCCATACCCTTTTGACAAGATGATTGGAAAATGCTTGCAGATACCTTTTGTTGCATATTTTTGTTCATACTTTTGAGGATGCAAGTCTCAGGGACCTGATATTACGTTGTAGACTGGCTAAAAAGAAGTCTCCCGGACCAAAATTTGAACCAATTTCGTATGGAAGTGATATGGGGCTGTCACTATATTCTGATGAAAATAAGGCGGGCAAATAGGGGGTAAGGACAACCTTCCATTGATAAGCTTTACAATTTCAATATTAATTGTGATGTTTGTTTCTTTTAGTGGGGCTTTCCGTTTTCCTCTTGGCAGAATGTTCCCCGCTGATCTGTCTCATTCTGTATCCTGCAATTTGAAAAAGGAGGACTCACCGTGAGGCCTTCTTGTATCGAACCTCGATTTCATACACTTTGTATTTCCACACATTTTTTCATCTGCTGACACTTTTTTATTTGCAGACACTTTATTTGGAGAAACTTGTTTATTTTGCAGACAAATTTTTACCTATAGAACATAGAAATGCACTTTCAAAAATATCCTTCAAAGTAAAATTGCAAATTTACTTATTGAATTTGGCTAACTAATTCCTGAATTATATTGATTTCTTGGTCACATTTTCACATAAAATGTTGAATTTTCTTCTACTCAAACTAAAGAAATTCACCAAAACTCATTCAATGACTAAGATAGCGGGGCTCCTTTCTCGATTCGTTTAACTATCGATAGAGTCCCTCCTGTTAAGTAATTTCCTGCATGCAATTTTTTGATTTGTTTATTTCCTTTTGTTATTATTAGTTTATTGTACTGATTCTTCACGTAATATTTCTTATTTTAATTTGTACTTTAAAATAAACTGAACTGAATTGGACACATGTTTCAAAACTTGTGTGGAGAATGTTAATTGAAGACTGAATAATTTTCCTTTTACCACTATCATCAGTAAAAAGGTGCGAAGACCGGGCTACAATATACATTGTCATCCCATTCAAGCTCTTAATCCATCAGTAACCTGAGCGTAATGTAATAAATATAGCACATTTCTTTAAATACACTTTGACTTCTACATGGGAGGTCAAGCATGCGCAATACTGTTCCTTTTTCAAGAAGGCAGCATGGCAGAAACGAATGAATTCGTGAAGAAAGCATTATCGTAAGAGAAACTCCTTGATCTTTGGCCCGGGCACCCATGCCTATACGATCGTTTAAAGAATGGAATAAACGAGAAGAAGCAATAAATGAGATTTCGGAGAAACTTGGAATAGACGACAAAGCCGATGTCTTCGTAACAGTAGCAATGCGAGTAAAGCTTCTTCTTCGTATTCTGAATCACTTGTAGATGAAGTTGTCGAAATCCTCGATTAGATTGACACAATAAAAAGTCACTCGTGTACGTTTTTGAATTATAGTCTCAACAAAACACAACAAAACAACGCAACAAAATGCAAAACGAAAACTCTCAGTCACATCACGTCCATTCCAAAATCGAAGTCTCTTTCAAGGATTAAAAGTCACAGTTCTCTCCATGGGAGATTCGCAGGGGGTACTTCAGTTCTCCACACACTCCCCCCTATTTGACCCGAATAGGCGTCAAATAATTAAATGTTCATCAATCATCCTCTAATTCTCCTCCTTCATACCTAAATGTCTCCTTTACAGACTGCTTTGCTATCTCTGCAGCTTTTCTTGTAGGTCTGAACTCTGGTGCTTTTGGATGGAGCTCTTTGTTTTCTGTATTATCGCACTCCAACTCTAGGGGGTATAGTAGTTCAACGGCTCTCTCAATATGTGACCTTTTCGATTTAAGCCTTGCCCCTCTAACGACTTTGTCTCTGCCTCGAATTAACTGTTCAACAATACCAATGTTCCATTCGCCTCTGTTTTTTCCGTCTCCCTTTATTATGACAACTTGACCAATTTTAATCTGTTCTGAATTTTCCTTGTGCTTCAAGTTATGCCTTTCTCTTAATGAACGAATGTATTCATTTCGCCACCTTTTCCACATATTTTCTCTGCACTTCATCAAATATTTTGCTCTCTTTCGTAAGTGTTTATCTGTGATTCCTGTTGGTTCTGGATCTAGCAAAGCATTATTGTCACTTAAAAGCATCATATTAGGCGTCAACAAAGGTAATTGAATGTCCTCTTCCACGTACGTCAATGGTCTGTTATTTAGTGTAACTTCGATATCCAGCAATAGCTCTTGTAACTCGCTGTATCTCAATTTAGCCTTTCCTAAAACTTTGTACATAGCTTGTTTTGTGAGGCCGATAATTCTCTCGTATTGACCGCCCCACCACGGAGCTTTGCTCAGATTGAATTGCCACACGATGGATTGCCTTTCGAGGAAATCTCTTATCTCTTCGTCTCTCATAATGTTCATTAGCCATTTAGCAGTGGACTTAAACGTTTGAGCATTATCCGAGTAGATTTTCCTGGGTCTGCCTCTTCTCGCTATAAATCTTTGTAAGCTTGGTATTAGATTCTCAACTGTTGCGTCTGGCAACAACTCTAAATATACTGCTCTCGTTAAACTGCAAGCAATTAGTAATATATATGCTTTCCCTTCTCCATTTTTTCTTGTTTTGTAGCTTATAGGGCCTGCGTAATCAACACCTACAACTTCGAAGGGCCTTTCTCCTTCTGTTCTGTCTTTAGGAAGTGTTGCTGTCTTTGGTTTTGTAAAGGGGACTATATGAAACCTTTTACAGGCATAGCATTGCTTGCGCACTTTATTCACAAGTTTCCTCAGTCTTGGGATCCAAAATTCTTGACGAACTTTTGCCATTGTTAAGCTGGGCCCTCCACACAGTGTAGAACGGTGGGCATGCGCAACTAATCTCTCACTAAACAAGGTATCAGAAGGTAAGTAAATTGGGTATTCCCCCTCCAACCGTCCATGACAAACATAAATACCTTGCTCATTCTTCTCTAACCCAAGCTGCTGTCTTTCTTCCTCAAACTTTTCATTTCCCTCCACTTTCGATTGCTCTTTCTTTATCCAGAAGTCTCTAACTCTTTGAACTTCTTCGGTGCACAATGGTCCTGTTTGTCTGTTCTCTTTCTTAGCTTGACAATTCTGTATAAATCGCTTTATCCATGCCATTACTCTCATTGATTTCCTGTATTGAAACTTTTCTAACACCATGTCTAATTCATCCTTGCTTTCCACGGCTACTTTCAAAATTGCCTTTGTAGGCTTTGCTTCAGATTCTGAATCGGCACTTGCCGCTGTTACTATATCTTCAGGCCACTCATTTGTGTTTGTCATCCATTCAGGCCCTTTGAACCATCTGTTGTTTAGCTTCTTTGCATCACAGCCTCGGCTTGCTATATCTGCAGGATTTGATTCTGTAGGGACATGTCTCCATAGTATGTAGTCTTTCTCTTTAATCTTTGCAACTCGGTTACTCACAAATTGCTTATATGATTCTCTCCTTTAATCCAATGCAGCGCAACACTACTGTCCAGCCAAGCATACACGTATCTGATGGGGTAGCCCTGGAGCGCTTTCTTCACATTGCCAATCAGATTTGTAGCCATGTGACCAGCTACTAGCTCTAATCGGGGGATAGTCAAACCCTTTTTTGCCAGACGAGACTTTGCAGTAATAAGTCCTTGTGAATTATTTGATTCTTGCCAAACCACCACATAAACAAGTGCAGCAACTCCATCTTGACTAGCATCACCAAATGCATGTAGATCGACAAAACTTATTTCCAAATCAGCCTTAGGAATGCTTCTCGTTATGATTACCTTTTCTGGTAAACTCTGGATCCATTTGACCCATCTTTGCTTCAGTTTCTCTGGTAATTCCTCATCCCACTGCAAATGCTCATTACAAATGTCTCTGAATATTATCTTTCCAATCAATGTCACTGCACTCACCAATCCAAGATGGTCGTAAATGGCTGCCAATTGCTTCAATACCCCTCTTTTTGTGAATTGCTTGTTATTTTTTTCTAATTGAATTGACATTGTGTCCTCTAAAGTGTCCCACATTAACCCTAATAGCTTTATTTCTTTGTCTTTGGTACCAAGTTGTTCCTTTGCAAATGACTGATCAGTGGCTTCTTCTATGTTGCTTTCTGTCTCTAAAGTGGGTCTGTTAGAGTGCCATTTATGAAGTGTAAATTTGGCCTGATTGAAAATACTGATAGCAGTGGTTTTCAGATGCTCTACTTTCTTGACTGACTCTGCACCTAAAATAACATCATCCACATATAGACTTTGCTTTATTTCAGCTACTTCATTCGGAAATTCTGCCTCACATCCGTCTAAATGGGCTTTTATGGTAGCTCCCAAAATAAAGGGTGACTGATTCAAGCCAAACAGCACTCGAGTGAATCTGTATATCTCAATCATTTCCAGGTTTCTGTCTCTTGGCCAGTGAAACCTTAAGACGTCACGATCCTGCTCTCTTATACGTATTTGGAGGAATGCTTGTTTTAAATCACCTGTCAATGTAATAGGTTGCATTCTATTTCTGGTAAGAACTTCCCAAATCTGATTTTGTAGTGGCGGCCCTGTTTCTAAGCAGTCGTTTAATGATGGTGATGTATCGTTCGCTCTGGCTGAAGCATCAAAAACTATACGTACTTTAGTACTCTCAGCAGAATCTCTTACTACAGCTCTGTGTGGTAAGTAAAATTCTCTGCGTGAATGGTGTGATTCCGTTACCTTCTCAATAATTCCTTGGTTTATCTGATCTGTCAAAATCTCTTCGTACTTGTCATAGAGATCTGGCTGTCTTTCTAGTCTTTGAATAAGTTTGTGAAGTCTTGCTTTACTGCCTTTCTCATTATCCGGTAAATCTGGTATATTAGGCTTCCAAATAAGACCTGTTTGATACCAACCTTCTTCACTGCGTTCAAGTTGATCTCTGAATTCTGTATGCACTGGTTCACTGTATTCTTCACCCTTCAATCCTAGAATATCTAATGAGCATAGTTGTTCTAAATCAGCGCTTGATGACTTGGCAAAAAACATGTTACTCAGGTCTGCTTCATGACCAGGTGACATTATGACCCATCCTAGTTTGGTAAGTTCTGCTATTGGATCTCCAGGTTTACCAATTCTTGGCTTTGTGGGGGTTTTTATCCTAGAATATGTACTTGCCCCCAGAATCATATGTACTGGCAATTCGTTCTTTTTACCTTTATCAAGCATTTCTACTCCATGAAGATGAGAATATTTGTGGATTATTTCTTGATATTTGGGGTTAGAGGTAGTTAGCAACTCCCCCCTATCCACTCTTCCAGCTTCGATTTCAATGCTAAAATGCTCATTTAGACTTTGTAAATTGACTTGGAATACTTCTACTTTCCTGGTTGTTGTGGATATCATCGTGTCTATTTTCCTATGTTCTACTCTCACCGGTTTCTTATTCATCAAATCTGCTAGCTTTGTTGAAATGTAAGAGCTACCAGAGCCTGTATCTAGAAGGGCTCTACACGTTATTCCATTTACCTTCACAACGACAACAGGGTATATCACTCCTTGTTCCACTGTCGACATCAGAAGCTCTCTATGTTCTTGGTTTCGTTCCTTTTCACAAATGGAAGTGTGATGTTTTGCTTTGCAATTCTTGCAGGTACCTTTACTAGTACAATCAGAAGCCCTATGCCCAGCTCTTGTGCAGTTAAAGCATAGTCGTTTTGAACGTAAAATATCTCTCCTCTCACCTTTCGCTTTTACTTTTGTGCATTCAATGGATTTATGAACTTCACTGTTACAATACACGCAAGACCTTTTTTGAAGGAAAGCCGTGTTAGTTGCAAACACTCGGTCTTTCACTGACTCGGGTACTGGGTTTCTTTCTGTCCATTTACTTAGCGCTGCAACAAGGTGGGGGAATCCCCACTGCTGCCAATCATCGTCTAGCCTTACTAAATCTGCCCTGATACCTTCAAGCTTGTCCAATGTGGCCCTAGTATATCCTGATATTTCTTTTAATTTGCCCATGGATTCTAGTGCTTGTACGCTGGGGAGGAGCCTTTGATAAAACTCGTGAATTTTAGAAGGGCTGGTCCCCCGCACGTGTGGCAAGTTAAAAATGATTTGTACATGTGCGTTCACGATTTCACTGTCTTTGCCGTATTTTGATTTCAAAATTTGCTTTGCTCTTTCATACCCTTCTGCATCATGATTTAGATTGTCTATCAGAGATCTAACCTTTGGCTCAATGAATTCTTTCAAATAATTGAATTTAGTTATCTGTTCGATATTTTGCTGATCTACTTCTGTTTTGAACTGGTTCCAAAATCGAAACCAATCGACATGGGTACCCTTAAATTTTGTTATCTCAAGTTTTGGCAACTTAATCATAACAGATTTACCTGGCATATCACTTTTTGACTGACTTCTCGATTCCAAAATTTGCCTTTCCATTCGCAATCTTTGTTGTAGTTTCATCTTTTCCATCGCCATTTCTTTTTCGCATTCTTGTTTCCTTTCCTGTTCTTTAATGTTAGCCTCCTCGTCTTGAACTTTCTGCATTACCTTTTGCAATCTTTGATATGAAGGCTCAAGCATCTTTTGTTTCTCGTTGATGGTAAGACGCCATTTTTTCACTTCGCTAGGGTCTTCTTCCGCTTGTAATTTCAACTCTTGTATATGTAACTTCAAATCTTCAATTTCATCGAACTTTGCTTCGTAAATCTTAATTTGTCTCTCAACTGACTTCCTCTCGTTTTTCTGGATAATTTCATCGGTCTCTTCGGATATGAACTCCAAGAATCGGAGCTTTCCATCGATTGTTTTCGTTGCGTTCGTTATGTCTGTCATTGTAAGCATATGGCCTTCGCTAAATAACTCACAGAAAATGCTTGAAAAATCCACTACTCTCCCATCTGGGGTGCCACTTGTCGAAATCCTCGATTAGATTGACACAATAAAAAGTCACTCGTGTACGTTTTTGAATTATAGTCTCAACAAAACACAACAAAACAACGCAACAAAATGCAAAACGAAAACTCTCAGTCACATCACGTCCATTCCAAAATCGAAGTCTCTTTCAAGGATTAAAAGTCACAGTTCTCTCCATGGGAGATTCGCAGGGGGTACTTCAGTTCTCCACAAAGTGCTCGCCATTTCTTAAGTTTAGGATCGGAACTATCCTATTGCGCATGCTTGACCTCCTATGTAGGGGTCAAAGTGCTGAGCAAAATGCTCATATGAGCGCACGCGGTGAGCAAAGTGCCTCGCGAGGCAAAAATTTCAGTTTGATTTCTGATTTTTTTGGCTCGCGAGGCAGAAATTTCACAAAAACCTCGCCGCACACGGTGAGCACTTTGCTCAGCAAAAGCCTCGCCGTGTGCGCCTAGCATAAGCTCTCCGCTCAATACCTCTGTTCTCGTCAAAATGTGCAGGGATAGATTTTCATTACAGGCCTAATCAAGTATGCCGTTAACTCTATGTTCATGCTAAACATTGAAACATAGCTTCACAAGAGTTCAACAGACTGGATTCTGATTGGGACTGATTCCAATAAATTTTTCCTTCACATCAAATTCAAAAGGATGTTCCGAGCCGTCGTCTTACTACGGTCGACTGCACACTTCAGAATTGGGAATTCATATCGTAATGAAACAGTTACTTTTTGATAATAAATATAAATAAATGGCTTTTATTGTTACAGGTTTTAACATTTTGATTTCTCTTGTAATTTGATTTGAACTAGTTTTATTTTTAGGTTATTTTGCAAATGTTTCAATGAAAGGACCCCTTTATATGGTTGTGGATATTCCCTTTCGTTCTGTGCAACATTGCAGTATAAAAGAAACTCAAACGTTCTTGCTAGGAAAGTCTTACGAAAATTTTAGTACTGAAATCATAAAAAAAGTTAAGAAAATTTCAGTAATGGACCAAAAACAAGTCGAAACTTTTTGTATAACAATATATCGCTGAAAATCGCTAAAATTAAGAATAAGTTAAGAATAACCTAATGCTCAAATTAACAATGAATTACGATTAGTAAGGTTCAGTAAAAAAGTTAGGTATTCTATAAAAAAAATCCCGTTTCTTATAAAATGTTTAGTATCATTGTAGACAATAGTAGGCTAAACTGCTTTATACTAGAGAGGTATATTGTGCACATTAGCGTTTTGTTATATAAATGGCATGAGTCTTTATTAAAGTGGATAGGTAGCTAAGAAGGTAGCTATGAGAATGTGGTAAAAGATATACCAGATCGCAATCCTTACTGCCAAGATACATTTTCTGACACGCCAAGGCAAAAGGAACTCTTGTCTGTAAGTATGACTTATGGAGGCGCAAGGGTTGCAGCTATTCTTGTCCAGTGACGTAGTACAGAGGCATCACAATAGAATCAGACAGGCTGCATTGAATTGTTATCCAGACAACAATGCCAAGATAACGATTATGCGCATTTGGGAGATAAATTGTGGACAGCACCACAGCAAGACAGTTGTGCAGGAAGGGGAGAGGAAATCATGTCTCCTACGGATGACCTAGACATCATGCGAAAAAGACCGTCAAAGGGGAAAGCAGTTCGATTTGCAGACCACGAGGGCCTGAGGCTCTGTGAAGTTTTTCATATCCATTGCCACGACGAGGATCTCAAAGGAAACAAGACTGCAGAGTTGCAAACGGTGGCAAAGACAAAGCCGAAACCATTGAAAATTATAAACTTGCCTTGGACGCTAGATGCGCTCAATCAAAGGCTCAAAGCAACCAATGTTACTCTAGAAAACGTAGTTAAAACTGAAAAAGGCATCATTGGAATAGCTGCTGTTAGAAACATCGCATATCAAAAGACTGTTATTGTACGATACTCTTTCAACGGATGGACAACAGTGAACGAGACGGCTGCCACCTTTTATAAACAAGATTCCTCGCACCATATTGACTACTTCGTGTTTGTCGTGAGAAGCAAAACGGCCTGTTTCGAAAAAAGGTGGAATGTAGACTTCGCCCTTTGCTATAAGGTCAACGGTGAGGTGTATTGGGACAACAATAATGGAGAAAACTATTGTATCAGTTCCTCATGAGTTGCAGAGGCCAATGGGCCTAAAGTGATTTAAGGTCAGTATTGGAGGGTGACCTGTGGCCCTGGGACTCTTGGAGTCTTGTGAGATTTTAATTTCGCTTTTTGCTTTTGCTTTACGACAAACTTGTATGTATTTGCTTGTAATAATTTACCAGAGAAGAGTTTTATTCAGGTACGATGCTTTTGTCCATAACGCAGGTTGTTATGTGCAGCAATGACTAGTGTTGATGCCGCGCTGAATGGATGAAGTCCACAGCCAGCAACGGCAGTTATTGCTTAATGGCCCCAATGGCCAGCTCAATCATCTCTTCCGGAATAGGTCAATTTTCTGTGAGATTGCAAAGAAATAGTGAAATGTAACAAATAAGAGACTATGCAGACAATCGAATTTGTTGATTTTATTCGACACATCAAATATTGTTATGATCTTTTCCCTTTGAGGAAATTTTAATTGATCAATCGTTTGATCGTTTTCGAAAATGGCTCGATATCGAACCACTTTTTGGATGAGGTTTATTGTTACAATGGAAGAAAAATAAATGACCGAACATGAAGTATTTACTTGCGCTCAAGAAATTTCCCGGCACTGTTATTGCTTACTGTAAAGATGAATGTAGAGCTATTTGTTTTCGATTTTTCGGTTTAGTGTTCGGTTCTTATAATTTTCATTATTATATTATAGTTTCGGTTTAGTATTCGGTTATTAAAGTCTTCGATTTTTTCATTTTCCATTTCGTTGTATATAGCTATTTTCTGCAAATTGATTAATTTTATTTTTCAATACTTTGTGGGAGTGTATTTAAGATTCTGCTTAGTTGGTGAAAAATTGTCTTTTCCAAACACTCAGGATGCCAAATAATAGATAGGGATTGAAACAAGTGGGCAGTAGCATAATAAAACAAAACTAGTAGTTAGAGGGCTTAAGTGGTAGAGGGGCTGGAGGTCTCAGACCACTAGGAATGACAGAACAGATTATCAAACAAGTGCACAAAAACAACATAGTGCAACAAATCTAGAAAAAATTAATAGCAAGAACACAATGGTATCTAGATAGGACACAGCATGAACTTTTGTGTTTTTTGGACTGTAATCTGACTACTGATCTACATAGATTACTTCTTTATAAATGAAAATGAGATATGCATAAGAGAAATATGTGATACCCTTGAGTAAGAGAGAATCATGTTTTGAGAGCTTTCTAACACTTGTCAATAAGAAGAATTTCTTTTTGTGATCCTAGATCAGACAGAAAAGACAAATTTGTTTCACTGGGTGATTTTCATGTCTATATGCTTGCATGTTTTTGTTCTCTTTTAAAAAAGTGATGTTTTGCTGAAATGCGCAGAAATGTATACCCATGGTGTTAGAACTTATCAGTATTTAATGATGGAATAGCACCAATAGGCTACCTATGATATAGCAGACTTACAAAATATTGGTAGACAAATTAGAAGCTAAGGACATAGTCCCCTTTCTTATGAAGCCATATGTTAGCTCCAGAGGCATCATGGCCAGGTGGCTAGGGGAGCCACTGGCTGACTCCCCTGTTGATGAGACTTTTGTCATATATGTTGGATTTGTCAGATTATTTCCTATATGCTAGCTCTGTACTAAAACATGAATAAAAAAGACTTGTTGAAAAATTTTCCTCTCTGGCCCCCAACGTCTGGAGGCCCATGATGCCTCTATTTAGTTCTGAAGTCTCACTTGGAGCACTAGGAAGTTGACTGAGATATCAAAGAATTTGATCTACTGGCAGGTCTTTGCTTCCTTATCATATATCTGTATGTATAACAGACTGTGGATTCTACGACAGGGACAGGGAACCCCTTCTGACAAGGTAGGCTAGGACAAAGAAGCTTCATGTTTTTCGTTGCAGAATATTTGTTCAATAGCATCCAGTTTGGTCACTTGAACATATGCCATACCAA
Source organism: Mastigias papua (assembly GCA_964019165.1). NCBI lineage: Eukaryota > Metazoa > Cnidaria > Scyphozoa > Rhizostomeae > Mastigiidae > Mastigias > Mastigias papua. Next base: position 5,092,523 of record OZ025268.1, read on the forward strand.
TTTGCCTGTGGCATAGAAATTGCCCATCCCTGTCCAAGGCCATCATTGTATATCATTCTTCACATTCATACAGAAGCAAACCATTTGTCCAAAAAATCGTGCAAATTATTTGGAAGTAGTGACCTGAATAAAGCCAGTAGCTTTGATATGTTATTTGTGTAGTTTGCAACTATATATAGCTTAAAGCTGTAATGAAATATTTTTTAAAGTATTCATGGAATGTTAAGGTAACTTTCAGTTTTTGAAAAATTAAAAAGGCTTTTGATAGTTAGGACTTTATTGATTAATTTTGCCTGTATATAGCTTGAGTCTTTGAAGACTATAGTTGCTCTACCCTAAAACCATTGATAGTGATCTTGTGTTACCTGCTAATGATGAACTTAATGTGCTGTATCAATATGATAGAAGCATTTGGCAATTTAGAGACACAATGACAGCCATATTTAGAGATTTTTAACTTCATAATCTGCAGGAGTTAACTAAAGTTAAAGGCAGAAGTTCTTGGGAAAATAGTACTAGCCCGTGCAGTAAGGTAGTTTGAAGCTTTGCCTCATTTTGCAACCCATTGCAATATTTTTTATGATGTAGCAAATATTTAATAGGAAGTCAGATAACATGCAGAAAGTCACCTTTCCTTGGCCTCCTTAGAACCTCAACCAGCAAGCACTTTGAGAATAATTGATTGGCTCCACATTCTCTAGTGTGTGAAAGATGACATTTTTGTAGCATCCAATACATGTTTTTTATAGGAAACGAACTTTCTCCCTCCAGCCTGGATGTTTCATAATATTTTGTCAAATCTAGCCTTAGACATTTCTTATGTGTTTCTTAACATTTGAGAGACTGATATAGTTTCTATTTTGTTTCCAGTTTAGTACAACATTTTGGCGCAAAAACAGATTTTTCAAGTTTACTTTTGAAACTCAGCCTGCTAGTGTTTCAAAAATGTTTCTTAATTCTTGCCTGATTTGAGCCTCAAGTTTCTTATAACCTTTTGTATATTAGAAAAACGTGTATCCCAGTATTGAATGTGTTTTAGGAGAGAGCAACTTTTCGTGTGATTAGACCTTAGTATTAAGACTATTGCATAGCAGTATAAAAGTATTAATTAATATGTGGCAATCTCCATTATGATGGAGACGTTTTATTCCATGCTTTGTTATTAACTAAAAATGCATTTGATAAGAGTGACATAACTTGCTTTTCAATTTACAAGTGACTGTTCATTGTCCTGCACTAGAAGTATGATGCATTTGAATGGTGATAATTTTGAAGAGATAAGGAAAGTAGATGTGGTGATTTACTACCAATAAGATATGGTTCTTGTGCGATTTTATCATATCAACATCCAAAGTCACAAATCTTTACTATCCTTGTTCCAAAGATCATCTTCTTGATATAAGAGAAAGTCAAAACCTCCTTCAACTATACAGTACACTATGCATAAAACTGTATGGTAGAAGAAGATTTGAATTATCTTGTATCAAAGAGTTGATCTCTGGGGACATGTTAAAGCAGAGTTGTAAAATGAAGTAGATAGGTAGCAGGGGGTTACGAGTATTTCCATCAGGCGACTGGTCGTTCATAAGCAATGCGTCTTCAGTTCTGCTTGTTATGGGAAAACTGACGCTACTACCCACTGGTAGCTCGATTTTATTATATTGGTCACACCCCAAACCTGCTGAAGAGTTCTTTGTTCGATAGTCAGCCAGTCCAGGCCCGTCGGAACCGGGGGGGCTGGGGGGGCTTCAGCTCCCCCAATATTTTGCAACTATTTGCTCTTTAAATTTTCGAGAAAATATTGCAAGGCCATACCATAAATTCGCAAAAATATTAACCAGTTCAGTTACCAGTTATCCCTTTCAATCATTTATTGCGTGTTCAAAGAACCAGTGTACAGTATACTTGATCAGGAACGTTAAACAGCATGAGCGAAGAAAGTGAAGTCTTGAAAACTGAATGTTATGCGAAGGTGCTTGAGGGCGTCAGGGTCTGACTTTTATGTTCCATCAACCTTAAGACACTTCATTATCGATAGTATTGTTTGGTAATTTGATTATTTGGTAAGCAGATTTTTGGACAATTTTCGAACAGAGATTTATGTATTAAAGTTAATGTAGCACACAAAAGCACACAAGCATAGGTGGTTGAAAATGAGTGTTAAGAGGATCGTTAAATTTTGTTTTGGCAGTGCTTATGATTTCTTGACTTGATTGCTGGCGTGCATTGCACGTAGACAGCAGGAAAGTTTTGCTGTCAATGACTGCAAAGTATTCCGTTAGCTTTTTCAGCCGCAGGTAATGTTAGTAGATGACTGCAAATACATAAATTCCAGCCAATTTACAACTTCCATTTCAAAAATTGTCTTAATTCTGTAAATAGTAATTCAGCCATTAAAAATGGCAATTTGTATAGCCAGGTTGCTTTCCAGCAATCTAAAGGGCGTGGTCGAACAAAAATCCCCCAGGAGTCCAGTGCAGTTTGCTTTATCCACAGCCCCCCCAATATCAATTTCGTTCCGACGGGCCTGCAGTCATATCATTACATAATTTTTAAGACTACACTTTAGAACGTTTAGGCTCGATTTGCGAAAAAAGAACACTGCTAGGAGATGCTCAGCCTCCATTGATCATTTTTGCAAGCACTCAACTCGATAATAAACATCAACATTCATAGCTTTATTTTCGAAAGTAGCCCCGCCTAATGTCTTATCTGTATACTACATGCAGTTTCTCAAATAGTTACAAAAATCTACTCTTGAGGTAAGAACAATTTTAAGAACATGCGATCTTTAATTATCAATAAAATTAGAACATCCGCTCTCAGTAGAACTTTTATGTTTCACACAACAAAAAGAGTGCAAGAGTTTTTCAACATACGAAAGTAGACATTCAGTGGAATGCAAGAGAGACTGCCACGTAGCACGTAGGGCAGTAATTAGGATATTTACAATATTTAGAACAAATGAAAAATTGGATTCACAACAGCTAAAATTGAAATTACAGTCAGCAACAGTTCGGTGTCTGGTTTAAGTCAAAATATTGACTATCTTTTCAGATAGTTGGTCGTGCGATCCTTTGCCAGTAAGCTTCAGGACAACCCGATGCCGTCCAAGAATGTCGGCAAACGCCATTTGGCATTCATATGTAGCACTTTGCCTGAGACAGGAATTGAACAAATATTCAACATTTATCAGTTATCTGTATGAGGTAATGGCCTAACTTTCTAGAGAAGCAACATAAGTGTCGATGTAATAAGATGTCTTGCCCTTTTAAACCATAGGAACTTATCTATGTAACTTACGTATAACAAAATAAACTATATTGTACCGTAGCTAGAACTGCTAGGCATAGATAATAGAAAATAGGCATAGATAAGTTTCAGCTACGATGTGTTCCCTCGTTTAAACGATGTTTTGAAGGCACTTCGCATTTTGTTTTGGCTTGTGGCTTGCATAATCAAAAATATGAAACACCATCACGATTTGAAATTAGTAAAAGCCAAAAAACTGGGATCAAAGATTTTTGAGGCCTTAAACTGCTATAAGAATTTCTGTCAGGTCACATCCTATATCGAATGGTATGTATTAGAAAGGAATTCAATCTTTGTTTGCAAAGTCATTTTTTTTTGTTCCGACCAGAATTTCTAACAGCAAAAGTTTCTCACAGATGCTTTGCGATGAAAATTTTCTTATATATTGGTCTCCTTTCCTAAATGAGAAAGTGATACCGCAGCTTTTTTGGTAAGCTGAACACTTCTGGAATAGGTGGTTTTACGAATGGAAACTAACAGATACTGTAGTTGATATGAAAAGTTCCATACCTTGCACTGAAAACAACTTTGATTGTTTGAGAACTTGTAGAGTCATGGTGTGAATAATCTTCCAGGTACCCCTTCAATGGAGAAATGCTGAAGACTGCACGGCTTGATTCTGGGTAATCTTCATCTACAAAATTTCATAGAAACGCGAGTACAGAAAAGTCACTACTATCTCAATGTAATGCAAATTGTGTCAATTAGACAAAATATTTTTCATGAAGAGATTTCCTTCAATATATATTTATCGATTTCAAATTAAACATTGTTTGGCATGAAATACAGACTTGCTGGATTCATATCCTAACTTTGAGTCTAGCCTCTTAAATACCTAGTTGTCTGTAGTTCTCGGCAGTTTCATGTATCACATGACGAAACTGTCGATTTTATAAGGAGTTTATAAACAAATTTTCAGTAGGTCCTGTGGATCTAGACCCCTACTCTTTTCCTCAAAAAGGAAAAATGCCCTTTTTCTTGTAGAACTTTGAAACTGTTTCCTGTGTTTATGCTAAGGAGACCTGCTTATACTCTTTGTTGCACATGAAAGTAGCGAAATCCTGAAACTTCACGTGCGATTTGTTTTGTTTCTACATCTGAAAAACCGATTTCAGAACGGATTCTCTCTAGAAAGTGTTCTGTGCGCTCTTTTTTGCTTAGACCCCTGCCCTCAAAAATTCCCTAGTAGCGCACCTGATCAAGTTATTCACTTTGATTGCAAGTTATTTGGCTGCAGCTATTCACTTTGATTGCAAAGATTCGTTGCTGTTCGTATTTGTCCTGAGGTCTACCTTCAGTGAATCGTTATTTTCATTCATTTACTGCAATCCAAACATATCCTAAACAGTAAGATCGTGGCTCGTTCGCAGATATTCCTGGTTTAACCGTAAGAAATAATCACGCTGGTGTACTGAGAGGTCATACCATATATTCCTGAACACACTTTGCTTGCCAAGTCGTTTCGCTTGTGTTTATTTCTATACATATAATCGAGAAATACCTACAGTTGACAACAGTCTAGAGTTTAATGGAACACTAAATTTCTTACCTATAGACGCCTGCCAGAAACAACCAGAATTGCCTAGGTTTTTAAGTAGTATGTGAAGCTCTCTCTCTTGACCAATTAGACATGTTCCAAAATCTAGAATTTCCGATGGAAGAGCCAGGAGGGGAAGGAATATTACCCCTTTGAGGTTGTATGCCTAGAAAAACATGTATCTCCAGATGACAGAAAGATAACGCATTGTTGGAGTGAAGCTTAGCTAATAGTATATAAAACGCATTGATTAGAATGTACATCTAGAGCAACAGAAAGCTTTTTTCATATCAGTACACAATGAAATACGCTAGATTTTGCATTCTAAAAAGCAAATTGATCATTAACAATATGTTCTGGTTTAGCCTGTCGTACCTCAAGCTACATATGCTGTTAAAGGCATATGTAGTTTGGAGAGTGACAGGTCAAACCAGAATAAATTGCAAATGGTTGTGAAAGAACAAAATATTCTTGAAGTTAACCGTGAAGACATGATTTATTATTTCTCTGACTGTATAAAAGCTATGTTTGAGTGGTAGAGAATAGAGTAGGAATATCAAAAAATGTATTTTGTAAACATAAAGTTTAATTCTTTCTCCTTAGAGATCAGTAAGGAATTTGCAAATTGTGAATAACGTCAGTTTTGATATTGAACAATACTACACATGGCCTGATGATTTGAATCACAAATGAGTTCAAGGTCTTTCAATATAGCAGATCAATCTATTTCAGAAGGTCATCGGCTGGACGAGCTCGATGGCATGCTGTACTTTAGACCCCGTATACACGGATGTAACAAGTAAGGTACAGATCCCTTTTGCATCCGTAAAAATTTTGTTACCGTTTACACTGAGATTGGATCCAAAGCAGTACCCATTTACACTGGAAACTGAACTGGAGCAGTTCTACTCGATTACACGTGTTTTATATATAAGAAACAAGCTTTCTAGCTTCAGGCCGGATGTTCCTGTGTTTTATCAAATCCAGCCTTAAAGGCGTTTCTTGTGAAAAAACGTGTAGAGCTTTAGAGCATCGAACTATCAGATTAAACCGGCTCGAGAAGAGAAATTTCGTTGTCCCAGACCTGATCCAAACCAGTTTCCTATTATTCCTAGTTTTAAAAATATCCACATAAGCAGGGGTTACCAATGGGCATCATGTCGCCCGCAACGACCACATCAGTCGTCCACAGGCCAGTTCTAAAAAAATAAAAGTAAACCGTGCGGGTTGATATTTCAGAAGTATGCTATCAAAGAGGTCGTCCTTTTCATTGCTCTGTGCACTTGAAATAGCTCTCAGTTTCAAAATGTTAGGTGGTCCCTGCAATAAAGAATCCAATTTAATTAAGACCTCTGATCGCGTATATATTCTCCCAAACTATCTGACCAATCATCATGCAAAATGGGCCTAAAAATGGCTGTGGAACGCATGTTCGGTCAGCATCCTGCATGATGATTGGTCAGTTATGCTAGGAGAAAACAGACCTTATCAGAGCTCTCAAACATTTGGCGGCTGTGCGGTACTTCATAAGTTTGTTGCTGCCTGCAATCTCTTTCCTATCCCTCCCCCTCCAGTATTTTCTCAAAGGATCTCAAAGAATTGTAGAATCAAACTTTGGGAAAACTGGAGTGAATACATCCTCCCCAGTTCACCCTGTAGTGATGCAAGTGGGTACGAATAGATGATCCGCATCAGTACGGACCCATCAGTTCCAGTGTAAACAGAAGGCCTACCTGCTTTCATGTAAATACGGATCCGTCTGGACCCGTCCTAGAGTAAACGGGCTCTTAGACAATAATCAGTGGAGCTCATATTACTAGTAGAATGGTTGCGAGGCCATGAAAGCAACTTTGCGCTGCCATGTGCCATGCAATATATTGCGATATGTAGGGTGCCCTTATTAAAAACTGGAAACAAGCAAAATTGGCATTCACCTGATTTGAACCATTAGAAAAAACAAGCTCCATTGACCGCTCAATTTCTTTTTTTGCTTCTCTATTCTCCAGTAGATTATTACCATGCGAAAGTGGTTTATTCTCTGTTTTTTCAATTAACTCAGTTATCAATGAATGTGTAATGCGCATACCAATCTTCACCTGGTTCAAAGAAAACACAGCAATACATCAAACCAACCAATCAACTCCTAGCTGAAATTGCGTATAAAACTAGAGTATGATATGAGTACAAAAATTTTCGAAAGGGTAGGAATAGAAATGGATTTACCGTCGCGATTTAACTCTAAACTTAGAGTCATCTGGTCGATTGTTGCAGAAAATGCAATGAATAATTGCTTTGACATATATCTGGTTCAAACAGCCTAAAACTATTTCCAATTTTCTGTACATCTGTATATCAGCTTTCTATTTTTTTTCTATTTTCCTCTTTAGTCATGTTTTTACTTGATTGCAATAAATTTGAACATGCGCACTTTAAAAAAAATTTTCGTACAAAGAATATCGAGGCGTAAATCCGGTGATATTGCAGAGTAGTTAAGAATTATAGCCGACCTAAACCTTGCAGACTGCTGGTTTGCTGATGAGACCTTTCGGAAAGAAGATATCTTAACATAAGGCAGGATAACTCACAGTAGTACAATAGGCTGGTGTTCTGGTCTATTTTCATCTTTTAGTATTTCATTTATCTAATTATCATACGTTGTCGCATATTTCTTCTATTCTACCACTTCTCACCCTCTCAATGATGCTTCGTTACGGTCCTTCTAAGATGGACAGCAATGCCGACTCAAGCGCTTACCTTTCTTTTATCTTTTTCTACATTACAGGTTTACGTTCTTTTATCTACTTATTTAGGTACTGTGGAGTTTGAGCTATTGAGCGTACATACACATATACACTACACATACAGCTATTGAGCGACTATTGCACACACTACCCAGTTAGACTTAAACGGAACGTGAAGCTTTTAAATATATTGATCATTAGCTTGCAATGGAACTAAAAACCCCTGCACTTGAGGATAGATGCATTACTCTCTGACAAAATATCTTTGACATGGACTAAATTAATTATCAAAAATCAACCTATTAAACAGCACAGGAAATAACATCAATCCTTATCTGTACATGAGGGAAATAGTCTATTGCGTTTTTCCAATTGACTGGACAAGTAAATTGACCGCATTTGCTCCTCAAAACTTTGAATTAGATCTAAGAATAATTGAGCAATCGTCATTCAAAAACAATTCTCCTTGGTGTTGGTAGTAGGGGCGGAACCAATGTTAAATGTCATACCGATGTTAAAGGTCATAATGCAAACATAGAATCAAGGAAATGAAGAAATTTTTACATACTTTGATATTGGCACTCTGCTTAATTACAAGATCACGCGTAAGCGTGCTACCAGGTAGGTTTGTATCATCCACTGACAATAATTCAAATGGATGCCGTAAATTGATCGAGCACCGAATCGTTGTCCCGGAGTTGTTCATAATGACGAAACCACGGGTTGAGAATGATTCTTTTTGTATCTAAAAGAGCAAATAATAACAAGTAGAAACAATTTTTAATCTGCGAGACGCTAATCAAATGAAGCTATTAGATGAAATTCCCCTATAAGAAAGTAATGAGACTTATGCTTATTTTCAAGACAGAATCTATTTTCCCCTTAGATCTATTTTCCCCTTAGATTCTGAACATTGCGTCACTTTTCCTTTCACTTGTTATATATACACACATACAGGCGCGTAACTAGGAATTTTTGAGGGCAGGGCTTTAATCAACAAAAAGAGCACACTAAACACTTTCTATAGAAAATGTACCTTGAAATAACATTTTTCAGAGTTAGAAACAAAAGAAGTCGTACAGGAACTTTTAGGATTTTGTTACTTTCACGTGTAACAAAGATTATAAGCAGGTCACGTAACAAAATACAAAAGCGTCAAACTTCTTCAAGAAAAGGGCAATTTTATCGTTCTGAGGAAAAGGGAAGGGATTTAGACCCCCAAGACTCATCCCGTAGTTGTGCGGCTGACACACACATGCATACATATATACATATAGGGATACTTATTGAATAAGTCTTTAAGGAACAGTAGCTTCTCTAGATGCATTCAATGTTTGGTAGAATAACAAACGAAAGCCCCTCAGAAGAAAATCAAATGCACTTTATTCAAGTCTACACCGTATGCTTCATACATACATAAATAAAGAAAAGGTGCCGATTATCGCGACTAGGACACGCAATAAGTAAAAGACACTAAATAGGTACAACAAATGCCATAGTAACCTCAAGAGAAGGTACGCCGAAACCCCAAACTGGGGATTAAACTAGCATACGCCACAAATGACCCCACAACAACAAGAAAAGCATAGCTAAACAGTAATTGGTAGAGATAAAGCAGGCCGAAAGACAATAGCAAAAAACCTAAAATAACCCAACCTAAGTAAAAGGAAGAGAAAGTTACAGACAAACAAGAAAAAACTGTAAGATACTTGCAGGCAATCCCTAACGAACGGAATCTCAAAAATATGCTCGTCAGATACATCATTTAAGGACATACATACATATTTATATATAAATATATTTATATATAGATAAATATATAAATATATTATATAACAATTCGAAGAACTATATGGTCAGAATGCTCGATGCGATAGGCAGAGCAATACACTTCAGAGTAAAAACATTAAAACCAAAGTAAAAGTATTGTTTGAGTCTTATTGAAATCACATTACTCAAACAACACTTTTACTTTGGTTTTTAATGTTTTTACTCTGAAGAGTATATATATATATATATATATGTGTGTGTGTGTGTGTGTGTGTGTGTGTGTGTGTGTGTGTGTGTGTGTGTGTGTGTGTGTGTGTGTGTGTGTGTGTGTGTGTGTGTGTCTGTGTGTGTGTGTGTGTGTGTGTATGTGTGTGTTAACACTCAAGAAGCTGCAATCAGTAAGAAGCTCTTAAAATAGGAAATAGATACTCATGAAAAAACTTCAACTTTAAAGCGTTTCGGGACAATCCTTCATCAGACTTATTTTGATATTTAGTTATATTATGCATGGTTTATATTTTATATATTTTTACATTGCAATTTCGCAGTCTCATTTAATACTTAACAGGCAGGTTGCAGTTTGAAAATCAACTTTACTTTGAGTTATCCATAGAATATGTGTCCCGTATATATGTCATCAAATGAAAGGAGATATCTATTCATTCAATTACTAATGTATTTCTGTGAATTTATAAATTTGTATGTTTGTAACTGTCAAACAATGAACTAATCGAAGCAACCGAAATGAATTAGGCCTTCGGATGAACCAGATGTTCTGCCCCTCCCTGATAAATTCAGTTTATTGTAAAATTTCCCTATCACAAACATTCGGAAACAGTACCATATGAAAAATGTCAAAATGTATAAACTGCAGAAACAAAGTAACTACATCGAGTGCAAAGTACACGTGAAAATTCAACTAGATACTGCTTTGCTACATCATTACGCCTATCAACAAGACTATTTAGTTTCTTTTAACTTGGCAAGCCGATCAAATTCCACAGTATAATATTGTCACTTGATAAATTAGATCAGTTGCATGTAAGTACTCCCAGGCGCAAATTCAGAGTACAGCGAAGTACGCTCATGTTGCAGTCAGATTTTCCATTTGTGAAATAGAGTACTTCGAAATGACTCGCAATAAGTATTTCATAATTATTTTTTGGGCAAGTGAAAAGTGACAGTTATTTAAATATGGAGTAACTTGATGTCTCGAGTTTAGTTCTGGTTTCTCGTTCCCACTGTCCCAAATGTTACTCTGGCTCTGCGTAGTCGGATTATTACTATAGCCATGGTTGCAGAATGCAGCCGAGATGTTCCATTTAGCGTTACTCCGAGCGGCAGTCAGCTTGGCAGGAGAGGCAGTCAGTTTATATCAACCAATCAGTATTCGAGTTGACGTACGCTGAAATTTTGAAAGCGAATGATAAAGTACGCTGACTGACGCAAAATTAGCATAAGTAACCTTGCATCGAAAAGTTTGACTGGAATGGAAGGAGCCATGTTGCTGCTCCCGCGGAGGAGCAAAACATCATACTCACATCGTGAGTAATGGCGAACCCTCTTGCATTACTTCTTCGGACAGTGGTAGAAAGCAAGTCATGATGACAGGCTTCTGCGTGTTTTCTCCATCAATGCTTCTTTCTCTAAGGAACAGCTCTGATAATGCGAGTCTGAGTCTTTACTGTGTTTATTATTATTTTTCTATTTGGTTAAACCATTGCTGATATCAACTGTTTGCATACTGCATGTTCACTTGTATTAGTGGTGACGAATCTCTTGCAATGCTTGAGGTATATATAAAGCATCGGGGTGTTCATTAGTGCTTAGTATTATGCATCACATCATGCTCTGTCTGATTTGAAGACCAAAGGTCCCAACTTTTGTATTCATGTGACTCTCTTTTGATTCAACTGGGTCATGTGATAAGAGATATTGTCTCAGCAATCTTGGAAGAGGCTGCATAAATGTTTAATTTGCATTTGTTTGCAGTCTCCCAGTGCATTCTATCAAAAATATAGTGTTATTACCTAATAGAAAGTGAAGGTATTGAGAAATGAAATCTTTGTGAGGCTTAACCAGGCAGTTTGTTCATTAGAGAATTTAGGCCAAGCAAATAGAAGATTCCTTATAAATAAACTCTACTTTATTTTTCTTTTGCTGGTGAGGGTCCAGGCGTAAAATTCCACTATGTTCCTTTTCTACACAAAAAGGGCAGAAGTAAATGGACAAGATAGTTGTGCCATGAGGAAACAGCTAAGAAACCCCTATTACATGTCCACTTATTTCCTTTTCTGTATGAATTAGACCTCAGTGTGCCCTCAAAGAAGGATATAATCTCTTACACGATATTGATCACCAGCTGATGATTCCTATTAAACAACAGTCGTGAATCATTCATTTCTATCTAGAGAAAGCCCCAAAAACAGCTCCCAAAGTAATGAGCCAGGCAGGGAACATAGCTAGCATCTCAGTAGCCCTTTTTTGTTATTCCTCAATAATAGCTGGTCTGGACACTCATCAATCACTATCCTAGATTGATCCAAGATTGTACTTTCCAATTCCATTGAACCCCTTTAATCAAAGGTGTCAAATAAGGTGACTGGATGCATTTCCCTGACTTTCTTCCTATCCTGTACCTAGTGGAACTATTGAAAAAGCAGGAAAAACTAAGATTTTGTGGTTTGTGTAGTGCAAACAGGACTCGAGAGAATTCCCAGTCACCCCCAGACCACACCCAGACCACGCCTTAACTGCCAACTTCTGCTCACAGAGCGTAAGTCAGATTTTGGGAACGTAATACACAACAGCAGTGCTGTGCGCTCCACCCATATACTATCAAATGAAAAATCTACAATACTGATGTACCACCGAATATCATCCTATCTCAGGTTTGCAAGCCAAATATACGTATATGGCACCTAAGAATAAATTTGATTCATAGATATCATAATCTCCTCGCAATATCTCCGATGTTTAGCATACATCTAAAACCCCAACTAATTTCGGTACTGCTACACACCATAAGGGCAATGCAATCTTCCCCTATTGCTCACATAAGCCTAAAGACACGTTGTACTCACTATCATAAGTAGATCACCAGACATACAAAATACACTATTTTTAGATAAGAGCACACTTTATAAGAACACTAAGGCCCGATTTATCAAAAAAATAAGAACACTTCTAAAACATTTTGAATTTCAGATGAGGCTTTTTACAAGTACTCATCTGCCCGTATTCTTTTAGAAAAACAAGTTCTGATTAGGTTGTTGACAAACATCAGCTGTCGCTAAATTATTTTCAAAAAATCAGGCCGAATGTCTTAGAAGCTATATGACTGCATTTTAGTTTCTCATTTATTTGCAAAAATTCACTTTTGAAATAAGAACACTTTTAAAAACACTTGAGTTCTCTAGTATCAAAAAAAATCCAGAACACCGAGCATCGGCATGAATTATCTGGTTATTAAAAAAAGAACAAATTCGATAATCCGTGTATGAAGAAGTAGAAAGTGTAGAGCAGCAGAACAGGGAAATAAATTACAATCTCTGACTATGAAAGAAGAACAGGCAGATGAATTGATTTGAAAGAAGTTAATGTCAGCAAGATAATCCAACTGATTACCATTTCTTTGTGGGCGAACGACCTAGAGCAAGAAAAAGATTCAATATAGATTTTTGTCTAATCCATGGATGAAACAACTGCGCGCTTTTCATTGTATTGCCTCGTTTTAGCACCAAATGACCTTCATTGATTTGTAACATCAGAGGAGGTAATTATTGGAATGAATTATCAATAGAAGGAAATGGAGAGGAAAAAGAAGTAAAATATTCCACAGATGTTTGGGATTGCAAAAAAAAAGCAGAGACCAGAGGCTGTCTTACTAATTAACAACTCCATCAAGTAACCAAGGAAATTTTGAGTAACGAGATCATGAAAGATACACCGTCCAGAAATTAAGTTTAAAGAAGGTAATGGACCGTCTATAGAAAGTTAAGAGAAAGTAAAGCCTGATCTCCATACAGCTCTTTCTTGTCTTTTCTAATCTTTTTTAGTCTTTTTTGAGTACGAAAGACAAGGAATGACTGAATGGAAACGACCTCTAAAGACTAGAAAAGACAAGAAAAGACACAGAAGAGCGGTGTCTTTTTTAGTCTTTGAGATAGATTTCATCCTATCTCAAAGACAAAAAACGCACTAAGAAAGACAAGGAAAGACTGGAAAAGACAGAAAAAATTAATGGAAACGGATCAACGACATACAAAGGCAAGAAAGAGCAGCCCCAAGATCCCTTGCACACAAATTCTTGTAGAAATAAATATGGTAGGAAGCGCAAGTGAATGTGATCCATATGGAAAATTAATGTCAGTAGTTCAGGTATATGATTGCCTATATAACTAATACAGCAGAGATTTCAAAAATAAATATAAGAAAACCAATTGTTGGCAAAAAGTCGGTAATGCAGTTGGATTAACTCCTGAATCTGCTGAAAAGAAGCTTACGGACCAAAGGCAACAGTACTTCTAACTTTTTGGCTTCTTTGACGTATGATTGCCATCAGGACAAAAAAATTTGATTGCAATAAAAATCTTCTGTTTATGGCAGCCATTTTTGATACCACTTTCAAATACGTACCAAAAGGACTGCACAAGAGACACAACACAACGACCATGGAGGACAACGGCCAGAAAAGACAAGAAAAGACAAGAAAGAGCTTTATGGAAATCAGGCAAAAGACTACAAAAGACACGGCTCTTTCCTTGTCTTTCGTACTGAGGAAAGACTAGAAAAGACTAGAAAAGACTAGGAAAGACTATAAAAGACTATAAAAGACTAGAAAAGACTAGAAAAGACTAGAAAAGACTAGAAAAGACTAGAAAAGACTAGAACAGACTAGAAAAGACTAGAAAGAGCTTTATGGAAACTAGGCTTAATGGACAGCTCTAACGCGAGTGCGCGAAATATTGACGCAGTTGGGATATCTGTGTCTGTGAAAATTCGGACAGTATAAGTCTAAAAGCCAAAAGTATTCAAATTAAAGTCAAAAGTTTCTAATCTTTTGGACTGAAGTAAAAAATAAATTTAATATAGGTATAATATAGGCCTGAAAGGTCAAACGTGGAGTGTAATGCGCGCATGTATATTTATTTCATAGTGTAGAGTCAGGAACTACTGAAATCCTTTCAACCAACAAAGTAAAACATATTTCTCAACAACAGGCTTCAAAAAGATCGCCATTTTCTGCCCGATAATGTTGGAAAATATTGCATTAGGCTTGTCAATTAAGTATTAGCAGGATAAAACATTAACACGCCGTACAGTATTTTCTAAGTAGAAATTGGAAAGGAATTGATTCAGAGATGTGAAAAGCGAAAATCTGGTCATAAATTCAAAGTTTCGGACAATAATATCAAGCATGATCCCCTAGTGATAATAGCTTATGGAATAATACTAGCTCCATGTATATAGTTCACCACGGTATAGCAGCAGAGTAAATCCACGCCAAGTCCTTTGATTCAAAGAGTATACAACAACTACCAGTAACTAATGGAATTCCAGGAAGGCCTGTCGGGAGAGGGACGCGGAGCACCTTATACTTCGCTGACAACACTCGCCATTTATCGGGCGAAAAATCCTACTATTTTTCGCTAATTCATGCGGCTCATTGAGAAAAATTGCATCTTTTACAAATATTCCAACTACCTTCATTCATGAAGTTTTCGCGCGAGTTTAAATTTCGCGCATTTAATTTTCGCGTACCTGAATTTCGCACACATCTAATTTTCGCGCACACAATAGTGAGGGAAAACAATATAAGACATTTCATATGCAACTCTACATATATTTTTCATATTTGTCACGTTCGTCCTATGATAAGATACTATAAGTAAGTGATGACGCATAAAATGTTTAAACGGACAATGCCTTGAAAAATTGAAAAAATCGATTTACATGCAGATACTCTTGTTTTTCCGTGTTTGCAATTTCGCGCAATCTAATTTCCGGACACCTCCTGAAAGGAAATATTTCGCGTACATCAAATTTTCGAGCAGCAAAATGCGCGAAAATTAGATGTGTGCTAAAATTTCTTGAATTAAGGTAGATATCTAGCATGCTGTTGGCAATAGTAGAAGCGGATCGAAAAGTGTCGTCTCTCCTATTTGATTTTATTGAAATTCATACTAGGAAGTACCGGAGTCCACAGCCATTCCTTGGATGCCACTCCGATGTTTTCAGCAAATTTTTATTTCACACTCATTCTAATGGGTTATATTTGCGACGGTCTTAGTACTAGGAGTAGCACAACACAGCCTTGTTGTCCAATCTTGATAGTAACAGAATGAGAAAGTTAATCTTGCGCTCATACTAAAACAACTTCGTGGATGGACTGTGTGTTAAGTTGAAGCTCTTACGACACCGATTAATCTTAGGAGACAAAGAATACATGACATCACCAGCAGAAGATGATGATGGCAACAAAAGATATCTAGGATTTGACTATGTAGCCTACACCTGTGTGGTAGGAATTTCGAAGTAAAAGGATATAGCAATCACTTTAAGCAAAAACTGGAGTTACACAACACAAATGAGTCATGGCAGCTTTCGCAACATGTGCATACGAGCTGATAATCCATAAATCTATCTGTTGGAAATACGAAATTTGAATAATAATGGAAAGAATAAATTGATAATCAACTGCCAAATGGATAAGAGAGAATATATGTACCTGTCGCATTGCTGTTCATTGTTTTACATCTGCCCTTTGTTTTCTGTACAAATTTATTGCTTATCTCTAGCTTTCTCTCTTTCTCGAAGTTACTAATTGTGGGAGTGATTTATAAAATTGTTATAATCTCACAAGCTTCTTCATATTCCAAATCTTCACTAATGTTTACTGAGTATACTCTATATATGGAAATAAACAATAAATATATAATTCGTATGTACCATAAGTATATATACATATACAAACATACATATATATATATATATATATATATATATATATATATATATATATATATATATATATATATATATATATATATATATATATATATATATATATATATATACATATATATATATATATATACATATATATATATATATATATCTATATATATATATATCTATATATATATATATATATATATATATATATATATATATATATATATATATATATCTGTATGTGTGTGTGTGTGTGTGTGTGTGTGTGTGTGTGTGTGTGTGTGTGTGTGTGTGTGTGTGTGTGTGTGTGTGTGTGTGTGTATGTGTGTGTGTGTGTGTGTGCACGCGCGCGTACGTGGGGTGTGCTTATGTGTATATGTATCCTCTACTTGCATGTATTCATTATTTACGTTATTAGGTTTCTACTAATTTGCAGAATACGATAAATCATTTTGCAGACATCATCTAGATGAATTTTAGATATCCATCAAAGCTATTTTTCAAAAATGGCTGCTTCAAAATTAAAGGCTATCTACTGATCAATCCGAGTCTCTAGATCATACTTTCGCACAATATATGGAGCTGTAAAGACTTATCAGAATCAAGAATTGCATGACGACTTTGGATATCCTACTAGCCTTATCAAGAATAAATGTTCTACAAAGGTTGCGCTACGAAGAACTCGTGCAATTTAACGATATCTTAAGTGAAATAATCCGATAAAAGAGCCATTGCACTCAATTGATACTCACATGCAAAGAAAAGAGCTCAAAGAAATTGGAGAGATCGAAGAGATAGGGAAAAAAGTTATCGATAACGATTCATTGAACGGGTTACTGACTAAAAAGCCTAGTACAGCAGCGAGAGCTTATTCGTCATCAATAACTCGATCAAATGATGTTACAGAGCATGTTGTTGACAAAAAGTGACAAGGCATTCATGAGCTGGTATATGACTATATCATTAATAATGCAAAACTAAAGAACAAAGGTATAATATTCTATCATAAATACTACGAACGGTGATCTAAACAGAATCCAGTTTCATGGATTCAAACAAGTTACTTCTTAAAGTTACCTGGGTGCAAACCAATGACAACCGCAGGCGATTTTTGCCAGAACATCGGATTGTAATAGCAACGAACTGACGATGTTATTGAAAAGAAATAATGACACGAGTGAACTGAACATCTTAACCCTGTGGTTTAAGCACATCAACATGTACAGAAAGAACTGCAAGTAGCGAGGATCTACCTATACATGCAAACAGATGAAATGTAACGGAAACTTCAACCAGAAGAAGGTGGCGAGCATAAAACATTGTAAGTAGCTTACTGTTGAATGCGTATGGTTATAGCTTCCCGTTACTACAACATTTCTTAGAATTTGAAAGTGCTATAGAAGTCATATACAGAAGGACATAAATCATCTGGTATGAAGAGTATTAGCAAAACATATATAAATAAATAGGTTAATCTCTTATGGAGTTGGTGGAAGAATGGAATTATTGGGTGTTTGGGCTATAGACTGATTCCTTCCTTCCAGGTAGTCGTAGCAGTTGTTTGTCGGCTATAATCAAAAATTGCCCATACGACCAGTGGAAGCATTGGTAATGATACCTGGAGTAAAACAGTATACCATATTGAAAATCAAATAACTTGGAAAGCAATGCTGCCGATATCCTGTATCAACAGCTGATCTTCTGCTGATAGACCATTTGCCGTGAGAAAAAACAGTTGTCAGTAAATCAAGCAGTGAATCAAGAGACTATCAGGGAATGGTGCACGAGTAAAACATTACGATATGCAAATTTCTTACAGATAGTAAGCTACAGGTAGCGTCCATCAGAGACCGTTGAATTAGGTACCTGACTGTTTGTGAAGTGTTAGTATTTTTGGAAATTTGATTTTGTATAGGAAAAGTTTCTTCAAGAAGAATGTGGAAAAACCGAGTTCACTCAGGCAGGTAAACAAGTTTGTGTTGAACAAAAAAAGCTGATTTTCGATTTTAGCTATGGCTAAATAACATAAGCAGGTAACAATCACGCAAAGAGATGTCAGTATAGCTAGAGATTTTCCCAATGCAAAAGGAATAGCCAAGCTATTTAGCTTCACTCAAAGCATCCAGGTTTACTCAACGTATTTTAAAAACAAAACATGGAATCCTTTACTGACAAAAGGATAATTCTCAACATTAGCGGAGAGATTTTCGAAACGCGCGAATCAACACTACACAGATTCCCAAGAACGCTGCTCGGCAATCAAGAGAAGCGCAAACAATTATTTGATGGAAATCAATACTTTCTTAACAGGAATCGCAATGCATTTGAAGCTATACTGTATTTCTACCAATCACATGGACGGCTTACACGCCCGGCCAATGTCGGATTTGAAACATTCGAGACTGAATGCAAGTATTTCGAATTACCTGACTTTGCGATTAACGAGATGAAAATCAAAGAGGGGCTGCTAATCAACGATGAGAAATTTGAACTTGACTCAAACTCTTTGCTGCATCGCATATGGGAATTCACAGAAAGGCCAGATTCATCTAAAGCAGCACAAATCTTTGCGATTTATTCGTACAGCATGGTTCTGCTGTCTGTCGTAATAGCCTGTATTGAAAGCTTGCCAATTGTACAAGATTGGATTGTGCAGAATAATCTCAGAGATTTACAAGCGTATATAGAATACACTATAAACGGCTGGTTTTTGCTTGAATTGCTAATACGAATAGTTGCATGTCCGAGAAAATGTAAGTTCTTCACTGCTCCTATGAATATTGTTGATGCCTTATCAGTTGGCCCATATTTCATCATGAAGATAATCAACTGGGAAGCATCGTATCACAGAGTGCTTCGTGTGCTACGATTTCTAAGAATGTTTCGTCTGTTTAGAATTGGCAAGCATTCACAGCGCATGAAGTTAGTCGGTAAAATACTCATGTCAACGATCGACGACATTAAAGAGCTTCTGCTGTGCTTAGTTATAGTAATAATTTTTGGTGGAAGTATAGTCTACTATGCAGAAATGGGCCAGAGAATGACTGAATTTACAAGCATCCCACAGGCGTTATGGTGGGCCGTGCAGACAGTTGTGGTGTTAGGGTATGGTGATATCGTGCCATGTACACTAATTGGGAAGATATCTGCTTCGTTCTTCATGGTGTTTGGTGCGCTGACAATTGCTTTGCCTGTCTTGTCAGTTGTCACGAAGTTCTCTACTATCTACCGGACAAACACAAAATAATAGTGATGAGAAATGGTATTCGCTGCAACACATTCTCAACAGATGTCATATAAGACTCAGAAAAGACAGTCATATAATCAGGCACCAAATGTTTCTACAACAAAAGGAACAAATTTCACTCGTTTGAATAACGAATGAAGCAACTACGTAATGACGCAAATCATT
Source organism: Mastigias papua (assembly GCA_964019165.1). Lineage (NCBI taxonomy): Eukaryota > Metazoa > Cnidaria > Scyphozoa > Rhizostomeae > Mastigiidae > Mastigias > Mastigias papua. Next base: position 5,112,252 of record OZ025268.1, read on the forward strand.
TATTGCCAACTCGTTCACTCGTATTAACAAAGATGCAGCCGTGCAAAACACTAGACGCTTCGAATTAAGAATATGAAGTGACGGGAGACAGGCGATCATTAGCACTTTTATCAAAAATACTAATTAAACTTGTAGAAGATCCGTTATGTGAGCCTGTGGATAGTGGGTTTGTTTTATTCATAGATATTTCTCAAAACACCTTTCGAGAAATCAAATTATTAGCGTGATGAGGTATACATATCCAATCATACCCATGTATATCATAAACCTCTATTAGCTTGAACTGAAAGTAAACATCCTTTTCAGTCACAATAAAAAACATTCTTCGTTTACGTAACAATTTACGAAAAGTAAACAAAATCATCCCAGACTTGTCATGACAGACCGTATTAATTTTCTCAAAGCACTGAGAAAAATGAATGTGATTAATTTCCACTGTAATGACGCGAGCTTATGAAGAAGGCGAGCTCTGCAAATATTTCAGATGTTCTCCTCTGTGACGTAACAGCACCTTATTCCAAGATAAGATGGGAAAAGGATAACTGTGAGATTAGCACCAAGCCTTGATGATATCAAAATTGAGTCACAAATTGTACTGATCATCTCTACAAAGGGTGTAATGATCTGTTTCTAGATTGTCTTGTCTCTAACTACATTACGCACCAAAAGTATTGGGACAAACATTCCTCCTTGCACTTTACACGCACACTCACCCCTACCCCCTAGAGCAAAGTTTTTTGGACTATGAGACAATTAAAATTATCGCACAAGTGAAAATTTCCCATTGTCGCTTGCACTTCTCTCAAAGACAGCATTGCTTGGGGAGAAGAGGGGATGAAAGGTAAGTGCAGAACAAACAAGTACAACGTGTCCTAGGATCTTTGGCGTCTATTATAGCTCCATTTAGTTATAATAGAGTTGCAACTCTATTATAGCTCTCTATTATTTCTATACTTTAAATAAAACAAACAATTTCAGCAATGGAAATAATGGGTAATGTTGGACCTCATGGTTCTTAATTAAAAGTGAGCATCTATGAAACTACTAGGAAGTCACTCAATGAAAGCTTGGAGTAAACCCATTCATATAAAAATTTGCATAAACTTCTTGGTATGGAAACGACAAAACGGTAGCATCAAGAAAAGTCAAATAAACAAAGAATAGCCAAAAACGTACTCCAAATGATTAGATCATAACGAAAGATCAGACATTCTCTGTTAATATTTAAACACTAGGAAGATAACAAGGGAAGGAAACATGAAAAAAAATAAGAGCTGGTAGTTCGGAACTCAACTAAAACTCCAGTTAGGACAGATGCGCTATGAACATACTTAATATTTTGATTCTGCGAGCAGATAAATCAATTTGGCATTTCTTCTAATGAAAAAGCTCATATTGAATAATGCATCTTAAAAGTATAAAAAATGAGCTGTATGTCAAAACTACTTGAAGTCCTCTTAGCTGTTATAAAATATTCTAAAAACTTTTATAAGATCTATGTCTTCTCATAATCAATATCACTTAACTGTTTAAAGCTCTTCTCGAACCATGTGGCATAAATGTGCTTCTCACAAGATCAGTTTATCCCTGCACACGGTGTAAAAATTAAATTCCTTTCTTGATTTATAAAAAATACATATGAAGAGATGAGGCATTTCTACGACATGTAACGGTTCAAACTGCATACTATAAACAACCTCTTCAGCATGGGTGCTGTCCTAGAAAGCTAAGAAAGGGAGCTGTGCTGCAAAGCCACGGCCAAACGCTCCCGGCTTTACACTACACAACGGACGGCATTTTACTGCCTGTGTCTAGTGAAATCATAACACTTTCAAACAGGGATGGCCAAATGCTCTCAACACTTCACTCGATTTCACTCTTTGTAACATTCTTATCCTCCGAAATGACAACTACTAACCTCAATCTAAAAATGACGGCGAATGCACCCATTTCTTGAAATGCCAATTGAAATGTGCTACGTTTCTTATTCCTGATTTTGGTCTGATTTTGCTAGTGAAGGAACTGCTCGTAAGCAAACCCGACATGTTTTACTATGCTCAAACCACCCACACTTCAATATACACGACTATACAAGTCTATACGCGACCAAGCAATTCTACACGATTATACCATGCTCCACAGGGTGGTCAAACGCTACCGAAATTTCACTATACAAAAGTCAAGCACTGTATAGTCAAAAATTGAGAGTGTTTGACCAGGGTTTGAGTTACTTCTATGGAAAACATCTATGACCACACCTACCAACCATTTCATTCAAACTGTTCAAATTTATTCATGCACATAAAATAAACATATAAAGTAGCAATAAAGGGTTGGTTCATACTACCAAATTAGGAACTCGCCAGACTAGCATGCACTGGCTGGTAGTGAGTCTGAGCAAAAACCATCCTCATTGCAACAAGGGGAGCCCCCTCCACTACACAGCTGCTCTTCGGATAGAACCAACAATTGACTAAATGTGACTCGGCTCTACTGATTGCGCAGATCGGCAATTAATAGTAGCAAGACGCATGAAAGAAGCAGCTTTCTGTTCTTTGAATGTGGCTTATATAGTACACAACATTTAGCCAATAAACAACAGAGCTACAGATATAGAAGTGAAGTGCTACAGCCAAAAGCGAAACAACATATGCAATTAGAAACATGAGAGCATTGTTTGGAGATTGAATGGGGCCCTTAGGGTATCTTCATATCTGCTCGCTTTCAAGAAGACGAGCTATGTAAAATCTCCGTTACAAAGATAAACAGCATTTTCAGTAGAAACTGAAACAGAATAACGAGACACAGAAAGATTACGATTATGTCTTTGAGCGACAAAGGTAATCCAGAGATCAAATATGTATTGAGGTTAAAGAAAACCATTCCTACTAACCATTTTCAAATATTGATTCAAAATTCTAGCTGCCTGAAGATTATCAGGCGGCAGTTGACCTAGATGGCATGCAACTATTTCAAATGTCAATCTACCTCAAAATCCCTCGAAACATCAAAACAGATAATTCTTATTGCTTCCATTATTGGGAAATCTTTATGATATCACATGCCACAGTAAAAGAAGCTATACACCGACTACAAATGCTTGCTTTAAGAACCAAGCAAAGGAATCCTCAAAGCTAGTATATCTATATACAGAAACCACTGAATAACACTGGCAAACTATATCATATTACGTGCAGAAGTGAACAGCATTTGACAGATCAACAAGTCAGTCAAAGGCTCATACAGCTGCACAACAGAGGCAAGAACATTCCAAACATTAGTATTCAAATTTATTAGCATTGCCGTAAAAGCATATCCCAGTGGCTCAATCTCGATGTGTGACAGCGGAAGCAACAGTGTCCCCTTTTAAACATGATTTTCCAACAAAACTGCTTCTGGAAAATATGAAAGAGGGTGTCTGGGGGTTTACTTCCGGAAAAAGTTTTGCAAATTACAACTTTCAATTTGCGGAAAAACGATATCACGTCCAGTTATTATATTCAAACAAAGCACAATACCTCGCTTAAAAATCCACATTGCTCATATCTATTTTTTTGAATAAGTTTTTGCTGAGGCTTCTTGATAGGATTTCGTCCTAGTAATGGAAAGGCAACTATAATAAACGAGTCAATGGGATACTGAAGGATGATAAGCATCTCAACCTGAAAGGACTATTGTGAACAAGAAACATATCAGAGTATCCTGTTTCTTCCCACTAACTTTTTCCAAGGCCACTATCAGTGACCAAGAACACTCTAAATTAAGCTGTGGGGAAGCAATATAAATGAACTAACATATAAAGTACCAGAGGCGTAGGAGGTTGGGGCTGGGAGGGCAGAAATCCACTTCATTCAGGAAATTTCTTCTGAAAGAACAATAGTTTTACCTGAAAATAGGTTAAGCTCAATATGGCTAGACAGCAACTCATTCAGGCAACAGATCAGTGATTCGACTTACGGCAAAACATGTCTCAATTAATACATATGAAGAAACACCCACTCACAGGTTTAAAGCATAAATTATGAATTCCATGAACATATTAAAAATTAATTCGTATTGAAAGGTGAATACTTTAAGGCTCTAAAAATATTATTCCAAGTAATGAATAGTGGTTTAAACTTTCTCTCAAAATTCAAGACGTAGAAACCCACATTGAATTGACCAAATCGACAAACGAGATCTGAATCTCTTTGGCATTAGAACCAAGGAATCAAAATTGAGATCAAGTTATGATGTGTTTTCATATTAGTTTGTATGTATATATTACATATAAATATATATAAACTATAGCTTATATATATATATATATATATATATATATATATATATATATATATATATATATATATATATATATATATATATATATATATATATATATATATATATATATTATATGTACATATATATATTATATGTACATATATATATTATATGTACATATATATATATATATATATATATATATATATATATATATATATATATATATATATATATATATATATATATATATATATATATATATATATTTATATTTATATATATATATATATGTATATGTATAGATTTATATTTATGTTTATATTTATATGCACATTTTTATTTATATTCATACACATATTTATACACTATACCAAGTCTTGAGTGGAAATACATATGCCAATATCTACATAATATACGTAAGAATATATTGATGAATATATACAAATCATACCGAGTATCCAGATTCTGCATCGATGAGATCGCTTGCAATTGCTTCAAACACAAAGCCTCTCTCTGCTTCAGGCTCTACGATAAGCCTAGGGTTTGAAAGCACTGTATGATGGTCAACTGAATGGTACAATTTTTCTTACGTAGCTATAGCAACACAGTGTGTCAGGACAGCAAACTAATTCGAATTCCCATATAAAGGTGAATTTACTGGGATGTTCTAGACGGAAGATTAGGATAAATGTTCTAACCAAAAGCAGTCTTAAAAATTAGGTACCAACAATGATTCCATCAACCATCTTGAATGGTACAAATGTGTATTTTCTTAGCTATAGCAACAGTGAGTCAGCACGCAAACTAGCTTCTTGAAAACTTTTAAATATCGAACTCTAACATAATGTAGTAATTCCGCTTCTCATACCTTTTTTTCGACAAGAATGCTCTACAAACTGAAAAAATAGCCATGGAATATTCCTAATAATTCGAATTCCCAGATAATGGTTGATTCAATGGGATGTTCTAGACGGAGGTTAGGATAAACAATCTAACCAAAAGCAGTCTAAAAAGTAGGCGCCAACAATGATGTCATCAAATATCTTTAAAACTGCAAAGGAGTGAAGAAACTTAGGAGGTTTTAGTAATGACCAAAGACGTTACCTCGCAGGTTGTATGCTCCCAGTGACATTTAATGAGAAAGGGTTCACATCCATGCCATCACACCGAAGATATTTCTGCTCATCATGGAATTTGTCCTGAATTGCAGATGAAAATACATTGCCAAATCATTTGAGTGTAGGAAGATCTCTTTATCTACTTAAGAGTATTTAGATAAAGAGAGATACATTCTGGTGCATACTAATACAGGCAATAAAATCATTAGACAAGAGAAATCAGGTTGACAAATGGGATGGTTGTAGCAAGATCTTTACATCACCTGAAGGATGTTTGCAATAAAAAAAGGTAGTACCCATACATATTTCAAATTTGAAAAGGTCCAGGAAACGAAAGAGTGGGTAATTCTGATTTCAAGATATATATACAAGACCATATCCATTATATGAACAGTTTTTCTAGCGCTTTGTAAGGTAGACTTATATATACAAGGCCATATCCTGTTATTTGAGTAGCTGTTCTTGTGTTCTGTATGGTCATCATAGAAATACGTGTCCATATCCATTAATTTGAGTAGCTGCTCTTGTGCTCTGCCAGGTGATCTTAAATATACACGACCACATCCACTAATACTAAGTAGTTGCTCTTGTGTTCCGTGCCGCCAACTTATGTATAAATGAACATAACTATCAACTTGAATAGTTATTATGGCGCACTGTACAGTCAACTTATACATGCATGATCACATACAGTAATTTGAATAGCTCTTCTTGTGCTTTGACAAAGCCTCTGTAGAAGAATGGGCTTCACAAATAATACTACTGGTGATATCGGAATATTTACTATATCTACAAAACACGGGTAGAAATTTAAATGATAATGACGAAAATGATGCCTTGTTTGTCAAGCTCATGTATCCAAGACCATATCCATTGATATGAACAGTTCTTCTTGTGCTCTGCATGGGAATAAACTTTGCAGTTGCTTTAGCATGACCTTTTGCAGGAACAACCTTGGGAAAAGAGAAGGCAGTTTTACTGTACTGCTGAACATATTATAAAAGATTTGCTCTGAGTAGTAGCAAACCAATCAAAACCAACTTCATGGTAAAAACAGCATTGATCAGGGATACCTTACATGAATATTTCTCTTACTTTTATTATTACTATTAATGCAGTATTACCCCACCATTAAGAAACTGGCTTACAAGAAACTGCCACCAGCCAGATGGCATCATATCTACCCTAAAATAAGAAACCAATTAGCCTGAAAATTTAAATCAGGTTTTTATTTTTACATAGATAATCAAATTTAAGGTTACAGTAACTGAAGTCGAATAGTCATTGTCCAACATTTAATGTAATGTAACCCACATAAAAGCAAAATTCATGGTTTATTTTGAAATATACATGCACACTTGGTGAGTTTCTTGCTGTAATTATAAGAAATTATTCAACTTGATTTATGTTTTTTGTCCATTTATAAGAAACCAAGCAGCCTGGTTTTACAAAATGAGTTTATTAGTGGCGGGGCAGTACTGTATAACCATTAATGTTGTAGACTTAACCAAATATACACTGCCTCAGTACAGCGATTGTATACTTAAATATATTATCATCACGAGATTTGAAAAAAAATTATTGAGCAGTAAGATAACTTCCAAACTCGTCTCTCTCAAGCTATTGACAATTGACTTTATTTCTTGGCCTAGTTTTTTCCTTTTCGCTCCTTTCAGAATTTGTCTCTTTTATTCGTAGTATTCTTGTATGATACCTTGCAAGCCCTATTTCTATGAGCTAAAAGTAATATAAATGGATGTAATGTAAGTGTTCCATGACTTTTGGCAGTGATAGTAGGTACATATATATGTTAGATCTTGTAGTATATTTATGTACACGTCTTCTGCTAAGCCTCAAGGTTGCAATGTATTCTCTTTCTCCTTGAGGTATTGTCTTGTAATCATGTGTTGTAATTGTAGATCTTTGAGTGATATAAAAAATTCCTATTTCAACCAGAAGAACTGAAAACCATTTTTCGGTAATTTAACAGTTTCTTACTCTCAACTCTACCAAGGAAGCATAATTAACCTATTTCCACCGTGCATTAAAATGAAAGTTGTGATGTGAGACTGTAATATCTCGACATTGCTAACGCTCTAGAAAATTTAAAATAACAAAATTATCAAACTAGCTCTCTATGTTGGCGTTTTGCCTTTAAGCGCATATGCAATTAAATTGAACACAGTAATATGCCTGAAAGCAGACAGCTTTTAACAAAGATGAGAATCCTGTTAGCAGTAGAGTTGCTCGTAACGCAGTAAAACTGTTATATTTTCTTGAAAACAAATTGCTATATTCTCTTGAGAGCTGCAATACCTATTGAAAACTGCTGCAAATTCCCCGAAAGATCACACAAGAAACAGAAACATAGGCATACAGAAATGAGCATACTTTGAATGGATGCTTGAAGGTCATCAAGAATACATATTGTTTTATCATGACTACTTCATTAAAAATAATTTACAGCTTCATGCAGTCGATCAAATCAGCTTTATTATATACCTCAAGTCCTAGGATATTCGTATCAATGGTCAAGAGCGATGTTTAACTGAATATCATTTCGCACCAAATGTATGCGCGTAAAGCTTCAATTTTTATCAGAATCGCCAACATAATCAAAGGCTCAAACTATGCAGTATATGTGGACATGCGATCCCCAAGTCGTAGCTAGACAATTCCTATAGCCTGTATGAAGGTTCAGTGCAAATGCTACTTTTTACGTTCTAGTTCACCTTCTACAACTGTTATCAATAAGTGGCAGAAGCCTATTTTTATATGGGCTAGAAAAATTGAGTACTTCTGATTAATATCAACGAAAAAAGGACCAAATCAACTGAATAAACTTGAAATATCTAAAATCTCTGAATCGATTTCATTGTTGGATGCTCAGCAACTTCCTGAGTAAAAGATGACATGTACACGTTCTTAAATCGCTTTAACAGGAACTTACACGTAGAACGCCAACAAATAAAAAGAACATGTACTACTTTCCATGTAGAACATGCAAAACAAACAAAATTACCAGGAAACTCTTCAATTTCGAATATTTTTATCACTGCAAAGAATTGAGAATTAAGAAACCAAATTTACAATAAATCCTTTGTATTCCTTGTAGCATGAGGTTCATGGGCAAGTATAAGTTGAAACTTACAGTGCGCACAGTGGTCTGTTTTAATACTGACCACTAGCAATATCTATAATGCGCAAAATCTACAGCTAAAATTGAGGAACTATGAAGGAACTTCTAGAACTAAGATATGGTCAAATGAGGTCCAAAGGTATGGATATCTTAGCAGTAGACCTTTGCTAGGCTTCTTATAAAATATGAAGCGTGTATACGTGTTGTTGTAAATGAATTGTGCTGAGCAGTGCATTCTGTTTTCGCAAATTATCCAATAATTAAGTCTTTCTTTAGAAATGAATATGATAAGGAGTCGTGAAAATACGAACATTTAGGCTATTAAATAAGGCTCACCAGTTGTTTAGGCTCCATTGTGAATGGCACTGATGATTCTACACCATCATGTGGGCTGAGCTTAACTTTGATTAGCGGGTCGACCATATCTTCGTCTGACTCAACCTCTTTGTTGTCTTCATCAAGCAATGGGAAGGGATTACCAATCATGACAAGCAAATCCAAAAGCTGCCTATTATCATTGTCAATAATATACGACTGCCAATCCAAACGAATATCTAGAAAAGTATCACGCAAACCATGAAACAAGTCTCATTCATTGACATCTGATGTAGGCATGCGCTACATTAAAACTTTGCCTATTTTTTATACCATTGCGTAATTTACTTTAAGATGAATATGTGAAAGGGTGCTTCTTTCGTAACTCACCACATGGACTTGTGTTGTTTATTCGTAAAGATCTGCAGCATGTTTCCCCGCCAGATATATGTGATCCAAATCTAAACAGATAGAGGGTTTTGGAATCAACTAAATTTTTTCAATCATAATCGTAAAGACCGAAGCTTACCAATGCGTACAAAAGTACAACTGCCAGGAACATGTGTGAAGGAGCACCTAGCACAAAGTTTGACTAGTAGCTGAATGACAGGCTAGCATTAATAAAAACAATTGCAATGAAGAGAGAAAACATTTTACTGCTACATAGGAAAAGCTTGTTATATAGGAATGGCAAACCAAAATTATGGAATAGCTAAGCTTTGTGGTAATCACGAGGGTGATACCGGGAAACCAACTGTAGCTTTGAGTATGTTCCTGGTTTTTGAGTTTGACTGAAGTCTACGTTCACGAAACCAGCAAAAGAATTTGCTGATGCCAATCTCAAAATGCTACCTACAGCAATTCTATCCATTGTTAACAAAACATGTGATTTGACAGTAGGAAAAGATCTTATTGAAATCAAGAATGCTCTAAAACATAGGCGCACGATAAATATAGGTATATATGGACAGCAAGATTGTCTTTCTAATTAATATGGTACGTTATAAATAATCTATCCCTGCAGAGAAGCAAAATCTAATTTTGCTGAAAGCAGGGGCGAAACTACCGGGTGGGTGTGACACCCCAACAGATGAAACTACACAATTCGCAGGGAATTGAATCCTTTACCATTTGGCATTTATCACCACTACATTTCTGTTGTTTCAAATAAGTTTTGTTATAGATGTCATTTTCCGCAGGGCAATATCCAGTTTCTCAGGGCAAAATTCTCGGACACCCCCTCCCAAAAGAAAGTATACTATTTACACCCCTGGCTGAAAGACACAGAAAGCTCCTCGCTGGTACTCTACAACTAACAAAGTAATGAAGGGTGCCCATTAGCTTAAGCAAGTAGCCAACAGTATAAGCTGTTCCTCTTGCCATGTGATTCTAGATACGCGCATCTGGCAATATTTTCCCGTTCTTTTTTCGGTTATAATTCGACATTTCATAAGAGTCTAGGAGGGTAAAACTACTTTTAGAATGCTGTAAACGTGTCTGAGTATTCGTGCAGTATCTATAGAATAAAGAACCCCTATGGCTACAATACTAAAGAAAGAGACTCATACATAGTCACATTCTGTTCCTTCCCATCCTATCATATAGAACACACTATAAAGTTTGGTAAGAACGTACAAATAATTATTTGAAACTAGTGCATTATCAAGATGGGGCATACTTGGAAAGGGTACATAAATAATCATGGGAACATACAGAGAAAGTACGAATGCCCATATCATCAGAGTGTTGATCAGTGCGAGAACGCCTTTGACAAAAGCCAGCGACACACCCCTGTACGAGTGTGCAATCACACTTTTTGTGAAGCATTTGCCGCAATGTTTCAATTTATACCATCTTGTCCGAATCTTCCCTTAGCTTGCACGATGGGTAGGCGTACATGTAGAGCACGCCATCGTACGTACACTTTGATCCACCCTGTACGCACCGACCTTCAAAGCAAATATACGTTTTGGATGGGCCCCACATGAGTTAATGCAACAAAATAAAAAGATGAAGAAGAATCAAGATGAAAAACGAATTAGTTGATTAAGTTTCACCTCAAAATCGGCTGTTCTTCTTTCGAAATCTGAAAATTCAACGGGCAACCAACACATTCCAGGTGAATTGGAATTCGCAGTATGTCCAGACCGACAACCTAAAAAAGCAAAATGATAGCTGCCTTTGATCTTAGTAAACAACATCTCCACATAGATGAAACAAGGTATTGCATGAGCAGTAAGAGAGAGACAGACAAACAATTCATTCATTCAGCAAACTACTAAAGCGTTAACATATGGTTGTTCCATAATGACCATGTAATTGTATCTTACAAACATGTAGCATTTTGAAAATAATTTGGGAAATAAGCTTGAAAATGTCATCTTCAATCTCATATTCAACTCTGACAAGTGTCATCTCTTGACAGACTTCTCTATAGATGTCATCTATCGTCAGCATCAAACTTATAATATCATTCAATCCTTTAGACGCAGTTCTGATTAAATCCTGAAATTATTATGAGCATAAATTTGGTTTGTAGAATGCACATAGGCTAACAGAATTAGATGCAACCATTGAACGAACTAGATACAGTCTTGAACAACGAAGAATGAAAAGGCTCAAAATGCTGCGGCAGAGGCTTATTCCAGAGGAGATTCAAGATCTATATAGCAGACATTATTTTTCATGCTAATTTTCTAGTAAAAACAAAGTAAACCATTACTTCACACAATAAGAAGTCATTGTATTCTCCCCACATATCCATGTACGCCACAACTTCGATCATTATTTGCTCAAACGGGCCTATCCTTCCCTGAGAAGGGATAGGAAGAAAAGCAGCACCTTTCATATCAGATAGGACAGCAGAGCTATGTTCTAAAAGAAAACCAAAATAGCTGATATTAAAAACACAATCTAAGAGACTAGAAGAAAGTTACGAATTTTTCTCAAATATCACATTCTATTCAACATAAAAAATTATGAATATGACATCCTGATTTGCTAGAATTCCAAATAAACAGCCGCATTACTTTTTCTGTCTGTTTCAACCTGCTGATGTATCATCAAAACTCAAACTATTAATTATATGTTTCATCTTCGATATGCAATCGCGGGATGAAATCACCTAAAGGAAATTATTTTACTTTTAGTCGGGTCCTCTCAGAGCCCAAAAGGCGCTTTTCTGCAATTGTCAATCGAAAACAACTAAGCACAAAGCCTTTTACACTGACATAGCGAATTCTCAGAAAATCATTATGCATTCTTCAAATGCAAGAACATGTTCATATTTTATATTGGAGAAATGAGATATTTCTTAACAACCTGCCGAGACTATTGCGACCAAACAGAATAAATATTTCATCAAACAATTCTTTGAGAATTTGATTCAAAAACGCAATACTTGGCAATATTTATTCGTTGTTAAGTCCACCGAGAGCTTGTATGGGGCCTGTGGCAAATGGGAAAATGGAATGCTGGTAACATTATTACGAGATTCCAAGTCAACAAAGAATCATTTCATAGCTTCTGGCATCATTTCATAGGTATCTCTAAATTTTGGGGTTTGGAGCGATCTGCCCCTACAAAGCGGTCCAGTTCGTTGGGATAATAGTAACAGACAGCAATGATAGCTTGAAGCATTACCTTCTACTGCTTTTTCAGCACTACCAGAGGGTTGCTCAGATAGGCCAAAGTAATGAAAATGCAGCGCAGTGCCAATTTACAACCTAAAGATTGTAGGTCTGACAGGGAGTTCTTTGCCATAAATAAATCTAGGTAGCGTTAACAAATCCTGGAAGCATTGCAATCTGAATATCAATCACAAATCTCTTCCTATTTTCAAAAGCATGATACTCAAACTACAATCCTTGTATGTATTTAATAAGTATCATCCACCACCATCTTGAATTTGAAAATTTCCCACTCAACACAAACAGCTATAAGACAATAACAACAGACATCAAACTAACCTTTTACAGCCGTTTTAGAATTGATGCCCATGGATTCATTGTTAATCGTCGTCTTTGTGGTTAGTAGCCTGTAGCAATAGAATGTAAACAGATTTTCCTAACTCTTAGAAAAAAACTTCGTTTAGTATTGATTTTCAAGACATTTATATCTTTTGTATTTGATAACGTTTTAAGAAGAATCCATGAAACCCTGAATAAATCATATCACTTCAAAAATGATATGCAACACACAAGAAGTTATATCTTTCGATGGGACCTAGTGAAGCGATATTTTTTATAACACTAGAATTACAAGACTTAAAAATGCTTACTTTCTATAGCCTCTGTTACCTAAAAAATAAAGAAAAGCCATACTTTATGAATCAAAATCCGATAAAATGTAAAAAAGAATATCCTGAGCTAATGGCCACTATCAGTCTATACAGAAAGAAATTAATTCGATAAGAGGCAGAAAATACCAAGCAATTGAAGGACAACACGTGCACTATGATCAAACTAATCGGGAATAGAACCCCCAGCTCTTCTTAATGTATCAAAAAAGGCTAAATTCATCAGAAAAGAAAAAGCAATTCAATATGCTATAATACCTGGTTCCCCTTTTTCTGGAGGAGTTGGCACTCTAGCTGCACTGAAGTGCTCAACAGCCAATAAGAATTGTGCTGAGATTGCTGATCTATTTTCCAGAATGAGAACTGCCTTTGGTCTTGATGATATTGGGACATCGTATCCAAACTCCAGCTTCAGTTCCCCGTTGGCTTGAGTACTGCAAAAAACAACTACGGTGAATTTTTCTGCATTAGCTCAAACAAAATATTGATCACCCAGTTTCAAGAACAGTGGTCACCAAAGACTCAGTTAAGAGTTCTATACCCGTATTTGACTTGCAAAATTACGTGTCCATTCTCTACACTAATTCAACTAACACCTATTAATAATTGCTAAGATAATTTAGAGTAGAGATTAAATCCATTGCAGTGACACATATTGTAGTTACAGTTAATCGTTCTGACATCCAGTCACATCTAAAGTTTGCCGCATTCAAATTGAGTGTGCATTCTCTTTGATTCCATACAACAAAACTTAATGCAATCGCAAGCTTTGTGTTAATTGGGGAGGCCAGTTAGAAGATAACTATACCCTCTGCCCCCCTAGCATTGTTCTAAGGCCGTATTTACTACAGGATCGGGAAGGATCGAGAACCCAGAAAGAACTCAAGATACAGAGAAAATGGGCGCTCAAGTAATCGCTCCTTTCATATCTAAAGACAGCTAGAAAAGGCTCATACTTCATCTATTTTCAAAACTCTTCACAAACTTCAAAGGTAAAGTAGTCAAGGTCAATTGAGTGCAAACGCAAAAGCTTTGGTGCAAGCAAAGGTGCAAGAATTTTTATCTGTTGATTATTGACAGTTATTAACTTTTAGATAGAAGTATATGAAACAAAACTGAAGAAATTTTTTTCCACTTTTAACGTTTAAAACAGCCGCCGTATGTAAGAAACTTGGATAGTCTAGCATTATGTGCACACAAGACTTTGCGAGTACTTATGGTGCTGAGGAATGATGGTGAAAATAAATCCAATATACAGAAGAAAAATTAAACCCTCTTTCAAAGAAAACAATCGCAGATGTAGCTTATTGCTTTTTCAGGTCAATGAACAGTTTCATAAGACAATGCATGTCAAATGACAATTGTAGGGAGATCATGAATAGGTGAAGCTATAACTGAACGAAAGACCTTATACGACGAAATAATTTAATATCACCTTATGTGCTCTCCTCTAACATCAGGTGTGCTGAAATCAACTTTCAACCCTTTAACTTCCGCAGAAATTGAAAGCAGCAAGGGCTGTTGCATTCCATCAACCTCACAAACCGCTATCAGATCATTGATATTTACCTGCAAAGTAAATGCTATAACGTTACTGCAAATGCTATAACGTTACTGCAACACTAGCAACAGCATACTCTAAAATAAAATATAACCTATAGGTGAAAAAACGCTTACAAAACGCTTCAATTCGATACAATATACTACAATATGTTACAAAATTAAGTTGATGCATGCATTGCACGCATCAAAATGTTACAAAGATACAATGCATAAGAAATTGCACAAAATTCAATAAAATTGCTTAAGACTATTCTACATTACAAGGTATTGTATCCAGTTTATTCTGCTTGAAGCAAAAGCACGTTTTTCTTACCAAACGTATACAGAGTTGAATTGTATGGCGATACAAGACAACATGCTATAATGCACTGTACTCCATTACAATAAAATAATATTACTTTATTTAACATTGCTCCTTCATCGGCAGTGTGCAGACACAAAGCTGAAGAGCTAAAACTGTTGAATTTGAAGACGTACACATTAATATTTGAAGTATTGACTTTGCATTCGTGATTTGCCAATGAAATTTTATTTTTGATATCGTGGAAACATTCTGCCAAACACTGAAGAAATATGCAATTTGCATCCAAACGAATACAGAAATGTAAATTCCGCTTCATACTGTTTCGGTAATTTCTACCTTGACTTCACACAATGTTACATTTGTGAAAAGAAAGTACAAGATATATATATTTGATAAGCTACGTTAAGTTTAATTACATTCCTTCACGCTATGTTAAGAATTTTAAATCATCATTATATTACGTTAAGCAAGTGACTATATAAATACCTTTTTCTTAGCACAAAGCATTAATTCAATTTGTAACTGTTCTCTCGGTTTCAGTTGTCCATCTCTATTCCTGAATTCCAAAGAGCATATCTTCGCATCTTTTCCAATAACCTTGAAAAGCACAATATATTTTATAACTATACGTTTAAAGGAAATATCTACTGAGGCTATTACATTATGAATAAAGCCAATGATAGGCCTGTACCTGTAACCTTCATTGAAGGTCATAAGTTTTCCAAGATTTTATCTAGAAACTGGGCTACAAATGATTCATAGTTTGTTATTCTTATTCTGAGTAATGCTCAGAAGATAATAATGCTAATAATGTAGCATAGAGTTAAAAAATTGCTCTTTGGGCATAAGCCGAAGAAGAGTATTCCTCATGACAGTAGTAGCATGAACACCGAGACCAAAAAGGCATTCATTCTCAACATTCTTACCATTATCTAGCTACACAGCGAGTCAAATAAGCCATCAACTCATTCTATCATGCAACTTATTTATTCTGTAACAGCATCCTCTCAGCATAAATCAAATAAGAATATTCTGCTTCATTTAACACTCAAAAACACTAGGTTGTCGTGAAGCTTTCAAAGTATCAAAATGTCAAATAAAAGAAAAGACAAAGTAGATTGGCTTGATATAATTTTGCAAAGCATGAGAAATCTGTCTATATTTTCTATTTACTTTATTTCTCCTATAAACATGGTATCAGGAAAAGCAAACGGAATAACAGGATGAGAAAATATTTTAATTAATTTACCTCTATCCACTTATATTGCACGGTGAAAAGAGTCAAGTTCTGCATTGTCACAGTCTTTACAACTGGAACATCAACAAAGCAATCTTCAACATCTAAATTACTTGACAGAAATCTCACTTCGGGTCTTTGGATGATTGCACGAGTTTCAAGGTAGCTGTCAAAATGAAACATCATCAAATAAGCACTTTCAGAAATCACAGGAATTATCGGTAAAAAAGTTAACTTTTTTCATAAAAAAGCAACTCTACTGCAATCTCTACTACACCTGAATATTTAGAATGAAAATATAGGCATCCTGAGCAAAAGTGAAATCCTGGTCAATCCTGACTAAACAAAGGCCTTAAGTCGATGAAACAGCAGCCCATTATAGGGATAAAGTACTGACATGAATTCCATTTGGGATTTATGGCTTGAGCTCTCCAATCATTAAACTCAAATTTGCAACAATAAAGTTAGTATATGGAGGAATATCTCGAACTAAATCTAGTATAACTTATCTACTCTGTCTATCAGAATCCTGCAACAATCTGCTCACATCCCTCATGGAATGGTCTCTCTGAAAAGGCATAACTTGTCCAAGACTTAATACATAGAACATATGTCAATTATCGATTGTCCCTACCAAGGAGGCTAATGGGCCCAATAAAGCTTTGCAGACAATAGGGTATAGCAGGTCTTTGCTCTTATGCGTTTCCTAGTTATGAAACGTTAATAGCTGTTTGTATACTTACTGAGCTGCAGTGAAGATATAATTATGCTGTCAACTAATGGTAGGCAAATGTATCAAAAGAATCAATTATAACTCTATGGACTCATAATAAACAAGAGGAAATTGTGCCATAGTCTTTGTGTTGAGATTCGTCAAAAGTCTGCCACAAAGGTCCACTAAGGAAACTTCAATCTCAAATAAATTCCTTTATTGTTCTCATCCACTTTCTAGCTTTATTAAATCTGCGTGTTTTCTGAAGGCTAGTTCAATTCCTAAACTAGACATTGCTATCTATTTCTGAATTATTTACTTCTTACCAATGGTTCCCATCTGCTACCTGAATTTCAATCATATCGTTTAGCACAATTTCCATATCAGCTTGCAACTTTACCAGCATCACCTGAGATCCAAATGAACCGATTGTACCATATCCGGGTTCAATTGTAAGTAAGTTTGTATGCTAAGAAGGGAAAATGAGATCTCAGTTATTTCGCATATCATATTCAAAAATGGACAGTACAAATAAATACAAAAATGCCTTTGAAGTTCCTTCACTCGCCACATCTTCCGATCCACAATCAAAGGGTATTCACATGAGAGATTTCGAAACGCTTTGAAACTCATGGTGAAGTGAGTTCAATTCTGTCTGAATAAAGCTCTTAGAGTGTTCACATAGATAATAGCGAACGGAGACTTAAAAGCACTCTGAACTCAGTTTGGGCTTTCGAAGCGTTTTGAAATTTTCATAAGAACAGTAAATTCGAGGTCAACGAACAATGAACTCAGGGAACCGCGAGTTTTAAAAGTGCTTCGAAATTGCTCATTTGAATGGACTCTCAGGCATCTTGCACTACATTTAAGTACCTGGCTTAGGTACAACAAAAGATAGCTGTAAAAACAGTAATCAGAGCTGAAAATTTACTAAACTCTTTCGGCTGATACTTTCAGAAAAGAGTGCATCAGCATAGTGAACCAAAGAAAGTATGAATTATACTTTGTTAGAGCAGCCCAATGGATGCTGTGAATAAACCAGCTAATAAGAAGAGTCTGGGCGCAATAATGAATTACTTCTTTTGGCACAGCCGCAGTTTTCTGGCTTTGTGCAAACAGATTCTAAAACAGATGGGTAAAAAGATCACCTGGTTCTACCAATTAATAAAAACAAATAATCTCTATAAGCTTAGCAAATATTGGACTTTCCAGTAACTGTTGTCCTACGCCAGAGTCAAAGCACTTTTGCAAATTTGTCGTTTTGCAAGCGCGTGGGGGCCACCGTGTAGGTACCATTCAGTTTTGGCAAAAGTTGGAATTAGCAGATTTAATCCTGTTCCTCCAACAAGAATACCAGTGACAAGCAAACTGACTAAAAGCGAATAATTTTTGGAAGGTAGAAGTGCAATTCTTTTGGGATGAATGGAAGGACTTTCTACACCACTATCTTTCAATTTGTTTACAACAAGATCAAGCTGAGATTCCGGACATAGCTCTATCCATCTGCAATTTTGCTTACACATAGAAATATTTTGCTAAATGAAAAGGCCAGTTGTTCACTTAGGTTCCTAAATGTAAGAACAATCTACGAAAAGAGCTTTTTTAATTAGGTATTGAACAGTACGTGTCATAAAAACCAATTACAACTGACCAAATGTCACGGCATGATCTGAAGATGCTTGTAAATGGACAAGCTATATCATTAACACAGAAGGCAAACAAGAACGAACTAACAAGATTATTCTCTTCACTTGAGTATACCCTAAATTTCAATTGTGCTTGGTTCCATTTATACCGTCAATCTCGTACAAAGCTACTTGCGGAGCGACATGCAATTCAAGCTACCAATGTAATGATGGCTGCTCCAGTCTATCACTGTAACATACCTGCTTCTTTCAGAAACAAGGAAAGAAAAATTAATCAATTCACTTACGTCTTCACACACTCTCCAACTGGTTTCAACACTTGAAAAATTCTTCAGTTCCACAAGTCTGCTCTGATTCTCTGTGTACCTTACCAATCCAAAATCCAAAATGCTATCAGTGAACCTCATGACAGACCCCTGAAAGAGAGATCGATTGACTTTAATCGTGTCCTTATTTTAAAAGTAACAATCATTCTATGCACTGAAACAGTATAGCAATTATGCGAGGGTCTGCATCCGGGCTTAGAAAATTCTAAGCCAGTAGCCCCAAATTTGGATCCACGATTCCCTGGAAGGCCGCAAATGGCTTCCAGGTACTGCGAGAAGTTGCCATCGCTTATTCAACTTGCTGTTTTATTAAACTGTATCACATCAATGTTTAGATTTGTTCTTCGTGAAGGCATATTTACAATAACATATATTTATCCCTCCATGGAATCATGATTCGAAAAACTGTTATAGGGGACTGACATGTCAAATAGCTTGAAAAGTTTGGGAACCACTGTTCTAAACCAACTCGAAACTTTCTTCAGCGTGAAGCATATCAGCGTACAGCATCAAAACGTTCTCATAGACACCCATCAACTTTTGCCTCAATAGTATGTATGGCAGAACGGAATTTAACTTCAACTGAAAATAGACGGATAAGGAAAAGCCAACTATTTGGGGTGGAGTGTTCCAGGAAAAGGATTTTCTGTTACGTATCAACTGACATAGATGAATATTTACTAATAGCTTGTACATTAGGTCCAATAAAAACATAATACTTTTTGCTTCAAGATCAATCTTCCGTGAGTCCCATTCTTCCTTCTCCACTCAACAAAGTTTGCAAAAATATGGTGGCTTTGTAAAAAAATGCTCACTTTCTTTAAAAACTAACATGAATATCTTTTTGCTATAAATGAAATATTTGATACGAATATGCCAGAATCTCAAATACTTACTGCAAAATTCGATTCAAAATGACAATAAATTGGAGCAGAAGAGTAAGGCAATTCACCAACCAAAGTCCTCCTCACAAATCCAGGCCTTTTACCAACACATACTACGTAACACTCGGCTTCGTCCATTGCACCTGAATACATAAAAGTTTTATCTAGTATTCCATCCATTTTCTTAATTCCTTGTACATGAAAAAGCCTTCCAGCATCTAACTACAATCAATTGAGATATCTAGACTGAATACATATATAAATAAATATATATAAAATTATATATACATATATATATATTATATATATATATATATTATTAATATAAATATATCACATAAATATAAATATATTTCATATATAAATTTATTATATATACATTTGCCTATTTGATATGGATGGAGCTAATTAAAAGGAATCATACTTGTGCCACTACCTTAATTTTCAAATCAATTTATTAAAAGTTGCTCATAAAACAAATAAAATTTTCGTGATTTTTCATAGCAAATGTAAGACAATCTGAGATGTAACTATTCTATTCATGACTACACTTCTTTATCTAATTATGTTCTGGCAATGAAAGAGTTAATAAAGAGCTTGCCTATCTCTACAACATTTGGTACGATCTGCAAGGAGCAGTCATCGTCTTCAACACTCTGCCATCTGACCTTGCAACCGGACGGACTGTAGTTGCAAATCTAAAAAATAACAAAGAATTCTCAGTCGAGCATGTCCAGTTGCCTTTTGCTAAGATGAATTCATTGCAGTGCAAAACAAGGGTCAGGAAGGATGCAGGCTGACAAAACCATATCATCACCTTCCTCAATCCTCTTCGTATAATGTTGAGAGAATCTTCATAAGGTAATGACTACAGTCATTATATATAACAATAACAATGAAACCTAAACAAAGTCTAAATCAACATACTATGTAACATATATTTAAAAACATACCTTGAGGTTCAATTCATGTGGCTGGTTAATCTCGATGCTTCCATTGAGGACAAGAACTTCTGGGTAGGCTCTCACATCAAATGGCTAAAGTTCAAATAAGCAATAGTGAAATCTTTTATGCTATGTAGAAAGAAAGCTCAAGAAAAAACCTAGTGAGAAAACAAGTAAATAATTGCACTTTGAAAAAATTCATTACCTGACAAGCAAGCCTTTATTGAAACTGCCATACAGAAGCAAAAACGTCTTTTTATAAGAGACTTTCTATAATCAGAAACATTTACAGAAGACGCATTAAAAATGGGGTGAATATAAAGCCAAGATGAGCAGTTTTACCTTTGTGTAACCTTTCATTTCAATTTGGATAGTGATCAAATCTGATGCTTCTGACAAATCTTGCGAATCAGAACATGGAACATTGCAAAGGAGTAGACGTGCAACATTATGATACTCAATCAACTGAAATTAAAAAACTACGTCATTAGTTCCCTGCAAAACAAATGAAAGCATCGTGAAATCGTAGACAAAGATACAAGATGGAAATTTAGTAGCTGTTCTCTACTTATTTGCAACACATACGCAGACCAGTTAGTGTGCCAAATATAATTGTATTCTAATGAGGTAAGTGGTGTTTAAGGCCCCGGCTACACTGTATCGGATAATTTTTTGACGCGCTAAAAAATGGGTGTCGGAACAGCTTCTCGTTTACACACACGCAAGTGATCGGATACAAAACTTGCTCGGCTAACCGCTACAACTTTTGGACCTGCTACGAAAGGGGAGCACTACTGTACCTATACGGATCAAAAGTTGAACTGGTACAGTATAAACGCAACTGCGGGGAGCAGTTTGTGCAGTGGGTCAAAAAGTGATCCGATAAACTATGAACAGGGTCTACCATATTATCATATCCTTAAATTATTTGACTTTTCTTCAGGATACAAGTAAAAATCATGGCACTTCCATCAATAAATTTTAATCTGAAAATTATCAAATCCCATCAGGGTACGATATTACTTTGATAGACGTATCCGACTTGCGACAAAATACGGTTTCATGGACCACTTTCTATTTCGCTGACCGTATTTTATTTCCAATATAAATATAATAATATTGAATCAATTTAGAAGTAATATGTGAAAAATAAGTCTTACCTCTGTAGGTTTGAATACGATATTGAACGTAGATACACCCATAGGAGACAGTGTACCATTCGATGGAGTCACCTCAAAACAGGGCAACTGTCCTACTTTTTCTGTATTTCCGTTAAAAAGGCTTTCGTATTTAGCATTACTATGAACAGGGCGGTCAATTTTCCAGTCATACTCAAGCTCCACAGACCTGAAAGATGTTTAGTTTTAAAAAGTAAAATTATTTTCGATTCAAACAATGTAAGGGATGCACTCTGCTATTACCAAAAGATAATATATCACGCAGGAAAATCCCTCCTGACGAGAGAAACTTTAATCAAAAGTTTTTTAATTTGTTTGCAAATCTCTAAAAAAGTGCATGCCAATTTGACAGGATAGGTCCAAATCAACATGCTTGCGATAATGACGAAATTCCGTGGATAAATGGTGTATTGAACTCATGCTAGGCAGCAAGTTTGAGGCATTTCATCTTTATATTGTGACTATCGGGATAGCAACCTCTTGTTTATAATTGCCTTTCGAAGCTCCTTTATTTTTTGAAACTGTAATCATTGAAGAGTAAACAGCGAAAGCAACTCGCCAGCTTGTGATATATTTTGAATGAGAAAGTGTTAGCTAAAGGAATTATCAGTCATTATTCCATGTCGAAAAGCTGGTATTTGATGGTCTTATACAAAGTTAGATTTGAGACATCAAAACTTCATATATAATTTACAAAGATGAAAGAATGCGAAGAGAATTTTTGAATGCAATGGCGCATAATGGTGAGAAAGTGGCTAATGGACATATACGAGTAACATAAGTAATCAAACAGCATAAAGTAACCCCATATTCCAGCCAATTGAATCAAAACTGCATTGTGTTACCCAACAATGGATACAACAGAATTATGTATAACAACAATAGGTAAAAACATTGTGTTTAACAACAATAGATACACTGGCAATACGTTGAGCAAAACCACAAACTCACTTACGTAACATTCTTTATCTTCAGCTCCTTGCTTTTAATGGTGCCTGGATTCTGTTCATCAAATCTCACAAGACATCCGGCATGACTATCTCGACTCTCACTGAGTAAGTATTCACTAAGACCCCCTTCAACTGACAAAAGCTCTACACCGGCTGTTTCACCAGACCCTATCAAATGAGAAATAGACTTTACACATGTATACTTGATGGACAGAATTCACCTAATTAGAAAGTACTTTATGATAGCAATACCCAATGGAAGCAGTTTTGTTCAAAAGTACAAAAATGGCTTTCTCCAGTCATTATTCTGCGTCCTTTAATTTTGTCCAGACACCATTCTAATTCCTATATTGTTAGTAAAAGAAACAGCCTCAGAAGTGAAGATTTATTAACCATTACACGTTACAACAGTGATTATTTTGTTCCCAATTTTCATGCAGTTTGTGCTTGTGAAAGAGGTGATATTCTACACTTTTGAAAGAAAATAGATTTAAAACAGAATGCCACAAACCCTCAATTCTGAACTCCTTTGTATTGCAATTATCACAAACGAAAACAACATACTCTTTACACCTTCTCACAGCCTTTGGCGAAAATGTTATCTACGATTAAAATCATTCCAAACAGTTATGATACCATAACACACGGCATCCATTATGAGAATCCTATAGCACATTTTCGATAACAGCCTTGCCAAAATTGTATACAGATTTGATCAGTACAAATGCTAAGATCATAAAACGTTTTACTTTGGCTCCAAATAGTGCATGATATTCCAAAAGTTGATTTTCGATAATACTTTGTTATTAAAATAGAAAAAAAACGTAAGTCAATAATAAGTGAATTGTCAAATAGAACCTGAGTACGGTTTAAAATTTATCATTCTATCAAAAATTATTTGCCTAATTTCCAGAAGTGCCTTTAAGCCATATAACCCTTCTGACATTTCCGTATCAAAGTGTCACTAAGGATATTTAAGGCAGAGGAACTATATCTTGCTGTGAAGAGAGAGAACGGGTATAGTAGAAACTACTATAGAAATGGGTAGTTTTGCCTCACTAAGGAAATCTTGTCATGGAGGAGTAACTGTACGTAATGCCTGTCTATAGGTCAATGCACATTATCACCTGATAGACAGATAGATCTTGTTTATGGTGATGTACCATATCAAGCATAGCCGCCAAATGTGTGAGAGTCCTGTCAGGTCTATTTTCTCCCAACCTAATTGACCAATCATCATGGAAAATGGTCCTGGTCTTAGCTTGTGTGGTGAGAATCCTGTATGATAATTGGTCAATTAGGTTGGAAGAAAATAGACCTGACAGGGTCTCACACATTTGGTGGCTATGCTACCATATCATGGTGTGTGATCAAATTGCCGTCTATTAAAATTAATACTGATAATTATCACTGATCAAGCTAATTCCTTCCAATAATTGATAGGGGCATTTGGATCGCTGTTAACGACTCAAAGGAACCCAGTGGCCTTATGGAGACAAGCATGAACGATCCTGGCGATCGCAAAGATCAAGATCGTTGGAACAGAACAATGTTCTATCTCAGCGATCCTGATCGTTGAGATCGCTAGTGTCGATCCTTCAAAATGATCCAAACGACTATATATAAAACCAGGCTTAAAATTTAGCAATGAAGCCTGTGCTATCAGGGAATAATTGTTACTTCTTGAATTGCCCATTCGAGCTTCCTGTCACCTAGAGCTTTATCGTATAAGAACACATTAATAAGTGCATTGCATTAATAATTATATATTGTTAAATTTACTAATAATTACATTTGGAACGATTAATGTTAAAGCTACATCTACTTTTTAAATAACTTTATCATTGGTTTCGTGAGATTTATTTTGATAACAAATATTCAGGGCACTAAAATTACAGTGTTGGCATAGACCATATTAATAACAACAGTGTTTAGAATTCTGAAGGGTTCATCTCGTATAAATATATATTTTACTTAAATATTGCAGTTACTATGGCAAATTTCTCTTATTTCACAACGTCAAGGTATATAAACAATTCGAGATGAATTAAGTGAATTATGGATGTTGCTCTTACCAAAATATTTATGTTCTCGTTGGGCTTTAGATGAAACGTACTAGGTTTAATAGCAAACGAGCCAACTTCAATTTGACCATTACCATCCAGAAAATCCTGAAAATCATGCAAAGATTACAATAAGATAGTGCCGATAAGAAAAGATAATGAACTGAGGTATAAAAGCACATCATAATTGAAGCCTACGTTCCACTTTACTATTTACAGGAATTATTAAACACAATAAAAATGCACTCTATAGGCTAAATTAAAACAAACACAGAACTATCCCGCAAGGAACTCGACCAGTGACAAGAATAACTTTTTACAATCCATAGCTGCATTTTTCACCTTTACATCAATTTTCCTTTTATAAATGTGAACAGAGTGCTTGCTATTTCATACAGAGTGTGCTTGCATTTTAACAAACCAAGGATATCACATTTGAAGGAAATCTTATAGGTTCTATTTCATTACTGATTCAAAATGCTTCTGAAGATAACATATGATACAATCAACGGATCAAACAACAGATGTTGTAATGCTAAAAGAAAATAAATGGAATAGTGATCATTGGAGGAGGAACATGACGAAAAGTTACGATGTAAAATTGCATATATTTGTGGCAAGAAGTCTCACGAAGTGCATCAACGTCACAAAGTACAAAATTTTAAAAGGAACTTAATTCGAAAATGCAAATCAATTTATCAGTGATGACCAAGACTGATGGGAGCATGGAATATAATCCTGTTATATTTCGAAGAGCCACCCTTAAATACATTTATTCAGCCATGTAATTCTGCACACTAAACATTCTAAATAGGGATGAAATGAAATACCTTCCAAGTTGCACCTGGCCACTTTTCCTTTGGTACAATACAGAATCGACCTTCTCCTCCAACGTTAGTACAGGAAAATTCCATGGTTTTCTTGCCACCAACCAAACAATGACCACAGTTGAATGTTTCAGACACTAGAATGATGTATGACAAATATACAGCAAATCAATATCAGCAAAATCCCGGTAAATAAAAATCCCTACCTTATTATCATCTGTACAAAATCGTAGAGGGAAAATGTGCCTACAATACTAAATAGCTGCAAGCTCATTTTGCAAATTAGAACTCAGGTTCGAGCAAGAAACTGCTATGCGATTATCTTTAGTATTATCTGTGGTTGTGTAAATGAAGCTTGAATAGTGTAAACGAACCTGGTCATTCTAGGCTAGGCTATAATGGTACCTCTCTAGAAGCAATGTTCATAATGAAAATCAAAATGATGCTGCTGATCACAAAGACAAGTATGACTGCAACGATTAAAACGACTTCAATGATGATTATAGCCACAGCCATAACGCACATTAAAACGATGATATGAATATGTTCACAATTATGACTATGATCAAATTAATGATAATATTGCTGATTATGACCAGAATGATGGTAATGGACATAACAGTAATAATGATGATCATAATGATTATGATGATGATGATGATTATAATGATGATGATGATGATGATGATGATGATGATGATGATGATGATGATGATGATGATGATGATGATGATGATGATGATGATGACGACGATGATGATGACGATGATGATGAGGACGATGATGATGATAATGATAATAATGATTATGCTGCTAGCCCATGGTTGGAGACCTCCTCGTGGTGGCAAGCGGGCACAGAGAGGCTCTGCCCTTAAGTTGATAGTGATTCATTTCGCGAAGATTCAGAATTGGGGCAGATGTTGACGACCTGTGGCAAACTGTCCAACCAGGCCCCTGCATTAACAGTCAGGCACAGCAGCTTCAGGCTGCAGTTCTGCCAAGTAACTGTTGGGGTAACAGAGTGGATTGAGACTAGCCGACTCAATCACCTCTTTTAAGCAATTGATAGGCGGTCCACTGACCCCAGGGTCAGTCTCAGGCCCCGTGCGGGGCGTAACGAGAACGAGAAGAACGATTATGCTAGCCAATGGTTGGAGACCTCCTCGAGGTGGCAAGCGGAACAGAGATACTGCCCTGAAGTTGATAGCGAGGCATTTTGCAAAGATTCAGAATTGGAGCAGTTGTTGATGACTTGTGGCAAACTGTCCAACCAGACTGCAGTTCTGCCAAGTAACTGTTGGAGTAATAGAGTAGATTGAGTGTAGCCGGCTCAATCACCTCTTTTGAACAATTGACAGGCTGTCCACTGACCTCAGGGTCAGTCTCCGGCTCCGTGAGGGGCGTAACGAGAAGAAGAAAAAGAAGATAATGATGTTAATGATAATAATGAAGATGATGATGATGATAATGATGATGGTGATGATGATGATGATGATGATGATGATGATGATGATGATGATGATGATGATGATGATGATGATGATGATGATGATGATGATGATGATGATGATAATGATAATGATGATGATAATGATGATGGCTAGCCCATGGTTGGAGACCTCCTCGTGGTGGCAAGCGGGCACAGAGAGACTCTGCCCTTAAGTTGATAGTGATTCATTTCGCGAAGATTCAAAATTGGGGCAGATGTTGACGACCTGTGGCAAACTGTCCAACCAGTCCCCTCCAGTGAAAGTCAGGCACAGCAGCTTCAGGCTGCAGTTCTGATAAGTAACTGCTGGGGTAACAGAGTGGATTGAGTGTAGCCGACTCAATCACCTCTTCTAAACAATTTGAAGGCGACACTGACCCCAGGGTCAGCCTAGGCCCCGTAAGGGGCGTACGGGAAAAGACAGATGACGATGATGATAACCAGTCCAAAGTTGGGGACCTCCTCGTGGTGACAAGCGGGCACAGAGAGACACTGTAAGTTGCTAGTGATTCATTTTGCAGAGAGATTCAGAATTTGGTCAGATGTTAATGACTTGTGACAAACGGTCCAATTAGATCCCGTTAGTGAAAAACAGGCTTGAGTGGCTCATGCCACAATCGCACAGTTCTGCTAATTAACTGTTGAGGCAACAGGTTGGACTGTGTATAGCATACTTAATCATCTCTCTAAACAATTGGCAGGCGATCCACTGACCCCATGACCAACACCCGTCTCTGAGAGTTGCTTTGCAGGAAGAAGACGACGAAGAAGAAGAAGAAGAAGAAGAAGAAGAAGAAAATAGCAAAAATCATTGTCGTCAACCTTTTGATTAAAGAACACAAAGCGAACAGTCAAAGTTTCAGTTATATCTAAGTAAGGCCAACATAGAAACCTACATCTAGAAAAAGAAATTGATGCTAGCTAACTAAATGTGGTATCACTTGAGCTTGTTCATAAGAAAACTTTTGTTGAGTTCCATGAAACTTTCATATATCCTTATGATATGAATAAGAAAAAGTTGCATAGAATCTATCAGTAATCTTCTTATGAGCCAGATCAAGTAATCAAGTCATTCATTATGCTCACAACAACGAATGTTGTGAATTGATGAGGTGGGAAGGCAAAGAGAAACATCCACTTGCAAATATATACAAAACTATTATATACTAAATAAATTTATACTATGATCAAATCTACGAGTCATTTCATCTCCGAAGTGCTGTAAATCCTTGTACAGGATGTGAGCTAATACTTAAAGCTAAATACTGCGCGGGACCTGGTGCTAGCTAATACTGCTGACCAATGAGAGACCTTTACAACAATGAACAAAAAGAGTTCAAACGGTAATATAAAAGAAAATGACCTACACGTAAGCTGTGGAGGTGGCCTCCTGGCTTGCAATAGTATAAATAAAGGCTCTGAGCTCTGGGTTTCAATCTATGAAGAAATAAGAAGCAAAATTTAAATACATTTCACTTCGAAGCAGGTAGAATTAGGGAAATCCTTCTTAGCCATGCATTTGTCTTTGAATACTGGAAGTCATTCTATTACATTATTCACACGTAGGCCTGAATCAAAGCATGACTTAGAGGAACACAGGAGATTATCAACTATTTCTATTAGGATGCGGTTTTCTATGTGCTTATAAATCACTACTTACAAGAGTACGTGCTCAAACTGAATAAAATCGAAATTACCATTATACATAGTCTGGTTCTCATATATAGGCGAATATCGCCGGTGAAGGCTTTACGACGTTTACGATATGTGAAAGCATGAACTTGTTCACGTTACCGGTCTTCGCCGATGAAGCAAAAAGGTCTGCTTCTTGATATCTTTGCAGACAAGTAAGCCTAGCTTTCATGTATCGCAGGAAGTAGGTGATGATCGGCAATCATCTGCGATCACTATCGATATATGACAACCGGGCTTATGAGTTTCGTGGGCAGCATACTCACTTTCAGTGTGCTGTCATAGTCCGCTAAAGAATCCGGGGTGAATTTGATGCAATACTGGCAGCTCATTCCCGGTGCCAAAAGTCCATTAGATGACGGAAATTTGCCTACAAGTCAAATAAAGTAGAAAAATTTTCTATATTAAACTCATAGAATACAATGAAAATACAGTATATCAGCAATGAATACGAACAAAAACAAGACATGACATTTAAAAATTAAGACACAATTTTCATTATAGGAATATTGCCAGGCAGAGTGCTATTAACCGCAAAGATAAGACTCTTTCTATTATTCCTTGATTTGGTAATAAGCATGACTTTTAGAGATGACTTGGAAAACCATATTCTAGAGGCACAATATATGATATATAACTTAATCACATTGTAAACTTTTGTAGTAGAAGTTTCATTACCGTGACTGATGGAAAAGTATGGTGAATTCGGTGGTATAACTCTCAGTTGGCGACTTGATGATGTTATATTTTTTAAGTTTAGTATTATCTGAAAGAAGAAAAATCTGCTTAGAGGAGGTTAGTTTCTTTTCATCAGACAAGATAACAATTCTAAATATCATAAATAACTATTGTGGAAAGTCCACATAATCTGAAGAAGAGTATATTGCAATAAGCTAGTTTCAACATCACGTTACATGTAAATGGCTTAAATATAGTTCAAACTGCAAACACCATTTATTCTAACTGTAGTGCAAAATACTTGCAGAAATTTTTGCCAGCGGTTCATTGTGAAATTCATAAAAAGTTAGTGAAAGATACTACTTTGTGGGACATCTTCCAGAGACTACTTTAGCTTCGGAGGAAGATATCGAATATGTTTGCTGCACTGTTTACTCCCTTGCATTCAAGGAAATTATCTTCCCGCAGGTGTTTGTATATTACATGGAATCTATAAAAATTCAAGAGTCGATGGCATGACAATGTCAATATTACCTCGTATGCATTTCCAACTTGATAATCGGTGAAAATTACAGGGTTCGGTATTGGTTCCAGCACATCATGTTCACACCTGGATATGATATGACAAATACAATCAAATGGAAATGAAAAATAGGATCTACTTATGGTTCAAGCATCAATTGGGCATATGAAGGAAATTAGAATATGTGGAAATCAAATCTAATTTTCAAGTTACATCTAGAAACCTAGCCACCAATCGTTTTTTACATAGACTACGTGACAAATATTCTCTTTCACATCATCAACAAGCAATAAAAATACAATCTAGTCTCAAACTGTACAGCACGAATTATCTATTTTCAGCAAATGATTAACTATTTTCCTCTGGACGTCACAGAACACACTTAGCATGTCTTAGTCATGTAGATAAATGATTAACGATTTAGCTAGCTATTGATCTAGTTGGCTGGTCAATTAGTGAGATAGCTAATTAGTTAGATAGTTAGTTAGTTAGTTAGTTATTTGGTTAGTTATTTAGCTAATTAGTTAGTTCGTCAGTTAGTTAGGTAGTTAGTCAGCTTGCTAGCTAGCGTTTTGTTTGACACAAGCAAGGTAATAGCAACTATTGAGTTGGTGTCAACCTTCAGCTAATAGCTAATCAATTTCAGATCTCATGTAAGTACTCACTGATCAATTTGCAAGAGGATAGATAGCTGAGTTTACTAATAGCTTGTGTCCAATAACTCCGACTTATAAGCGATTCGAACCTGCGAAGTTACATATCGTAGATCCTTAACGCTGCAACTTAGCCACTCGGCCACACCATGCTTAGCAAACATATTACCTGTTAGATTTTACAGAAAAGCCATTGTGTTCGTCTGGTCCTGATGTTCCAATATTTTTTCCTGCCTTGGGAGGAGCAAATCGAGGATTCCTTAGAAAATCCGCTCTTTCCTGCAATTTCGCTAGGTCACTTCTTTCAATTTCACGTTGTGAGGGCTTCATAAGTTCCCTCCAAATATTCTTTTCATCACTTGTGGTGTTTGCGTACATCTTCTGGTAGGTAAACACAAAATAATCAAACCAAAGAACTATAAATCTATAAATCATTCTCCACTATCATGGTTAGAAAAGAATAGTAGCCATTGTGAAAAAATCGATATTTTGCCACGTCCTGTGACAGATACCCCTACATTTATTACTGGGAACAGCAGTTTGTGAAGACAAAAACAATGCTTTTCAAAAGGTTTCCTAATCATACAAAATTTTCACAGGATATATTAAGTGTATGAGCTAAGAATTGCTTTCGCAGTATAGTAATGCTCTGCTGGTGAATGTACTTTCCTGATATATGTCACACAGCACAAACATACTGGCATTATAATATGGAAATGCTCATCTCTATGCCATGGAATGAATAGTTCATATGGCCGAATAGCCACTTACCATGATGTTAAAACTTTGAAACATGATATAAAGGTAAACTAAAACGGTCATGTGATGAATCTACCTTATTTGAGAAGGCATTTAGTACACAAGGGTACAAGTGCATTATCATAGCACTGTGCCTGAAGAAAGTGCTCAAAATATGGAGCATGATTACGAGTTTGAGGCAATAGGAAAAAGCTATCCTAAATAATTAACGGTGCTTATCATTGATCATTTGATCTACTTACTCTGGCAGATGCTCTTGCAGTTTCCTTTCCACCGAGTTCTACTTTGCACCCATTTGACTCAAGCTTCTCTTCTGAGATAACGTCTTCATTTTCAACCGAATGATAGTTATCTTCTATGGGTGTTTTTCTGTATCTTTGCATTGAAGAAGTTGTTGGCCGTGCATAACGTGGTGTGCTATCATCTGAATAAAAATGAGTATGAATAATAAATTTACCTCGCTAAAACACGTCTTCTAACAATCAAAGTCAAACAACATCAAACCACTAAATATCTTATTTGTCCACTCTTTGTAATTAAGAATACAACTCAGTGATATTGCAAAAGTCTTGAAAAAATGCTTATGTAACATGATAAGTTTCTGGCAAGCATCTCCACAGACATTTTGAGGGCTTTTGGAAGCTCATTGCCATAATAAAAAAGAATTCGCTATCTGATGAAGTTTCCAAGGCATATTGGATATAGTCTTGGCATTATTGTTTTGGTGAGCTCTGACACTATAATAGGCACTGATAAAAAGAAGCACATTAAAATAGGGAGGAAATTGCAGGGAGGGTGGGAGTGACAAGACCATCATGGAAACTGAAGACGTGCGAACACATGGATTGCTGTTAGCCAAAAAACAGCATCATAAGATTCCTGGTAAAACTAGTTACACTTTTTGTACAGTAGGCTACAAATTTCTATATATATATAAACTTATGGGAAAATGCAGCATGAAGATGAACTCTAAAATAATGATGGGAACAAAAATTAAGACATTTCTTAAAGAACCATTAGTGTCCTCAGGGTCAGTATTCATATTAGCATACCTTTATATCTTTCATTTCATTTCATTTCATTTTTACATCTTTTAGGAGGGCTACCCTTCAGCAAAGCTGGTTTTCAAGGGGCCCTCCTTTAAAAAGAAAAAAAATATGTATACAGCTAAAATACAATAATAAAATATGGCAAAAAATACAGAAAAAGTTTTACAAAACTAATACTTAAACTTAAAAGAAAAATAAATGGTGCTATGCGAGCATGGCTTTTAGCTTCACTTAAAAAGTTGCAAAGGTATGAGCTGTTCTACAGTCATTAGGCAGTGAGTTCCAAATTGTAGCCCCCCTGTATGCAAAGCTGTTTTGCCCAAATTTCGTTTTCGTCTTCAAATTTAATTGTGAATTATTTTCACTTACCTTGTTGCTTCATTCAACATCAAAGCAGAAAATAGATAAAGCACATGTGAAATGCACATAGTGTAACAGATATGATATACATTACAATTAGCAGGCCTTGTCATTTAGCGAGTGCGATCGGACGCGCACACACACGCGCAAATCAAATTGCGTGTGCGATGGGTCACACGCGCGAACAAATTTATTGAGAGCTCATTGAAACCCCAATTCCAATTTTTCCATTTTCAAAGTTTTTTGGCTTTTATCTTTTCCCCGTAAGTTACATGATAACATGCTGACCACAATTATCATCACTTTTTCCGACTTTCGAGTGCAGTGTTTAGCGTTCTAATTTCGCAAAATTGTCTGCGTTTATCGCAGAACCACTTCGCAAAATTGTTTTATTGTCAATCCAACTAGCAATGACAGGTTAACAGGATACTGATAATGATTCTATGGGCAGCATGGGCATTTTTGCAGATAATGCCGATGGCGAAGATTTTGAGGACGATTCTTATGATGATTCAAGTGATAGTTATGATGATGATTCTGACCCCTTTGACTAGCCCGATGAGGAAGAAGTGTTTTACGTTTAAAACCTAAACTAGTTTCTTTTTCTATAAAACATGTTTTTTCGATAAATCTTACTTCTATTGCATGTTTTTCTTCTTTTGCATTGTTTCTTGATCCCCTTTGTCCATAAGCAGAAATTTTCTTACTAGTGCGATTGCACACGCAAATTCATTTGCGTGTGCTAATTACCGCACGCGCGGTATTTTCCTTATGACAAGGCCTGAATTAGTAATCATTGTCCATATTTCCCTCTTCTACTTGGTACAATTACCTACTACAGTAGCAAAAATGCTCTGCCATTTAATGCATGTTTTCAGTCAAATCAAAATATGATATAAAACAAGTGCATCCGCAACAATTCACCTAGTCCTAAATTATGCCTTGATGATTCTTGCAAGAGTATAAAAGCAGCAAAACAGCATCTGCCATTAATGGTCAGTAACATTCTTATATTATATATTCATGAAATGCCCTATTTCAGCATCAGTGATATGGTTACCTTTCATTGAAGAATGATCTTGCCCGTCTTCTTTGATAAAATCACTAGGTACTATGAGATTGAATCTTCGCAGCAAATCACCATTTAAATGACCATTCAAGTGTGATTCCACTGAAAAATTATTTTTATAATACACTGGTATCATACATCGAATTGCCCCATGATCTAAGAATATCCTTGAACAAACAAATTCCCTTGGAGGAACTAGGATTATTTTAAGGATGAACTAGTCTGGCATAATTAATTTAGCATTTTGAAGATTCTCAATGATGTCCAATGAATTGCTAATCACAAAATTATAACCTATGCTAATACGTTTTTTCTTTCTTTTTAAGCAAGATTGGCATTGATAACAGCATCACTTTGTTGATGCTCTTCTACCCTGTAAAAACTAAAATTGTAACTTCAGCTGTTAAAAATATTAATTTAGATTGGAAACATGCAGGGTTGGTGATAAAAAGCCATGTTGATTATGGAACTTCATTGGAGATATGCACCACTTAGTGGAAGAAACTGGGCATGCAGTCAATGAATTCAAATCTTATCTTTGCCACAGCACATCTGACAGTTTATGTACAACAGTTACAACATGCAGTCATATTATCTTACCTACAAGCTTTTTTTCAGCACTTCTTATGAATGTCTTCTGACAAAAAATCTACTATTCAAATTTTTGCTTATATACACTGGCTTCTCAAGTTCTACTCACTAAAAGAAAAGACCCTTCAAAGGAGATGGAGAAACATCAGAGTGCATACTGCTCCACGAACACCTGTTTGCCTTCTGACGTTTAACATTCTTGGGAGACTTCCACTGGTTCAAGTAAGATAGGCATCACAAGCAAGCAAGATTTTCTTCATATAGCTAAATCCTCACTACTTTGCAACAAGTATATGCTAGTTATAGCTATGTGAAAAGTATAAAAAATGTGATTTGTTCTTAGATGGGTGATACCCATGAAGTGCTTAACAGTGTATGATCAAACAATTAGAGTTTAGCACAAGGTGTATAATGCCAATGAGTTAGATGCATACCAGATGGCAACCCAAGGTCTTTATAGTTGGAGCATGCCTTAGAGGCCTTTTTCTCCTGCATTCCCTCATTTTCTCTTGCTGAACTGTAAGCCTCTAACAAATGTTTTTCAATTAGTTTTGCATCCTGCATTACATCATCCCATTTCTTTTGAATCTAGAGAAAAGATCATATAGCAATATATTTATCTGCCAATAAAGCAGAGAAATTCCTAACTTCAATGTTTTCTAATGTATGAAAGCCATTCTTCCATTATTTATAACTATTGCACCTAGCAATCTCCATCTTCTTGTGGCACATAATAGGTTGACATGAAACATGATTAATCTGAACATACATAAGTACTGATATGAAAATTAATCTCCCTAGATATGTACCAATTACAATTAAGTCTTCTCATGGATCTTAATTTTGTTTGAAGTAAACTTCAAAAATAGTAATTCTTAGTGCAACAGTAACAGGTGAAAAGTTTGTAGTCCAAAAATAGATCACTTGTTTGCCAATGATATGGAGCTGATTACATCTCAAGTCACAAAATTTGTGATATGTGTCAATAGATAAATATTTGAAGAGCTGTCTCATCAAACACATAGATTAATCCAATTAATTGACTAGTGATTAATCAGTCATCTAAAACTGTTATATCAATACAGATTGAAACCCCAAGCCATAACCTGATAGTGGATCTGTGGATAGGCTTAAAAGCATCCATAATCATTAATTCTCAACTACAAGGACTGTCTTAGTTTCCAGCCTAAATTTCTTTAATGGGATATCTTGAAGCATCTTGGATGTGTCACAGGACAAAACCCATATTGCTTAAAATGACTCCATCTGTTTTCATTCTCATTCTATTTTCATCAACACTTCACATTCCATCTGATGCTTCAAATTAAAACTAAAATGATTTCGTAATATGTATTCATTTCAGTTACCTGCTGCAGTTTTTCAACATACTGACTGTGGTAGCCAGACTTTTTGCTCCGAGATGTTGTCAGGTTTCTAACAGTATCCTGATCAATAGTATCTTTAGCATACTCATCTCGAAATATTCTTGTCAGTATGTGGGATATGTCCTGGCATTTTCCAGAAGATGGCCTCTGCACAAACATTGATGGTTCAACCCCACTATCAACATTATCACGCACATTGACGGCTATTTCTATGGTCTCCTCCATTATTCACAAATAATACAAGACAATTTCTTCACATATTTGTACTCCACAATCTCATTGCAGTAGCTGAGCCTTCAATCTGAAGATAATTGATAAAATTGCAATAATAATACGAATATATTTGACAACAAGATAAGGTATTAAGCCCTTATCAGTATTTCAAAAGAGGTGGAGTTCCATTAATAAATCACCATCACGGGCATGCAAATGGAGAAGTCTAAGTTAAGGGGTCCCAGAGGGTATCTAAAAAAGTGCCAATTTAGAATTATCTACCTCATCATATCGTCGTACCTGAGTTAGCATCTTTAAGAGGTATATTCTATTAACTCGAAAAAATGCGCAAAAAACCGCTTCAGCGCAAAAGGGAAATAAGGCAAGGCAGTTTTGCGTATGCTGATATATTTGAGTGTACCCTCAACTGCTTGCTTTGGCCGGTTTAGTTACCAGTAAACAAATGAATATAACAAGGCAAATGATCAATAGTATATACATAAGGATTGTATTAGCAGGCACATCTTCAGGTTCTTACTATGAAATAAATCTGTCTATAGGAGTCGATGAAGCTTTGTTGAATCAGGTTTGATGCACATTCTCAAAGACATCCAAAAAGTTCCTTATTTTGTCCGCCATTACATGTTGTCATGGATCCAGAATAATTATAATAGTTTGACCTCTATGTAAAAAGGAGGGTATTATGTAATCGAGGCAAGGGGAAAATGGACAAGGCTGCTTTCCCTAACTTGATGACATGGCACCCACACTGTGAAGAACTATGTAGGTAAAAGAAAAAGAAGGA
This sequence comes from Mastigias papua, assembly GCA_964019165.1. Classification (NCBI taxonomy): domain Eukaryota; kingdom Metazoa; phylum Cnidaria; class Scyphozoa; order Rhizostomeae; family Mastigiidae; genus Mastigias; species Mastigias papua. The sequence continues at coordinate 5,149,287 of OZ025268.1, forward strand.
AATACTAAAGGCTGACAAAAACAAAGAAGATGATTCGTTTTGCTGTTATTTACAGAGCACGTGATGGTCTTGCATTGTCAGCATCTACCGATCTCGATTCAAGCTTCGACCTGATCGAGAGTAAAAAGTGCTCGAAGTTATTGTCAAAGAAGGCCCGTCACTTCCCCACTAAATGTTTCATGACAGTGGAAAACTTTACAATATAGTAAGCTTATTCTCTTAGCCTTTTAGTATCAACCAAGATGATCTCGATACTGTGCATTTCCCATTTTCTTTCAGAAGTGTGCGTATTGTCTCTGTAGGCTGTATTCATTTCATTTCGTATATTTTAGGAGGGTGACCCTTCAGCAAAGGCTGTTTTTCAAGGGGCCCTCCAATGAAATTTGCAATATTTACATATGAAAATATATTAAAATAATAATAGAACTAGGTTTTAAAATCTAATTACAATACAAGGATAAAATGTAAGAAAAACTAAAAGTTAAAGAATTATAAAGCAAAGCAAAGTAAAAGATCTACAGTGGCACTAATGATTTGCTTCTATAGAAAGTAGATAAGGGCCCGACTGCAGAGGTAGGCAAATGCACACTCAACACTTTCTTTCTCAAATGATACTGCACACCCTGACATAGGTGTGGCAGGGTGTTGAATGGTGTGATAGGGAGTGGTAGAATTGATTTATTTGAACTTCATAGCAAATACTGTCCAGTTACCAGAATGATGCCTAAATTGGTTTTACTATTTAAGACAAAAAGTCAAGTGCAGACTAAAGAGTGCACATCTGAGACAAGATGCACACTTCACGCCTTGCCTTTTGACCATTCACCCTTGAGGTCTTGTCAAAAAATACCATACTAGACATTGGCTCAATTTGCTTCTGCAAAGTGGCCCTTTCACAAGCTGCACTTAAAGCATTTATCTAGTCTTTTGTTGCAGTACTATGCCACAATTTATTGGTGCTGAGCCCAAGTTAATTGTTGATTGAATCAAGTTGTGGAATAAAAGTAGCATCAGTTGTGGCTCAATGCCAAATGAACATTACACTGGATGATATTTGAGTGTTTTGTATACATACATAGAAAGATTGCTGTGTAGATAGGGTTCAGCTAGTTACATTTGACTTCTGGCACCAGCCAGTTTCTATACTTTGCTTTTCCATAGTTCTCTGATTTTCAAGTGCTCTTCATTATAGTGTTTTGCTTGCAACTGTGTATTAGAATACAACTGTTCCCTTAATCATTTCAGCTTCTTGACTGAAAATGACATCTGCTGCCTTCTAATTTGTGAAAAGTCATATGCTGCTGTATTGGCATTTAGTTTCCTAGATGACATAAAAAGGGAATTTTTGCAGCAATATCCAAAAGTATCCATTGAATCAGCAGTTAGGCCCTACTCATACATAGAATTTGGTAAGTGATGATTTATTGAATATAATGCTATATAGACATATGCATTGTAATGGTGTATATACATATATATATATATATATATATATATATATATATATATATATATATATATATATATATATATATATATATATATATATATATATATATATATATATATATATATATAAAGTGCTGATGACAATATTTATCGAAACATCTACATTATTTTCATCATCAATTCATATTAATGTGCAAGACATCTTCGAGATTCATCATCAATCTTCAGTTGCTTAATACAACTAGAATCATTGGAACATATATATGTATATGCATTCAATAAAATAATGACAAACTGAAATCACTAAGATAAGATAATAAATCAAAACTACTGATGAACTGATCATACTGATGAAGATGATAAATTGAAACATTTACAACACAAGACAGTATATTGTATACATATATATATATATATATATATATATATATATATATATATATATATATATATATATATATATATATATATATATATATATATATATATTTATATATGTATATATATATATATATATATATATATATATATATATATATATATATATATATATATATCTACATGTATATATATATCTACATGTATAGACTCTCATCGGTCCTGGGCATTGACCTTAAACTGCACCCTGGGGTTCCCTTGAGCAAGGTTAGCACCCTATAGCTCCCCGTGCCAGGGTTACGGTGAAGCTGTTGGCAGCAGGACAGTGGATTTTCATGAAGGGCTGGAATGATATACTCATATAGATGGCTTTCATGATATTATGTCTGGCGTGAGTACAATCCAATTGGAAAATCGGCAGAGATAACTCGCCTAGTTAGCAGGCACTGCGAACAAAGAAAGAACGTAGGAGGCTCTACTTTGTTATCATTTGTTTTTCCTCCTGACTACTCTCCATGATATGATGGACATGAATGAAATTCCATACCACATCGGTCGTCGCGTGGGTTATCAAGGGCCGCATTGTCCAGTGGGTAACCAGGCTGGCAATGTCAAGTATGCTACTGGAAAGCAACTTAGAACCAGATTTAGTATTGGTGCATGGAATGTAAGAAAGATGAAGGAAAGTGGCAAACTACACACTATTTGTGATGAAATGGATAGAAATAAACTAGAAATACTAGGAATTGCTGAGACAAATTGGACTGACAGAGGTAGTTTTAGAACTCATGAAAACAAGACTGTAATCTACTCAGGAAAGGATGAAGGACATGGATATAGTAATGGAGTCGCAGTCATTTTATCAAAGGAATCAGCTAGGTCATTAATTGGGTATAATCCTATATCTGATAGAATACTTCATGTCAGAATACGAGCTAAACCATACAACATCAGTTTAATTCAATGCTATGCACCAACTGTGGCAGCTAGTGATGAGGAAATGGAAGACTTCTATAACATGCTGCAAGAAGCCATTGATAATACTCAAAACCGAGATATTGCAATCGTGATGGGAGACTTCAATGCAAAAATAGGAAAGCTAAACTACAATTCTGATATCTGTGGTACATATGGTCTAGGAGACCAGAACGAGAGAGGTGCACATCTTTTAGAGTTTTGTAGTGTTAATAATCTAGCTGTTGCAAACACACTTTTTCAACATCACCCAAGACATCTCTACACCTGGGTGTCACCTGATAGGAAAACACGCAATCAAATTGATTACTTTATGATCAATAAGAAATGGAAAGGCAGTTTACAAAATGCGAAAACAAGACCAGGGTCTGATTGTAATAGTGATCACCAGCTGCTTGTAATTGACCTAAAGTTTAGACTAAAAAAGTTACAGAAACCACCAGCCATGTTAAGATTTGACTATACGACTATAAGTGATGACTATAGAGTTGAGATTTCTAATCGTTTTGAATCTTTGCTTCAATGTGATGATGACAAAACACCAAATGAACTATGGGAAGAGGGCAAGAATATTATACTTAGCGCTGCAAAGGGGCATATTCCCAGAAGAAGAAAAAAGAACTATCAATGGATCTCAAACCAAACCATTAATGAAGTAGAAAAACGGAGACAACTCAAGGCTAAAGGTTTAAATAATAATGTCAAAGTAACAGAGTACAATAAGCAAAATGCATTAGTCCAACGAATGATGAGAAAAGACAAAGAGAAATACATTAATGAGCAATGCAAGCGCATTGAAGACAAGTCCATTACCAATTCAATTAAAGACCTTTATCAAGGTGTTAAAACTCTAACAAATAAATTCAAACCAACAATTGATACAATTAAAGATGAAAATGGTAATATTCTTGGTGAAGCGGAAGAGGTGAAAGAAAGATGGGCTCAATATAGTACAGATCTTTATAAGAAAAATCCAAATATTGTCATCCCACAACACACACTTGTAGTAAACGATAAAGAAGAATTACCACCATTATATTCTGAAGTGGCTAAAGCAATTAACGAATTAAAAGCTAATAAAAGTCCAGGTTTTGACGATATTACAGCAGAGTTAGTAAAATGTGGAGACAACAATGTCGTCAGTTACTTTCTCAAGCTCTGTACGTCGATTTGGTTAAAGAAAACATGGCCAGATGACTGGATTAAATCTGTATTTGTACCAATTCCGAAGAAAGGCGACACTTTACAGTGCTGTAACAATAGAACCATTGCACTCATAAGCCACTGCAGTAAAATTCTGCTGAAAATCATTGCTGGTAGAATGCAAACTAAATTAAAAGAGGAAATTAGTGAGGAGCAGGCAGGATTTCGATCTGGCATGGGCACACGGGATCAGATTCTAAATCTAAAGATGGTTATAGAAAAGAACAGAGAATATGGTAGAAATATATATTTATGCTTTATAGACTACAGAAAAGCTTTTGATATGGTGTCCCACGAATTACTCTGGAAAGGAATGCTTGATATGGGATTCTCTAGTCACATAGTTGATCTCATAAAGGGCCTATATACTGACCAAAGTGCAACTGTAAGAACAACACACGGATTAACTGTAGACTTTAGAATTGAAAAAGGTGTGCGACAAGGATGCATCTTATCCCCACATTTATTCAACATTTACTCTGAAGTAATTATGAGAACTGCCCTTGAGGGTTTTGAAGGTACAGTAAAGATTGGTGGAAGGAGTATTACAAATCTGAGATATGCAGATGACATTGTGTTAGTAGGTGGTAGTATAGAAGAGTTGCAGAATATAGTAAATAGGGTCCATGAAGCTAGTAGCCAAGCAGGTCTATACCTCAATACAAGCAAAACCAAGGTCATGAAGATCATTAGAGCTCCTGTGCAAAATGAACAAAGCAATATTAATGTTAACGGACAAGCTATAGAAAACGTGAAAGATTTTGTTTATCTTGGAGCAATGATTACCGAAAATTATGATGATTCTAAAGAAATCAAGAGACGTATTACTATTGCAAAAAATGCAATGATTTCACTAGTTAAAATTTGGAAAGACAGAGCAATTTCACTTACTACAAAGAAAAGACTTTTAACATCCTTGGTCTTTAGTATTGCTACTTATGGATCTGAGTGCTGGATACTAAAAACAACTGACAAAAAGAAAATTAACTCCTTTGAGCTGTGGTGCTATCGACGCTTATTAAGAATCAATTGGACTGATAAAAAGACTAATGAATACGTTTTAGGTAAAATTGGAACTAGTGAAAGACTGCTAACTGCCATTGTTAAGCGAAAAATGGCTTTCGTCGGACATATATTCAGAAAAGATGACATTTGCAAAGATTTATTAACTGGGACCGTGTATGGGAAAAGAGGAAGAGGTAGACCAAAGACCAGGTACAGCGATAACATTCGAGAATTCGGTGGGAATCGGAGCTTTGTTGATTTATATCGACTAGCACAGAATAGACAAGCATGGAGAGCCACGGCTGTTCAGCTAAATGAACTTCCCGTCCAATGATGATGATAGACTCTCATAATAAAAAAAACTGTTTAAACAATCTACATGTATATATATATATATATATATATATATATATATATATATATATATATATATATATATATATATATATATATATATATATATATATATATATATATATATATATATATATATATATATATATATATATATATGTATATATATCTATATGTGTATATATCTATATGTGTATATATCTATATGTGTATATATCTATATGTGTATATATCTATATGTGTATATATCTATATGTGTATATATCTGTATGTATGTATATATGTATGTATGTATGTATGTATGTATGTATGTATGTATGTATGTATGTATGTATGTATGTATGTATGTATGTATGTATGTATGTATGTATGTATGTATGTATGTATGTATGTATGTATGTATGTATGTATGTATGTATGTATGTATGTATGTATGTATGTATGTATGTATGTATGTATGTATGTATGTATGTATGTATGTACATATATATATGTATATATGTATACAGTATATGCAGTTATGTAGATATGTATTATGTGTATATTTCTTAATACTTTTCTGAGTTGTATGCTCACCATTAATGAAGAGGCCAAGGAAGAGGCTGTCTTTGCTAGTATTCAATCTGCTTTATGAATATCATGTCCCATTGTCAATTAGCATCAGATAGTGATATATATATTTTTTACTAATTGGTAGCCTTTGTTGCTTTTGATGTAGATTAGAATAATTCCATTAATCTCCCTGATATCCTTTCTTCAGCTGAATTTCTAGACCTTCTCCTTCTCCTCTAGAGCTTGAGTTTTATAAGCATATATCTTTGTTGTTTCTATCATTCTTTGTGGTCAGCTGCTATAGCTTGCTAGACTTCTTTGATCACACATTGCTCATCCAGATGTCTTTAAAACTTTATTCCATCTTCATCTTGCAGACAACTTCTTGCAAAGAACAAAACAGAAATATAATAACCCAAGATCATTAACTATACGAATTGATATTGGACAGCTTACACAAGAACTTCAGAGGGATCCACCTTATCAAGTGAATGAGGCTGACCTTGGTAATAGAAAAGTAGATGTGAGTTCTCCAGTGGCCATTAAAGGTAGGTTTGTGTTCATTGTGAATATAATGGATGATGGTGTTCATTAAATGGTGATGTTCAATATTTCATAGCCTTATGGATTTAGTGAAGTTATAGCAGAGACACTTTAAAGCAGAAGATTCTTTAGAGTTGAAGACCAGGGTATACTTTTCCTAATGTAGTTGATATCATAAATTAAATTATGTACCATAGATTAAACTGATGCGTTTTCCCAAGATTTCATTCTGGCTTACCCTTGTATGCACCTTAGGTTTTCAAGCTTTAGATTGAAGCTTGCATAAATGTTTAGCTGGAGTTTCAATTTTTCTTATTCCTGTATTGTAGGCTCACCACAGAAGCTAGTTCCACTAACCTTTGAGGGGATCATAACCTGTTGTCTTTGTTTACTTTGTTGTGCCAGTAATCTTATCAGAGTAATGCCATTTGTAAATGAGCATGGAAATGAACCACAAGAAGAGGTATCTTGAATAGTTTGCTAATTGTAATGCTTCCTCTCATTTTCTATGATTTACAATATTCACTGTTCTTTGGAGAATTGCCAGTTATTCTAGTGCAAATGAAACAATTTCACTAGCCTGTAAAAAAGAAAACAATTTTGAAATTTATGAACTGAGTGAACTGAGAACTATTGAACTGCAGAAATGTAAGAATAATCATAATTGTATTCAATATTATTTTTACTTTTAGTCATTACAAAATTTAAGCCCCGTTTACAATTACAATCTCAAACACAGCTCATCTTTTTATAACAGCCTTGAAGTTGAAACATGTATATTGAATGATTTTAATTCTAATGTTTTTAGCATGGCTGGGTTTTAAAAGCCATTTCACTCCTTCTTTCTGGAGTTTTGAATGGGTGCCAGGTATCTGTTTTTGCATTATAAATATGTTCACTTGCTATATCTGTCATTTGAATGACAATGTATGCTATACCCTTGACAGTGCTTTGTTAAATGCAATAGAATACTTTTCTATAATTAGTAGTGCTTAATGCATATAATATATTTATGAAAACTGGGACAGATTTGTTTTAAATTACATTAAAGCTACTTTACTTTCATTTTAATTTCAGTTTTAGTTTTTACCCAGCTCTTGTCGACAATAGTATTTTCTTGTACTTTTAGGGTACTGTTAGGGTACTGTTAGGGTACTGTTAGGGTACTGTTAGGGTACTGTTAGGGTACTTTTAGGGTACTTTCTTGTATAGATAAATATATATGCCATATTTACTCTAATATTCCTGCTTCTCTTTTATTCCTGCCTGTTTCCTAGGTTGAAACACTAATCCTGCAGTGGGAATATTAAAGTGAGTATGGTATATGTATGTATGTATATATATATATATATATATATATATATATATATATATATATATATATATATATATATATATATATATATATATATATATATATATATATATATATGCAGATCAACAAAATGCTGATATCTTGCTTTCTTCTATTTCAGTGCTACATGCTCCTGTATCCAATGCATTGGAGACAGCAAATGAATGTCACTCTCTGCATTTTTAATATACTTCTTATAATTCTGCTTAAAGATTTAAGGAATACATTCCAAGTGCTGTTACATGTGTTTGTTACAATTATTGCAACAATTCAAATATGGAAAAGACCTCTACAAGGAAAGCTGCCAAATTACAATGTCTGAAAAGTTGGGAGCTGCAGGATACTCTGCAAGTCAATAGCAATATGGTATTGGAAGTATGAAGTCAAAGAGCCCTTATATGATATTTTATAATTTTCATGGGACAAAAATACTGATTACTACATCTAACAACAGTTTAATTGTTCTCATGATCAAGGCTACTGTCTCAAAGAGGCTAGAAGGGTGACTGTACTGAAGCTTTTGGCATATGTCATGCCCATCACCACACCCTATATTCCAATTAAACTGTTTAAAAGTAACTACATACAAAGTTATACAGATGTAAAATCTACATAGTCCAAAAACTTTTACCAAGTTTTAACCAAACTAGCATAGACCTGGAAGTGGGCTGAGCCCCCCCCCCCCCACCCCAGAAACTAACTTCCATGGTGTTCTAGAAATATTAAGGTGCCAGTTTTTTGAGACTTTTGTGTAATGTGCTGTTCACCCTAAGCCCCATTTGTTTCTTTCCTGTGCACTGCATAAGTATGGCACTGCAACAACGAAGACTAGCCTTAGACTAACTTTACAATTAAGGCATTATTTGTTTTTAGCTTTTTTCAAGTATATGTTAACTCTGTTCATTGAACATTCACTGGAGCAGAAGTGAGCTTCAAATGAAATCGCGATACCAGCAGGTTTTAGTCACATATTTTAGCATGTCATTTCTCTGAGATATAAGACCAGATTCAAGTTTAGGGATAAGCTTACTTTTTATTAAGGAATTATCTTGCTTTTCTTCTTTAATTGAATCATGTGAAAGTATTAGACTTAAGTTTTGCGAGAAACCATGATTTAAGAATGAAAGCAATGTAGAGTAGCATATGAGGATGAACTAGAGAAAATAGCCAGCTTCGTAAGTCGTATAAAGTGTCATCTAAATCGTCATATCCTTGTAGAACGTTTCGGGACGAGCTTCTCACATCCTCGGTTAGTTTAAAAGGGAAAACGTGGGGTGACCATGATTTATATGAAAACTCAAATATGGTTTGATTGAAAAGTTAGTTATTCCAATAGTATAGCATAAAGTCTGTTTTTTGACTTACTATTGTACCAATGTGTCCAATGTGTAATGAGATCTGTACTAGCAAAACAGTGATATCTAAGCCAAAAATTTCACTGCTTGTAGTTGATTGATGCAAGGGAAGATAATTTTCTTTAAAAGTTTCCCAACTCCAGAGTCCAGATTTAGACCCATCTTAGTAGTTTCTCACATTATCTGGTGTTTTAGTAGCATCCCGGTCTGTGTTGTGTATGCAGGGCACTATTGATTTGTAATACATATCTTCCAATGCCTTTTTGATAAGATGTATTGCCTTTTAATATGAGTTAGTTTTGCAATGAAATCTTTAGCAATTCTCTTATTGTTGATCCCACTTCAGCCCAAAACCTGTGATCACCCCCAGGAAAGTTTGTTTTGATTGAAAATTTGATTTTGGTATCTTTTGGAGATCAGTATGCGTTAAATCGAATCAAAGGACTTTTCTCAGTAATGCGTCCGCATCTGCAGCTATTCTCAGCTCATTTGCTCTTTCCTTCACGTCTTGCAGCAATTCAATGATTCGTATGCATGTATTGGCTGGTTCGTTCTTGCAACTGGATGTGGGTGGGGGGGGAGGGGGGAGTTTCATTTCCATCCAAAGAACCAAAGTTTGCTGTTTCTGTTGACAAATTGCTTTAAATCATCTTTTGTACGCCAGAATCTTTAGGAGAAGAATTGGGTGCTACTAATAGGCAAACAGTTTAATGAATTTGTTGCATTTAGAGATTAACACCATTTGCTACCACGTTAAACGTATAGCACTTAAAAAACATAAACAGATATTCTACAGTCATTGATATGACACAAATATTTGTCGGCAACTTGTTGTCACTAGGCACCCTTAAAAAATATACCCAGGAAAAGTATTGTGTATTGATTCAGTACGAGCAATCCACCTTGTTCGTGATTAATTTCGTAAGCGAAGAGCATTTCCTACTGCCGTTCTTTTACCTGAAAGTAATGAATTTACTTTTGTTGCTGCTTGTAGACCACATATAAAGAACCTCAAGTTACCCAAATCAGTTCCTATTTTAGTGCAATTTTAGCCACATTTTGTGATCTTGGAAAACGAGAGTGTCATCTAGGAAATGTGAAAACGTGTTCTAGGAAATATAAAAGCGTTGTCAGCTTTTCACAGTGCTGAAGCTCTGAATTGCACATACCTCTTCAGCTCTTTGGAAAGCATTACATACATACGTATAAAATACAATGCTGTAAACACCTAAAGTGCTTGTTTATTAATCTAATAGAAGGAGATTATTGAGTACTGAAACTCATTTACTCAAGCTTGAATCAATGGGAGGTGGGGGTTCAGCCACGGATATGCTTTTGGTACGATTTGATTGTTCCTGAACAACTACAATGGGAAATAGTATGTAACTAGCCAGTCAGTGAACTGACATGAGCGGAGTGATATCAAAAAGCAACAATAAAAAGCAATGATTTTGAAAGTGCTAATGGAAAGAAAATTGCCCCTTTTATTGTATAAAAAGAGGACAATGATCACAGATCTGTGGCAGACAAGGGTTCAATTTCAAACTTACCATCGATTCCGGACTTACCATTAATCAAAATAAATAGCTTTTAATTTCTTATTTTCCCAATGTTTATCAAGTTTGTCCTTTAGAATATTTAAAGTTTGCGCTTCAGCCACACCTTTTGATAAGGCATTCCAAATGTTGATGCCTCTCACCGCAAAAAAAATTATTCAAAATATTTAATCTTGATCCTGGATTTACCAGTTTCAAATGATGACCACGTGTGTTGTATATTTCTACGTCTATGTTGAATAATGTTGTTGTATGAACATTATAATTTCCATTTAAATACTTGTACACTTGGAACATATCACCTCTTAAGCGACGATATGCAAGAGTTGGTAGATTGACTGCCTTAAGACGAGCAGGGTGACTTAGATTCTGACAGTCATGGATCATTTTTGTCGTCTTTGTATAGATTCTATTTTGGCATCGATAAGCTCGGATGCCAGATTGTGTTGTCGTATTGAAGTATTGGTCTTACTAATGACTTGAACAGCATTGGAAAGGTCCTTTTATCAAGACATCTAAATGATCGTGATAAAAGTGTATAACTGTAGTTTTATACAGGCATTTTATGCAAAAACATATGACTGAAATGCTATATAATCAAGGTTGAAACCTACATCATCAACTGCTACCGAGGTAGCTATTTCACACCCTGAACCAGTTTTATCTTTCAGCCCTTATGCGTCTACAAGTCTTTCCTCTGTCCCCTCATTAGAACATCTTCAATGCGTGCAGCACACTAAGGTGGTCTTCTGTGATGTACCTGGTGTGGTATCGTTGTGGAAAAGAACACCAGAGCATCTTTTACTCTTTGTTATTTCCTTGCGAATTTCATCAACAAGCCATCTTTGAACTTTCATTTCATTTCATTTCATTTCATTTCATTTCATTTTATTTCATTTCATTTCATTCTTTTAAGGAGGGTGGCCCTTCAACAGAAGTTGGTTTTCAAGAGGCCCTCCATTAAAAACATCTAATTACAATAATACTGATAAAATCAATTAAAAATGAAGCGCTAATATCTTATTTACAATTTTTGAAGAGCGATATACAACCGTGAAAGATCAAAAGTTACAACAAAAAAAAAAAAAAAAAGCAGTTTTTATATACTTGTCTTAAAAGTGTATAGCGAAGTAGCTTGCTTCTTCTGAAAGTTCGGAAATAGACCGGTCTACCACCTGGGGGCTACGAGGTTATTGACTAAAGCTTAGGAGGAATCTACTAGGACGTTGGCTAGGAAGCATTTCTCAGCGGAGAGAGTGATAAACTTATGAAACTCGCTGCCTGATGACTTTTAAAAATGAATTGGGCCTACTTTGGTCTAAGCACCACTATAAGTTTAAACCGTTCAAAACTTCACATTAAGTTGCATTGTATTGTACCTTATTGTGTCAAGTTTTGGCTACACACAATTGTATCATAAATAAGCTGCCAGAACTAAGCCAAATTGTTTTAAGGGTGTAGCTTAAATTAGTTTGTGGCTGGGATTGAGTATTCTATTCTATTCCATTCTATTCTATTCCCGTCTATTCTATTCCATTCTATTCTATCTCATTCTATTCTATTCTATTTTATTCTATTCTATTCTATTCTATTCTATTCTATTCTATTCTATTCTAAACGAAATTTATTTTTAAAAAAGTATTCCTGATGAAACCAGGCTTCGATCAATTGAATCGATCGATCTTTCATCAACTTTCCTGACGGTCTTTCTCAGTATTGCTAAGGATAATATTGGGTCCGCAAACAAAATAGGCAGGATTGACTGTGGATGATGCTATCACAACTCGGAATCCCTTGCCAATCCGACCATGGTCACGCCCAAATTGAAAATGTACCTGATACTGAGCACTTTTCGATGGATGTTTCCGTCCTCTATGACAAACCTACATATATGATGTATAAATCGCTACAAATCTATAGTTACGTTTTCAATATATTCTTCTTTGAATAGAGCAAAGTCATTTTATGCGCTTTCGTTGGATCAGTACCTTGCATGAAAATGAAGAATAAGAGTGACAACAAAATAAAATGGAAATGAAAAATTAATTGAAACGAATCAATGTGGCACTAACTGGTGTTGAAATTAACGCCTTTGGTCGCAAAAAAAAAATTTGCTAATAAGCAATACTGTAAGGTCATATCTTTTCCGTACACTTCTATTCCACCATTCCATTCCATGTTTTCAAGATAACACAACACAGTATTGCTGGTGTTGCTTTTGCCTTGTTGATGCGTTGCCCAACTGCATTGCACTCTGAGCTGAGGCAGGTTTTGGTCTGGAGGGTGAACGTGAAAGAATGTCTAAGACTACTGGCATTGACCTTATCAGAGAAGACTTATTAAAATATGGCGTTGCTGTAAACCTAAGCTTTAATGAAATCGTCAAGGAGAGAATAGAAAATGGAGAAGCTATCTTTCACATGGCTTTTGGGCAGTCGCCCTTTCCCATATATAAAAAGGCCATTGAAAAGCTGAAAGATCACGCTGGTGAAAACGCCTACCTTCCTGTTGCTGGTAATAATTTTTCACTCATATTTGCTCGAAAGGGAGACTAGCAATTAGCAGTAAGGTTTGGAGATTACAGGACTGTCCAAGCATTCTCTTTTCACTTTTTTCAAGGTAGTAACCGGTAAACGAGCGTTTGGATTAGTTCGCTCAAATAGAGTCAGGAGATGCTATTTCGAGGAAATTAGCGCGTTCCAAAGTAAACGAGAATTGTATTTTGTCGGTTATATCATATTAATCTTGCATTGACAGGAAGATATCTACAAAGTGCTTTGAAAACGGTTGTTAATCAGGGATTGTATTTTGTTTAGAAATGCATTGTTGCTGTAATAAGATAATAGCGTCGCATTGGCTACATAAAAGCTAGTAAATTTTAGGCCTTAAGGCAAAGTTACTGTAAACCGAGCGCTCTAATCGTATGCTGCATGCGAACTAATCATAAACTGAGTAGGAACTGGCCGTAAACTGACTTCAAACTGACTGTAAACTGAGCACAAACAGAGCACAAGTTTGCAATACAGTGAGCAGTGAGCGGAAACTGACCGGAGGGCACGTGGAAATCGCTGCATTGAAAACTGCACAATGGGGTCATCCAGAAAGTACGTAGGCCCTAGATCAGGAGCGTATCCAGACCTATATCTGACTTACGCTTTGAGGCCAGAAGTTGGCAGTTATGGCGTGGTCTAGGCGTGGTTTGGGAATTTTCTCAAGTCCTGTTTCCATCAAATCTTAGTTTTTCCTGCTTGTTCAAACGCTCCACTAGGTAAAGCATAGAAAGAGAGAGTCAGTGAAATGCACCCGATCACCTTTGACACCAATGACTGAAGAGTTCAATGGAATTGGAAAGTGCAATCTTGGATCAATTTAGGATAGTGATTTTAAGGGCTACTGAGATGCTAGCTATGTTACTTGCTTGGCTCATTACTTTGGGAGCTGTGCTTGGGGCTTTCTCTAGATAGAAATGAATGATTAATGACTGTTGTTTAATAGGAATCATCAGCTGGCGATCAATATCGTGTAAGAGATTACACCCTTCTTTGAATGAATGAATGAACTGAATGAATGAAGAAATGAATGAATGAATGAATGAATGAATGAATGAATGAATGAATGAATGAATGAATGAACTGAATGAACAGAACTGAACTGAACTTTGAGGGCACACTGGGCCCTATTTCATACAGAACAGGAAATAAGTGGACAGGTAATATGGGTTTCTTAGCTGTTTCCTTATGGCACAACTATTTTGTCCATTTGCTTTTGCAACTATTGTTTACAGAAAAGGACCATAGTGGTCATTTTGCCTGGACCCTCACCGGCAAAAGGAAAATCATGTAGAGTTTGTTTATAAGGAATCTACTACTTGCTGGGTCTAAATTCTCATGTAAACACACTGCATGGTAAAGCCTTTACTCATAAAGATTTCAGTTCTCAAGGCCTCCACTTTCTATTAGGTAATAACACTATATCTCTTGATGGAATGCACTGGGAGACTGCAAACAAATGCAAACTAAAAACTTATGCAACCTCTTCCAAGATTGCTGAGACAGTATCTCTATCAAATGACCCAATTGAACCAAAAGAGAGTCACATGAATGCCAAAGTTGGGACCTTCAGCCTTCAAATCAGACAGAACATGATGTGATGCATAATACTAAGTACTAATGAACACCCCGATGCTTTATATGTACCTCAAGCATTGCAAGAGATTCATCACAACTAATACAAGTGAACATGTAGTATACAAACAGTTGATATCAGCAATGTTTTGACCAAATAAAAAAATAACAATTAACATAACTGGAAACCATGCAAGCAGATGCATGAAAAAGGCAGAAAATTATCTGAGAGGCTCTAAAACTGCTGAAAGGGAAGCTTTCAATTCTGGTTAAATGTCTTATCCAAGTAATATAATGTCGTCTACTTAGGGCTATAAAGCAAAATGGCATATTATTGCTGAATTCTTATTCTGAAAATATTGTGCTCAAAGTACTGCACCATCACATAAAAGCATGAATTACAGAATTATTTCTGATATCAATACATGCATCTAAATTCATACATGCAGATAGTACATCTTGCATGATTTCTTGATACCAAAGGAAATCAAAGATTTCTGCACCCTATCTTGCAGATTATGCAGAATATTTGCCAAAAATTTATGGTTGTTGTACTTATTTTGTTAATTAGCTTTTAGCTATAACGAATTGTAGTGATACTTAATAACAATAATGATAGAAATTGGTTCTGACTAATGCAGGTTTTGCTAAGTTTAGTGTACCTTTGGCCCGCTTGATGAAAAGATCTGGCGGGTTTGGCCAACCCTCTTAAAAGGTGGCCCACCCCCTACTTCAGTGTCGTAACGGAGACACCCGCGGCCCTTGGGAAGTAAGTATGATGGGACCCTTTTACATTGAAAACACCAACTCTAGTTTTCGTAAATTTATATATACATAATAAAAATAATTTGTTGGAGGTCCCCTCGGGGCCCCGTTTGGTCGGGGGCCCTTTGTGTTTGAACTAAAGTGCCCTAAACTGCGTTACGCCACTGCCCTGGTCCAGTATTATCATTGGAGATAATATTAAAATGGACACTTCTTGAGATATGGTGAATTAACTGAAAAGTATCATGCAAGGGGGCGCAACAGGGAATTTTCGAGGGAGGAGTTTTGTCCACAGAAAGGCACACTAGCACTAAGAATTTTCAAGATAATATAGTTAATATTTATAGAACTTCTCGTGATCTTGGAATAAAATGCTTTATATTTATAGAATTTCTCGTGACTTTGCCAACTTTAAGTTTTACTTATGAGATGTAAGCAGATTTACCTATCAAAGTACAATAAGCAGTTTAAAAATTTCAAATGAAAAGGGCACGCTGATTTTGATGAAGGAAAAAATCAGGGGTCTAGACCTCCCGGTCTCCTCCCGTAGTTGCGCCCCTATCATGGAATTTTGAGCTTGATTCCTAAATGGTGCTTCTAAATTGCAGAGTTTCACATGTTTTAGTTGTTTCTTATTACTTTATCATAGGCATAAAACAATTGCGCGTTGCTATTGCTGAATTTCACAAAAGGGTAGATGGAATTCCTCACATATCAGCAGATGATGTGGTAGTTGGTCCAGGCACTAAGCAGCTCTCATTTCTTCTTGAAGAAGTATTCAATGGCGGTAAGATAACCATCTTTGTGAATAGTATGTTTAAAGAACAGGCAAGAGTCTAGTTATATCACTGATCTCACAAGAAGTTCACTATCTCCCGGTAGGGCGGAAAAGCGTGCAACAGAATCCCCAGCGTTTTCGTGCGATAGTGATATACCTATGTATTTGGATTGCACGTTTTTTATGAGAAAGATTTGTTCGCCCAGTTCTTAAACTTCCGTAGCTTTTCCTAGGTTCCAATGCTTATGATTTCCTCAAACTCTCTTAGCAAGAACGTTCAAGTTTTTGTAGCAATGCTATGGAAAGACCGGCAGGCAGTGGACAAAGATAACACTGAAATGCGGCGATTTATGCAAATTGAGCAAAAGAGATGATCGGCTTACATGAATATTGGAATTTCAAATGTATATGAGCTTCTCAACTTTATTTGGTGGCATTGAACTTTCTTAACTTTTTGAGCAGTCGAGTATTGCTGTATTATACACTACCAACTTTCTTATTAAGATCTATGTGCCCTGATAGACTGGCTGTTAAAGGGGAAGCTCGGCCCAAAACTAAAATTTGATATGTTATAGAGAATGCTATAAAGACCCATGATATGAAATATTCTAGCCCCAATTTCCACAATACCACTTCATAATATGATCCGCCTAGCATGGTTGATAAATTTTCCTGCTTTTTCCATATAGATGTTGCGTCGGTAAAGTGATTGCCATATGATGCTGTACCGATACATGATGAACCACGGTTACTTTATGATACCTAATTGCCGTTCCTCCCGCCACCTTGGTTTTTGAAAATCTTTCCAAGCCCCCACTCTTATTAGGACACCCGGCAATCAGCTTTTGGAGGACTTTGTGTGTGGAGTAGCTGAAGCAAAAATAATTCATCTTTACAAGAGGCATTTGTTTCATCAATGTTCTTAATTGACTGTTGCAAGTTAAAGCTAAACAGACTGCTACATTTGGTTTTGTTTTCAGAGCAAAATAACTGCTCTAGTGATATAGTTTCAAACTGATTTTGCACTAAATTAATGTATTCACGAGATTGCATAAGCCCGATCCTCCTTGAATTTTCTAGACAATTCCACCCCTTCCCCCGCTAATTTCACCCTCCTACAATTAGGTACCGAAGAGTAACAACCTTTATCAATGAATATTGAAATTAAAAGGAAAAACTCGCTTACCCATATTTGTACTCTCTCTTCGATAACTGCTCTACCCCTCCTTTTTTCAAGTAATCCTTTCGTTATAATCTCCTTTGACTTTGCCTTATTTTCCTTTAACTAATGTATTTTATCTCAGATATCTACCTTCTATCCCCATCATGGACAACATACAAACCTCAATCAGTCCTTGCACACAAGGATCCTATTATCATCAATACGTCCTTTGAGCAAGAATGGAAGTTGGATCCTGCCGAACTTGATAAAAAGTTTTCAGAAAATAGGAAACGTAACAAATTGCTGATACTCATTAGTCCTGACAACCCATCTGGCATTGCCTACACTGCAGAAGAAAACAAGAAAATTGCTGAAGTCTGCAGGAAGCACCAAGCACTGGTTCTTAGTGACGAAATCTACTCACTACTTAACTTTGATGATGCACACGATAGTCTTTGTAAGGTAAAGTATAAAATTGCTTTGGAACAGTTATCAAACTATTTCTAGACATAATCAGGGATTTAGTCAGGTTTTGCTGACTTCAAACTTGGGTCATTGCCAATGTTTCCGGAGATATTTAGGTTCCTTTCGGTTGCTATTAAGAAAAGGCAAGCATTTGTTTCTTCAATGAAGACTTGATAGAGTAGGTAAGCTTTCTTTGAGTGGCATTTTTCTAATTTTGTGAGTGCTGTTTTTCTAGCTTAGGCAACGCTATTTTTATAGCTGGATAAGAGAATGAAATGGGTATGAAAATAAATGCAACACCCTTAGTGATTTAACTTCTAGAGAAATTTATAGCAATGATAAAGAAATTCCTATTACTTTAAAGGATTTAATTTACAAATGAGGAACATTGTGCCTCTAAAGTAGAGTCGGTTGTCTATTGTTACGGGAGGAATTTCTCTGCGAGAAAATTCCCTTCCGTTATGAATTGGGGTGAGCATGCAAACAGAATTAAGGCATGGGAAGTTTTTCATTTTAAACGGTTCTTTATTTTAGCACTACCCAGAAGGCACTATTTTACAAAATGGTCTTTCAAAGTGGGCGTCTGCTGGTGGATGGAGACTTGGCTATCACATTTATCCTCCAAACCTTTCAAGCATCCGAAAAGTCATAACAGGTTCTGCTAGTCAGACACACAGTTGTGCATCGGCACCAGTACAGTTTGGTGCACTGGAGTACTTTAAGTAATTTTCTTTAATTCTGGTTTTTAGAATATGAGTGCAACAGATCTCTCAAAGCTCATCAAGTGTGTGCCACCGAAGTTTTAAAATATAGTTCTGTAGGGGAACGGGTAGTTCTATAAGCATTACGTGTAGGGAACTGCGCCGTGCAGTTATTCATATTGTCACCTTGAGGTTTGCCTTAACCAGAGTCAGAAAACTGATGCATTACATTTTTAGTACCTCATATATCACATGATATTGGAGAAGCCGCCTTATTGTATGCTTTTTCAGGGGGCGTATTGCTTAATACCCTAGGCAAACAACTGATTGTTCAATAGGTTGCGCCAGATTGGAACAGAAAGCACTACGTAGTAAAGTGGAATTATTATTCTTGTAAATGAATAACAATAAAATGACAGCACTTCATTTGCCGTTTAACTATCTTTATTGCAACACCAATAAAACCTCGTAGGCACCTGACTACTAGGAGGAATGAGACTACAGCCAACTCTCTCTATAGTGGACACCCTCTGGACTGTGGAGAAGTGTACGCTGTAATGGGGTCCCCGTTTTATAGAAAACTGCCGTTTCTGAGTGCAGAGGAGCTCTAATGCAGAGTGCATTGCTATTCAATCAGTAAGGTATATGTTAACAAATAAAGTGTTTATACGAAAGCATTTTGCTCAAGAAGTAGTTTTTACTGTTTTTCTGTTTGAGACTCTGGAGTCTTTTTCAGACTAAATTCAAAGATATGACAAGCTCCTCATCTTCCAGACAATCCTGAACACATTGTGTTCACTCATCAGCAATACGAAGAGCAATACGAATTGTTGGTACTTTGGCTGTCTTTTCTTCTTCTTCTTCTTCTGGCTCATCGCCATTGCTGTCACTGGCGACACAAGTTTTCTTTGCACTTTCGATGTGACTCTTTGGTATGTTTTTTTGCGTAGGCGAACCCGCCAAACGCATATGCTTGTGTCGAAATTAGTCACTGTCAAACGAGAACGAAAGTCCACCTATAGAAGTGTCCACCTTGAGAGAGCTGACTGTATTACTATTTTCAGTTTTTAAAATTCCTGTTTGTGTAGATGAAGGGGAGTAATCCAAGAATATCATTTTTGCTTCTATCAAGCCATAGCTGGTGCCTCGATAATATATAGTGTTTGGCATCCTGCAACGTCTTATGATGTGGGCACTTTGACATTAAAAACGACAAAGGAGGTATATTTACAGACGCTGGGTGCAGCATTCAGCATAGTCGGGTCATTTTGCATTCAGTTGTCTCTCTATTCCCTTAATCTCCTGATCTAGATGACTGCCCTACTTTTCTGACTCCCAGCAGTCACTTACCCAATAGGACATAACATGCTCTTGAACTTTTCCACGTTTCTGGCTCCACTTTCCAATTTGCACGCCATGCAGTTATTCCACGTCAAACCTTATACTATTTCTGTTTCCTTTTTGTGGTACTGTCTTCATTCTCAATTTCGAAATATTTTCAGAAGCATCTTAGAATACTTTTCAGACCATAATTTACGAAAAAGTCACAAAATAAATAGCTAGCGCTTTATCATTTCATCAAACCTATCAATATGTGTGCCTCCTAGAAAACGTTTGGAGAGCTTTTCCCCTCCACTCTTCATCTAGATTCTTGGGAACCGTGTGCTATATTCTAAAAACTGAAAGTAGCACCTGGGCACCGAAATGTTGATAGGTTGTTGCATTACATGTTTA
The DNA here is from genome assembly GCA_964019165.1 of Mastigias papua. NCBI lineage: Eukaryota > Metazoa > Cnidaria > Scyphozoa > Rhizostomeae > Mastigiidae > Mastigias > Mastigias papua. Next base: position 5,169,740 of record OZ025268.1, read on the forward strand.
AGACTCAGGTGCTAAAGTGTTTCATTTTTTCGCATAATCTCTAGAAACGGGAGACTTTGTTGGTGACACACTGTTTCTCATTCTGGTGCCTATTTTTTTTATTATTCTGGTACCCAAATCATAGTTGCTGATATTCGCATTAGTATGCTAATTTCATGTATTGCTGACGCAGACATTGTGTTATTCATGTATCTTATTTGTCATTCTGTAGGTATGATGAAGAATGCAAACAGTACATCAAACTTTGCAACAGAATTTTAAAGGCTGTAGCGGACTTCGCTTTTCGTGAGCTAACCTCAGTTGGAATAAGAATTGTTAGACCAGGAGGAGGCTTTTACATGATGCCAGATTTTGAGGTATTGTTGTATTGTCAGAATGAGTGATTGTGTAATAGGAGAAAGTACATAGATTCTTATTCGGAAACCTACAGTAAGAAATAGTAGCCTTATGACTTAAAATAGGACACAGTTTTGTGAATTCTTCAATATGTTCTGGTCATTTTAGTGGTCTTCAAAGTAATTCTTGTACAGTGTATAGAATTCAAATGCACATTTTTCGGAGGATATTCTTGCGCATTTCGGCGTAAAATGGTCATTTCCCATTTTAAAGGGTATGCGCGTATGAAAAGGGATTTGATAGCAAGACTGAACTGTGAGAAGGCGGCATAATTGAGATTATGAATACTTTGACAATACTTTGAGCATGTTGACAGTTTGCTTTCATATACATTTGACTTTGGAAAGTTTTGCTAAATCATATATGCTCAACTGCAGTTATCTTCTATGACAGATTATTCGTGAGCCGCTATCAAAACGTGGAATCACAACCGGAAAGGAAATGCAAGAGGCTCTACTTCGTGAGAGCTCTGTTGCAATACTGGCTTGTGGTCCGGCATTTCTGCGACCTGAGAAAGAATTGTCATTTCGCCTCTGCTTTGTCAACTTTGATGGACAAAAAGCCCTTGAGGGAGGTAGAAAATTCGGTATCGATAAAGACTTAGATGATGAATTCGTTAGGGCTAACTGCAAAAGTACAGTAGAAGGGATTTGTGCACTAAAAGAATGGACTATGAAGCAACTGAAGCAATGATGGTGGCATGGTTCATTGGCACATTGTTCACTGGTTGATTTGTGCTGAAAAAGCTTTACTTTTTATTCTGAAAACTGATTATTGTTTTTATCGAATAAATACTAGAAAATTCAAATATATTTGGACGTATTCTTATAGCTAAATAAATAGAACATCTACTTCAATTATGAAAGTTCTCTTTGTTGATTAATCGTCTAGCAACCATTATTTATAACGGCCGAATAAGGGTTACGATAGACGTAGAAGATTGACATGTCAAAGCGTCTTATGCTACAAACTACAGTTTTCTTACGGGAAGCACATTGCACATTATTCTGGTGACATTTTGAGCCTAACGATGTTTTAGTTCCACTCTCTAGTTCATTTTTTATCCCTTCCTTGTCCTCACAGGAGTTGAAGTGGCCTGTCTTTTTGCGTCGAAGCACAGAACAAGAACTAGGCAGAATGGCAACTCGTGTAATGCAAAATTTTCGGCTTGAATGCCCTCATTGTCAAGCCACAGCAAGCGACTGCAGTGAGGACCTTTAGTCGCAGTCGCAGCATTCTTCCAATACAAACGCATGCGCAATAAAAAAACCTCAGCCAAAAAGTAGTGAGTTGCTCTTCTCCATAGTCATTGTTCTGTGGTCGAAGTTTAAAGAGCAACGTAGAGGCCTGGATGAACAAAATTTTGCAAAGTAAGCTTGAAAATCTGTCAAAATGCAAAAATTCTGCTTATGTCTGCTCCAGTATTTCGTAAACATAAGAGTTCTTACCGTCATCAGCACATCCTACTGGTAACTTGATTTGAAACTCTTTCTAGAGTGAAAATTACAGGGTTGAAATGGTCCCAAACGTGAGAGAATACATAGGGAGGACTAGAGGTGTAAAGAAAAATTGTAGAGTATCACCTTGTTTCAACATCAACTTTAAACTGCTATAGTTGAAAGCCAGTCTGGGCTGCACATCCTGAATCTTGTAGTCGCCGCTCCTGAATTATCATGTACTTCTGCTACTAATGGGAGACTTAAATCTTCACTACGACTCAGCATAGTTAGTGGTCTCAGCCAATCTGCATTGCGCATCCTGTAACTCTGCATTCGTCGTTCATGAATACTCATGTAGTATATGATGCTAATGCGAGGCCTAAATCTTCGCTATGTCTCAAGTACTCTTTTTGAGATTGAAATTTACAAATACGTGATAATGACAACGCAGTTGGTAGTTTCGCATCTTTAGAACGATTTGCTCTATTCCTAAAGCATTGTATATGAATTGTTCATGTGACCATGGGACAGCTTATCAAAGTATCTACAGTAACTTCAGTTATCCCATGGGACTTCGAGCGGTGCTATTGTGATTTGTTCAATCGCCAGACGATTATATAAGAGACCTCTTGAGGCCTACTGCAACGTTATATCAGAAAAGCAAGCGGTAAAGTGTGAGATTTCATGAGGAGTACCGCAGAAGTTGGAAGAGACACGGTCATTCCGTCAAAGCCGTGCAACAGGAACTGTAACTTTTTTCAATGAAGCAGCATGATCAAGATAATATTGGAGAAATTATTATGCCTCCATTAAATTATCATAAAATCGACATAAGCTTCGTTTGCTTCAGGAGTATGGACTAAGTGCGATTTGCAGTAAACAATGATGGACGACAATAAAGTGAGATTTGTGCATTTACTGTAAAAACTATAACACCCACCCCGGGAAGCCTAATAAATTCTCGAACTTTAGAGTGGGATCTAAAAAGTGAAGGGGTTTAATAGATAGGGGGCTACTTCGAAAATATCAATATGACTAAGCTATTTAGTACTTCATAAATGATGCTCTTCAATGTATAGACTGCTGTTGAATATAGTTCAAATTAGAGCTAGGAAAACAACTTTCAGCTCTAAAGCACATACAATTAGAAAAGGAATGCAGCAAAAGAATTTCGTTATTCATGGCTAAATATCTACATTTTATTTTACATCGCTCCTGATTTACGAATATGGAGGGGGTCTAACATGAGAGGGACTCAATGCAAAAATTGTTTGGGGACCTATTGAAGGGAAGGCTAAAAGAAGACCTAAACAGAGTTTTCACGTTAAATTTGATGATAAATAAAGAATCATACGTGAAGAATAAAAGAGGTACGGTAATCGGGATTATGTTTTTCTTCAAGTTCATAGATCTTTTCAAGTGCATGGTTCTACATATGTTTTCCTTAGGGTTGAAATTTGATACATTGGCCTACGTCTGCATTGTAAAAAGACACTGGTATCCCCCTATTTTTGGATCTTCCAATCGAGTGAAAATATGAAATGTCCAGCAACATTAATGCCGTTATTTGTCAGAAAGATATTAAACACATTATGCCTAAAATCATACCTTTAAAACAACATATTGCTCGTTGTCAAACAGTTTCCTAAACGGCTTTGGTGAATTACGCAGTAAGCTACAACAAGCAGGTCTATCTTTATTTGATGGATCTTCAACATCCCAAACTTCAGGTAGTGCACATCCAGGCCTTGGTAGATGAGAAACAATGATACAGAAAAATGCATGGCTGCCCTTTGCACAACTTACAAATAGAATCAGAGCTCTGGAACCCAGACTCTATGTTGCTTGTAAATATATCATGTTGGTATACGATTTGAACTGGACTTGACAGAAATTGGACTTTGGGCTTCTATGTTCTGCGGCCAACTAATGAAAACAATATCCCTGACAATCGCTACATAGACATCTGTCATTACTAATAGTGCATGCGTTTGAAGGTAATCCTGTGATAACTAGATTATAATAGGAAATAAAAAGCAGAGTTAAATATTATTAAATTGGTCGCACCTGTATCTCTTTGTGCACCATGAATCTTCCATTATAAGGTGTGAGACTTGCATATCTTTGAGAGTTTTATGAACCTCCCGGCACGGCTTCCTACTGTATGTTTGATATACCTTTTTAGTTCTTTCCCTGCAAATGACCATTAGATGTTGGAACGTCATAAGGGACTCATTATAAAACTATGAAATATTACAATGAAATTAATAACTGCAATACTTCGCCAAGAATGAAAGTTTACTGAAAGTCTCTAACAGGATTGAATTTGATACAGTCAACGGGAAATCCTCGAATGGCTACAATGGGTATTAGGTTATGATTATGTGGGTTTCGCAATAACTATAACGGAAATTTAAATGTCCCTCCCTCCCCTTTTGAGGCGTTGCGTAAAGGGTGAATGATCCCTTATATGTGTAGGCCGCAGGGCTGATATGGCATAGCATACTCCCTGTGGTATCGTTTATGTACTTTGTATTTTTTATTTCTTGTACCTTGTAAGATTTAGAAGTATATATAAAAAAGGTTGTAATTTCAAAAGCATTTCTCCACAAACATGAAAGGTAAGTAAATTGAAATAAATTCTGAATAGCTTGAAAAGTCGCCCAATAATACCACCTTAGACCTGCGTCCTCATAATGAGGATGATTGACAATAGGACGATTAGTTGTTAATTTGACAGCCGCCATCGTCGGCATAGCACCAGCAAATACAGCATCTGTAAGTAAAGCAAAAACAATTTCAATCAAATTATACCTAATGTTAGTGTACAGTGATAACCAATTTGTGCAGCAATAAAACGCATTCACATGACTTTACAACAAAGATTGCTTTGATTGAAGTATCAACTGCGATATCAACAGCAATCATTCATACAAATGCTCGATCATTAAAAATCACTAATCAATTTTCATTCAGTCAACTCTGAGGAAAACTGATGTTGCTTACATCAAAAGCGAAATAAAGGCCCTGGTCAGAAGAAATTCATAAGGGCTCCGCCCAATACCCTTCAGCAAAATGTGTAATGATAAATTTTACTATAACCGGCTATGAATCAACTGCAAAATAACACGGGATTTAACAGCATCGTACATGAGCAGTTTTCCACCATATTTACTGATTTTCTGCAATGCTATGGCACTTAAAACTACTTGCATACATTGAAAATAAATGGTAAAAAATTCGTATCTAAAATTGAGAAAAGGTCTGAATGATGGACTGTTGAAATCTGCTTACTTGGCTTTGTATTCTGTTGAATCCATTCGACCTAGAATGATGAGATGGTCTTTTTCATCTTAAGCTTTAGTGATGTTTACTCAAACTCCTTTAAAAAAGTGTCTTAAAAGCAAATGCGATTTGCAAAGATACAATTGCATAGGAACGCCGACGCTCTTCAGCATAATATACTTAGATGTTATCCGTAAGCAGTGGTGTGGGGCAGAATTTTGTACAAGACAGACACTCTCTAGTGTGAAGGGGATAGCCACAAAGAAACTTTGATGATACCACACCCTAGACAATTTTCGAAAACTTTTACAACCACCTATATTTTATTGCAAACTGATGGATCAATGATTTAAGGTAGCCTAGCCTCTCTTTGAAAAGTAGGAAATGGCTGAGCCCCGAAGGCTCACTTTTTCTACGGCTCCATTTGTAACTTAACATTGCTCTTCATTTTTTGTATGGCTTCGTGCACTTTCGAATAATTGGATCCTACATATCCTATTTCGTGTAGCTTAGCACGCACAGAAGAACTTTATTGGTGATACGTGTGAGTTTCTCTTTTAAGATAATCTTCGGTTCCCCTAGAGTTTGCAGTTTTCATCAAAGCTCCTCACGTATTCCTTAGTAGTTAAGTCACATAACGAGTACTTTTCGAGTGTACCAATTGACTCTCCTAGACGATTCTGTCGTTGAGCAAAACGGCTTTTAACAACAAAAAATACAAAACCAATTAATCTCCTCTCCCGATCTATCACCCACAGTCAAAACTCTCAAAAAAATGTTCGTGCACAAAGGACAACTTTTCACCTCAACTATATATGTACATATATATATATATATATATATATATATATATATATATATATATATATATATATATATATATATATATATATATATATATATATATATATATATATATATATATATATATATATATATATATATATATATATATATATATATATATATATATATATATATATATATATATATATATATATATATATATTGTATGTATTGCGCGTAAAAATCTGTAGAGTTTGCTAGGCTTCAGGTTTCAAGGCAAATTTCAGCCTTGGAGTATTCTAGCAATAGAGAAATTTCGTATATGCAACAATACATGATAAGAAAGCATATGTCAAAAAGCCAGCTCTTTCACATAGGAACCTCTTCAGAGCAAAGAAAACGATCTTTCGTATACGATTTAAGTACCACTGTTGCATAAACAGTGGATATTAGATATTGTTTAAATTAGAAAGCTTCTGCATCAATAAGAGAAGGAATAGCTCAGATGCAGCAAGATTCCTTTATTACTAGCCAAAACAAAATGGGCTTAAATTGTGTAACATTTCCAAACATGCAGACTCAGACAGTAGTCCAGTGTTATACATTATATGGAAAGTCCCAGATAATGGCCCCGTTGTGGATGCAAACAGAGTATTCCAATGATGCAATTCGCTACTAAAGCCTGATAATCGATTTTAGCACTGGTAAAATGGTAGAATAATAGAGAATGATTGAAAAGAAAAGCAGTAGTGACATTTCAAAGTAGAAAATAGTCGAAATTTGCATGTTTCATTAATAAACATTGCGAAAAAGTATAGGGAAGTACATACCAACTGCTCTAATTCTGGATTATTATACTCTCCTTTCGTATTCTACAAACAGCAACATTAGGCTATTGAAGTGGCTGATTTCAAAATGCAATCTTTCATAGATTAACAACAGTTACATCTGATGGCATTATAATAGTATAACTTCTAGGCCTACAATATGCACTAAATAACATGAAACAACATCACACAAAAGTGTCTGATACCAACATCACACTAAATTCATGCTAACCATTAAATGTATTCCTGAAACAACCAACAACTAGTTCCTTCTTTCAAATACCCTCACTGTAAATCATTAATATTGTGAACGAAAATATAGATAATGACCATGGATAGTGCCCAACAGAATTCGAATTCAACTTCTCGTCAGATGATTGTAGTTTACCAACTTCCATTGAATCAAGTAGACTTAGTGATCAATGGTGAGAACAACGTCTTTGAGGTAAAAACGGAAAATTGTTTTCAAAAAAGCAAGCGCTCGTACGAGTGCTATTCTTAATTCTACAATGAGTACTTTTCAGAACAACTTCAAGACCAGATGAAACCGGAATGTGATACTGGTAAAATCTTACCCGGGAAGATTGTTTTCTGATGAATTAGCATAAAAGATCTTTAGCTGCTACTTTTTTAAGATCAGAGATTCATTACAAATAGTAAGAAATCTCTATTTTGCATCACATTGGAGGTGGATGTTGTAATAGAATGAAACCCAGCACAGATAAGTATCATTCAGAGTTAAGTTGTTTCCAAGAAATCTTGACCACTTACAAACTGTGTCTTGAGATTGGCTATTCCCTCAAAAGACATCGCTGCAACCAGTGCAATAACAAATGCTTGGTGATAAAGTGGATTCTTGATGAATGAGAACAGCTGTAGAAAAAAGAAATCCTTCAACAAATCACCTAATCTTGAAGTTGAGATTGAGACTGGTCAAACACAAATACCTCTTGGATCTACCTATATAAAATGTACCCCTCGTAAAAGGATTCATTCTCATTCGAACAGCTGTTAGTAGGATGTACCATTATTTATTAAATTCAAGTGTAAGATAAAGATCTTAGATGAGGGGTGCCGTGTAGAGAGGCTTGGGGCTTAAACTGAGGAGAGCTTTGGGGGGCTCAGCCCTCTTCCCAATGAGTGTATGCCAGCCTGGCGAGCTCATAACTGAGACGTATGTTATGAACCAACCTTTTACTTTCCGTCAGTTACGTATAACTCATAACTCTGTATGCATTTAAACTTAAAAAGTCAGATAAATTTCTGGGTGTGTTCATGGGCGTGGTCACAGAAGAAGTTTACATCACAGCCCTACTTCTTAGCTTTTAAGGACGGCACCCCTGTTTTATATAATATAGATGAAGATCTTGGGAGTGGCAAAAACAATACTTTGTCAATAGTCTTGCTATAATCTGACCTTCCTATCTTCAGTATACTACTCGTAAAAAGCATCTAAATAAGGGACCTGAGAGTAAGCACGCCAACACATAGAGAGCATCCTACTAGCTAATACGTAGATCTTCATCACACCATAAGCCAGTAGTTGACAATTTCGACATTGTATCGTTATGCAGATAAAGGACTCCAATGAAACACTGGATCGTATAAACTAATAAGCTAATAATCTATTCGATCTGAAATAAAGTGAATAAAAATACAAATTAGTAAAATGTAAATCTCTGGCCTAGTGTAACAGCAATAAACATAACGAACAGAAATAAAACAAAACATGAACCAGCGAGGACAATCAATATATAAACTTACTTAATGGTGATTCCGTAGAAGTCCTTTATAATTATCATTAATAACAGCAATAATCAGACTTATTCCTCGTATCTTACTTCCCGTGTAGCACATCGTCTTTTAACAACACGCGCTCTGAGTGTCCAAATATGGAAATCATCAATCATAATCATAATTAGAGTTCATTCAAGGAAACATCCTCCCCCCCGATAAGGGCATGGTCCTTAGCAAAAATCAAGCATAAGTCAATCGTATCCTTCTGCTGGTTGCAGTACTACAATTTTTCTTATCGGTCGATAATATATTCCGGAAGCTGTCTTTACCTTTACATTTCGAACTCGTCCGTCTGATCCAGGGAATACTTCTATGATCCGTCCTATTCTCCATTTACCCCTGATTGCGTTTATGTCTTCAACTATGACAATATCATCATTTTGTACATTGCGCTTATCTGTGTGCCATTTCTTTTGAGGAACAAGTGATGGAAAAACGTCTCTTGTCCACCTTTTCCAAAAAGAGTTTACAATCTGTTGTACCAATTCTACTCTCTGGTGTGGGTTCCGCATTTCGTTAAATGGACCTTGTGGTACTTCTACTGTTGCTCGTCCCAAGAGGAGATCATTTGGGCATAAAAATGCTCCATCATCAGGGTCATTTGGAATTCGTCCGATTGGGCGTTGATTCAGCAAGTTTCCAACCTCCAGCAAACAAGTATAAAGTTCAAAAGGTCTCAGAACTTGATCTCCAATGGCAATCTTTAGTGCCCTTTTACAACTTTTCACAAGTGCCTCTGAACAACCGTTTTGATGAGGTGCTGCTGGTGTGATGAAAATCCAATTAATTCCTCGTTCAGAACAATACTCTTGGAGCTTATCAATACTTAGCCCTTGTACCATTTCTCGCAAAACTCGTTCTGCACCAACCATTTGGGAACCATTGTCACTAAGAATGACTGCTGGAAATCCTCTAATGCAGAAGAATCGTCGAAGAACCTGCAGAAACTCCACCGTGGAATAATCCATTGCCAGCTCTAGGTGTACGGCTCTCGTGTTGAGGCATGTAAAGATAACACCATAATGTTTAGTTGTTTTGTTGCGTCCAATTCTGACATTGTAGGGTCCGAAGTAGTCACATGATGTGTAGTAAAATGGGGGTGTTTGTGGTGCCAGTCGAATAGAAGGAAGATTTGCCATCATTTGCTCTTCAGCCAAATCGGACATCTCTCTGCAAAACTTGCATCTGTATTTGACAGATTTACTGATTTTATTCCCTTTCAGAACCCAGTACTTTCTCCTCACTTTGGCTGTTGTCGTTGCTACACCCGAATGCCCAAACTGATGCACCTGTCTTGTAATCAATAGTGAGATTCTATGCTCGTTTGGCAGAAGCACTGGATGTTTCATGTCATAGGATACTATTGCCTTGTCGACTCTGCCTCCGACTCTGATAATTCCCTTTTCGTCTGTGAATGGACTCAGTGACTTAAATTCGCCTTTCTTCACCCTATCATGTAATAACTTTTGCGCGTCTTTAATCAAAAATATCTCTGCTTCATGTAGTTCTTCAGGTGTTAAGTACTTCTTTTCACAACTTGATCTGTGTTGTCGTAATCTGATATTCTTTGCTAGTCTCTTTATCCATGCTATGACTCGGATTAGTTTTCTCCAACTTGAAAATCTCTCATAGTCAATTAAGCTTTCAGCCCCTACAAAGTTAACTGAACCAACATTCTTCACATGACGACGCTCTTCATCTTCTTTCAATGGCATGGATGTAGATTTCACTTGCCAAAACTCTTCTGGTAATCTTAGGAATTCTGGGCCATTCATCCATCTTCCACTCAGTTCTTGCACACTGATTCCTCTTGATAGGTCGTCAGCTACATTGTCTTCACTTGATATGTGTCTCCATTGATTTGGATTCGAATTGCTCTGAATTTCCCCTATTCTTGCTGACACAAATGGCTTGTAATTGCGTGAATGGCTTTGAATCCAGCCGAGTGTTATCATGCTATCGGTAAAGAACGTTACTCCATTGAAATTTATTCTAGACTCTTCTTGGATTGTCTTTGCCAATCGTGACGCGAGAACAGCAGCTTGCAATTCTAGTCGTGGTATTGTTAGCTGTTTCAGAGGTGCCACTCTTGATTTTGCAGTGATAAATCTTACATCGAATTTCCCATCTTTAGTTTTCTGACGAATGTAAGCACAAGCACCAAAAGCCTCTTGTGATGCGTCTGAAAATATGCATAAAGAAGGTCTTTCTGCAGCATCAGCTGTCATCAGAGATCTCTTAAAGCAAATGTTGTTTATGTTCTTCATTTCCATGAACAGTTCAACCCAATCACTTTGTAGTTCTTGTGGAATTTCATCATCCCAGTCAATTCCAATTTGCCACAGCTTTTGTAGGCCAATTTTCAATCTAATAATGAACGCAGCAGCAAATCCAATAGGATCATAGATCTTTGCAATTTCACTTAACAAGTTTCTTTTAGTCATCTTCAACTCCTTGAAATGCTCATTTTCATCATTTGGACTCGTTAATTTCGACTCAATTTGACATGATAATGTGTCAGCCTCTCTGTTCCAGGATATTCCAAGTACCTTTTCTTCCACATTACCTTTCAGTTCATTTGCATCTTGATTCTCCTCATTCAGATTTTTGTTTGACATCCAACCTTTCACTTGAAAACCTCCACTCTTTAGGACAATGTCAATGTCCTCTGCAAGTTTTTTTGCCTCTTCTACTGTTTCCACAGATTCGCAAATATCGTCCATGTATACGTTTTCTGTAAGCACCTTAGCTGCCTCTGGCTTCAGATTTTTACTCTCCTGTGCTGTCTTTCTCAATGCAATCTGTGCCATTGCGGGAGCAGGTTTGTCACCGAACGTTAGTACCGTCTTTACATACACATCTGGCTCTCTTTCTGCTTCACAGTTACGCCAAAGGAATCTGTGTACATGCTGATCTTTCTCTGGAATCAGTATTCGATGATACATCTTTGAAATGTCACCCATCAATGCCACTTGGTTTTCTCTGAAGCGGAGAGCTATTCCAAATATATTGTTTAGCAGATCAGGACCCTTCAGCCAGTAATCGTTCAGTCTATGACCTGCAAACACTGAAGACGAATTGAATACAATTCTCACAGGTGTGCTTTTCTTGTCTGGTCTCAGCACAGCATGGTGAGGGACATAGTGTACAGGACCCGTGTAGTCTCTCATTTCCATTTCTGTTAGTTTTCTCGAGAATTTCATTTCATTCATTTCTTTCATCTGATTGTCATAAGCCTTTGCATGATCAGGATTCTGCTTCAGTCGTCGCTCTATAGACTCTAAACGCTTAACTGCTAGTTGTTTGTTATCAGGTAGTTCATTTGGATCTCTTTTCCATGGATATGACATCATCCATTGGTCTTTGACTTTCACACAAGAATCTTCTATTATCTTGGCTTCATCTCTCTCAATTTGACTCAGTTTATCTGCACTGCAAACACACCCTTTTACGTTTACTTCCATTGACTCAGTTGTCCAAAAATCAGTGAGATCAACTGGGACAGCATATTTAACATGAAGAATGTGCATTGCGTCTAATTTTTTACCTGGTCTACTCCCAAAAATTACCCATCCTAGAGGAGAGTGTCGAGCCACAAGATGATTAGCTTGTTTTGTCTCCCCTGAATGCATGTGTGCATGATCAATGCCAATCAGTAAATCAACATGGCCTCGTCCTCTGTGGAATTTCTGCCCTTGAAGTCCAAACAGCTCTGAACAACTTGACGTATTGATGGACTTTATATCATCACTGATAACTGGAATGCCGATTGCTTTTACTGAGTATTGCCTATTTCCATCAACTGATGAAATTGCCACTGTATACCTCTTGGTCTTTATTGTTTCCTCTTCTCCGCCGATTTTCGTAATTGAGACTGTAACATTCTGGCCTTGTAATCCTAGAGTTGCAGCAGTGTCTTGGCGTATCAAGCTGATCTGTGCACCGGAATCCAATAGCACGTTTGCTCTTTTAAAAAACCCACTTGAATTGGAGAGATTTGCTGAGATAATGGGCAAAACTGCTTCACTTTCGTCAATTGCTGTAGCAATACCGATCTGAACTGGTTTAGTCTTGTGCAGAAGTTGATGGTGAAAGCTAGTACATTGTATGCCATTGTCAAGTTTGGGGCATTGTTGCCTTCTGCTGCAATTTGAAGCCTTATGATCTTTCCCAGCTTTTTTCAAGCAGCTAAAGCAGACTCTATTTTCCTTCGCAATTCTGTAACGATCATCAATGCTAAGCAGGGCAAATTTCTGACATTGATCTGGCCAGTGTGCAGAGTTCAAACAAATCCAGCATTTATGCCTTGTTGGTAAGTTTCTGCTACTGCTATCAGTACTTACATGGTGAACTAAACGTCTCTGAATTGCAGTTGCTCTAATCGGTGCTGTGGCGCGCATGCGTGATTTCATCTCCACAGTCATCCACGACAAAAGTGCTTGTAATGTTGGAGTCTTCTTTTCTCGCTCTAGTTCTCTCGCCCATATTTTCCTGTCGTCGGCGCACATTTTCTGCTCAATAATTGACAGCATATGACTATTGTTCATGTCACTTGGTATTCCAACTTCCTTTAGTGTGTTGTAGCTGCGATTCACAAGGTGCACTAAATCACAGAAACGAGCATCCTCGCCATCATTAAGGGGTTTAAACTTCATAATATCCTGTGTAACTGTATCTGATACGAAGCGCGGGTCACCGTAAATTGCATCCAAATAACTCCATGCAGCCTCATAATCACTGCCAATTCCTTTTATCAATTCTAAAGGTTTGTCTTTCAAACATGTGCGCAGCATTGTTATCGCATCCCTCTTAGTATACCTGGCCTCGATTGCATGCTTGAAGTCAGACCGGAAAATTGCATATTCCCGCACATCACCTGAGAATGACGGCAATTTCGGTTTTTCTAGCTTAAACCCACAATATTGCTGGTCTTTAATAGAACTGTCATTATCTTGTCTTCTGTGTTGCCCTTCAGATGCTGGATATTGTTCAGTTTCATCAGTTACGTTAATTGTGTCAACAGTGCCCGCCTCTTCTTGTATTACACCATTTGCATTCTCATTGACATCAGATACTTGTGGGTTTCCACTGAGGGTTCCATCATGGGGAATTTCCAAACTTTCAGAGGGCTTTTCCAGTTCTTCATCTTTATTTCCAGTTAATGTATTTTCCGTCATGTTATCAATACAGATTTTCGCCCTAGTTTCAGTTTCCATAAACACATCCTGACATTCTGCAAGCCATTTCTCTTCCTTATCGTATTCTTCGTCATCCTCGACTAAACTAGCAAATTCTTCATGCTTTCCGATTAAGTTCTCAAACGCTCCTTGTAGTTTGTTCAGTATAGCTGTTATTTCTACCCGTGGTCTGTTGTTTGCAATAACGTGCTCTAAAGCTTTCACTGCTCTCGTAAATGCTGCTTTCGCTGTCCTCCTCTCTACCTTCGCTCGTTTCAACTGTGCTTCGTCGGGCATTTTCTTGTCCAGATGCTTCGACGAATCATTAAATCGAATTTTGTGTATCGTTATGCAGATAAAGGACTCCAATGAAACACTGGATCGTATAAACTAATAAGCTAATAATCTATTCGATCTGAAATAAAGTGAATAAAAATACAAATTAGTAAAATGTAAATCTCTGGCCTAGTGTAACAGCAATAAACATAACGAACAGAAATAAAACAAAACATGAACCAGCGAGGACAATCAATATATAAACTTACTTAATGGTGATTCCGTAGAAGTCCTTTATAATTATCATTAATAACAGCAATAATCAGACTTATTCCTCGTATCTTACTTCCCGTGTAGCACATCGTCTTTTAACAACACGCGCTCTGAGTGTCCAAATATGGAAATCATCAATCATAATCATAATTAGAGTTCATTCAAGGAAACAGACATACTTTATTGTTTCAACTACAGTAACACTTTTACCATCAAGAGTAGCTTTTCATATCAATTAGTAAAAACTTACCTGTCGAGAGGCAAGCAAAGATGTCATTATACAAAGAGCAGAGGTACCAAAGAGTTTCAGCCTCATAATTATTATTGCCATAGCAACAAATGCAATTGTTTGAAGAAGGAGATATAAATGCTGAAAATAAAGCAATAAGTATTTAATGAAGTAATACAGATCGGCTGTAGTACGTCATTTGTCACTTGCAACTCGAGGCTTGTCTATTTCTGGAGAAATTAAAATCTGAATCCAAATGTGTACTAGCAAAACATTAGATGGATTTTGATGCCTTGGGTCAATATTTTTTTAATAAAACAATTCTACAAATGCTAGATAAACTAAAAAGCCATAGAATAAATTGGTCATCCCTTAAAGTAATCCAGTAATTCTCAAGAATTGGTATCGGAAAGTGGCAATTCTAATGAATATAGCACTGCTTTATCTCGATCTTTTCGCTACTGATACTCCACACTGGCTTCAATATTATGGTCAATATTTACACAAATACTCATTAAACTAACCTCAGTATAAGGCTTTGTAAATCTAGAATAAGAAAATTCCCGTAAAATTTTGGTTTGTTCAAATGAGATCACTATAAAGAATAAAGTCTTAAAAACACTCGTTCAGGCTCTCAGTGTATGTAATTTTACTTTGAAGTTCTTGCCTAAAAGGAAAACTACAGCATGGACATAACGGTCTACTCCTGTGATGTGCAATCACAGTGAGCCAGAATCATTATAAAAGTAGCTCATTGGCCATCTCGGGACTATAAACTAACTGGTCATTCGTTTGCATAACAAACAGACATGATGGAGAAATGCTATATTAAACTCCACGATGATTAGAATTTATTAGTGATTCTCCTCATTTCACTGTGGTTTCCCCATAAAGAATTTTCATTTATATTTTTATTTATCTATCCATTTATTTGCTTATAGTGTTTTCGTGTTTGTCATGGACATTCCCTTCCTTCTAATTATAGTGTGTGACCTTTGATAGTTTGCTTATGTCTTTCGACCAACTATATCTAAACCTTATATTGTTTCGTTATGATTTTCCTTCAATGCATTTATGGTAAAAGCTACTTTTCTCTCCACATGGGAGGGTTGGGGGGTAAATTTCCTATTCATATTGGTTTCCTTCACATTCTTCTGTCTCTTTAGGTGATCTTGGTGTTTGTTGTGTGTCGTCATTTATAGCTTATTTATATTTTGTCCCCATATTGATAGTTGACACCCTTTCTTTTCATCTTCTTTTCCTGCTGTCTTTCGCTGGGCCTTAATGTATTACTCTATCCGTGGGGGTAAGTAATAAATAATAATTCATTCTATTGAAATTGTATTTAATATATACGTATGTGTATGCTCATGTGTGTGAAACGTAAATTCTGATGAAGCAGCAAGTGAAATATTAAAGAGTTGCAGCTTTTTTGAGTGACTATATTTATTTATATATATATATATATATATATATATATATATATATATATATATATATATATATATATATATATATATATATATATATATATATATATATATATATATATATATATATGCATATATATATATATATATATATATATATATATATATATATATATATATATATATATATATATATATATATATATATATATATATATAATACTAGGTTCCATGACAGTATTCCTCGATGTCTCAGACAATATCTTCTACATTTAGTTCTTAATCTTTGCAGTACAAAATATAAAGTATACTTTAGTGCATCCTCTCGTTCAGTATTGCTTATGGAATATCTCTGTGAGTTCCTAAGAAGCCCTTTCATTGAATGTATGAAGTCTGCACCTTGGATAATTCTCTGCCAGCTTAAATCTTCCAGCGCATGGGACACATTTCTTTATGATACTCGGTAGAAACGTAACTAAAACTTTTTGTTGCCCCGTGTCGCAGAAAAAGGATAAAAATAACCCAAGTTGACTGCGCAATGTTTCACTCTAAGTTCATGGTTGTACGTGAAAGACATTCAAAAGTCAGTAATCTCTGCTTTTAAAAATACTTACTCGACGTTCTCCTCATTATCTTCATCCTCTACTCCACTTAAATGATCTTCTGCTTTGCTTACACCTGGCTCTTTTCCTAGCCAATAAGCTATCTCATTTTTTAGAACCTAAACATTCGAAGAGAAAATGAATTAAATCAAAGCATCCTAATCTCTCACTTAGAAAAGTCGAAACTTATAATTTTGATGGAGCTATCTCAAAATCTTGCTCAAAGAGAATGGAGATATTTCATAAATGATGCATTGCTATAACCAAATATTACTGCGAAATGCCAAAAACATGAATTCTTTTTATGAAAATTATTAGCTGTTTGCCAAGCATTAATAAGTAATAGAGCGGATAATGTAGTGATGAGACTGGAATTTTTAATGTGAAGTCAGATTGAGTGATATCATTCATTATCTAATCGCTTCGCCAATTTGCTTCTGGTGTGAGTATCCCCTTATATGTAATGGCCACTGGGTATGACATAGATAGTCCTCCCAGTGGTATCGCTTTTCAATGTAGCACAATATCGCAACTGGAGTGCACAGAATCAAGTATTAGCATCAAGCTAAACGCAAGTTGACAGACAAGAATGGGCAAGTTTCTGCTCTAATGATTCAAAATTTGGTTATACCATGTATTTTTCCCTAAAGAAGAACAGTTACTTACCTTCATAATAAGGATAACCATGGCAACAATGGCACATGGCAACAGTAGCGTTTTTGTAAGTTTCACTGGAGTCTAAAAGTTAAAGATGCAAGTATTTATTAAGGAAACTGTAGCAGAGAGAGATAGTCTCTCTCAAGAGTCAAAACCATTAAGAATGAAATTGTAGATGATAAGAATTTAAAGTGGTTGGAAAGTTCTACGAAGGGAGCTAATTTCAAAAGAGCAAAAAACCAGATGAAATAGAATGATATAAAAAGATGAGTAAAGTAGATGTCTGGCAAGACAGACCAATAACATCCACAAGATAAAACAAATGAAATAATAGATCATTAAATAAGATAAAAAGAGTCAAAGATGTTATTCTCCATAGGCAGGTAGCAATAGAAATCTGTTCAGACAAATTACACCATGACATGCAATTGACAGCAAATGATAATGAATAGCATCTCGCGTACACATAGGATATGGAAGGACTATGCAGATAACGATAGATGGGTTTAATTTAGGACGTGACTGGTTGCGATGTACTTTGATCCTTATTAATGTCGCGATAGAATACGTATAAACCTGACCTGAAGAGTAAGAAATTAGAAAAACGAATTGGTACATTGTCCTACCTCGCTTTCCAAAAAGTCGAATTCCGGTGCGCATACATAAAGCAATGTGTGAAAGTTGTGAAAATTGGAGAATTTTGATTTAAGAATGTCAAATATATGTGCCTGCAAATGAGAAAGAATGGAATGATTTGCTCAAAGTTGTCAGTTGTTAATAATTTTTCAAATGTGCATTTCGTTTTCACTATTACCTCCCTTTAAGCAAGCTACTTGAATCTTCTGGTGTCATTTGGCACTGTCTAAGATTCAATGCCTTCAGACAATCAATGCGAAAAGTCTAAACACATCAACCATTACTTGCAATAGTCTACATGACGGGCATACAGCTTACATAGCCAAAGCAAACTGTTCTAATTATGTTGGCATTAGTAGGGTAATACAGCTAAAGTAAAGAGATAGTTGAGGTCCTTTTGTTTATACTTACGTCATCTTTAATGCTAAATAACCTAGCAATTCCAATTTTTGCTGTCAGCGACCCAACAACAAATGTTAGTGCTTGAAAAGCCTGCAAATAAATTTGCTAACTACAGATAGGAAACGTAATAGCTCAGAGTTGATAATTGATAAAATGGAGTAGGAAATTTTCTTGCTTGTAAAAGGGTGTTTACGCACTAGAGATAATAATGATCAGAATAAGCTTTTTCTACGTTTTCACAGAGGAGAAAATGAGGAAAACTTTTCGAAAAAACATGTACTAGACTGAGAATATATGTAGCCAAGAAAGGACTATTGAGTGAGAAGGATTTAGAAAGTACAAAAGACATGAAACTTACCCATATGAGAATCCTATTTGGCAGTTTTTCTATTAACGGTTCACATTTTATTATCACCTGAAATATAACGATATGATATTCAAATCAATAGAAGGTGTTTTGCAATATGCAGAGAAAAGAGAACAGAGATATTTAATAGGGTATAATTACGATGGAATTCAATGTGGAAGAGAGAGAGACTACAGAGGAAATTCATTTGATCAATGAAAGGGGATTTGTAAGGAAGCTGTATTATAGACAAGGGAAAAAGGGACTAAGAAGATGGTACAGCTTCAAGCAGCGATCAAAAAAGCAGAAGAGGAAACGATGCAAATTTAGCATAGAATATTTTCCTAATGAATTTTTAACGAATTTTGCAAAGAAAACTCACCAAAGATATCAAAGTTGCAGAAACAAAGAACGAACTGCAAAATATAGTAATAGCCATTATTATTATCATACCTTCAAATAATATTAATCATGAGCTGTATTCTAATACATTCTAATCTAGAATTTTGATCTTATGAGTGCTTGTACAAATCTTAAACACGCATTCAGATGGGTGAATATATGCCAAAGCTTTATATTATCACCTTGATGCATGATAAACTTAAAAAATTGATTTGCGATAAACATTGACCTATCTATGAGATACCATGACATTGTGAATAGTTCATCTACTCATGGCATCGCTCTTTGCATTAATAGAGGAAGTTCAAAGGTCATGGCTCACTGATTCTGACACATACCTCATCAATAGCGTATTAGCGAATTGCAGAATGAAGTTCAGCATGTGGGCTCCCTAAAAATAAAATTTTTACATGAACTATTTGCAACAACTACTTTTTGATAATCAAAGAGGAAAGAATCTCCTTGAGGTATCTAGTGTGAATACTGTTGTACATTTAATGCACGGGAACCGATAATATTGGAGTTGAGTACTCTATGAATCTAATTGAAGGGGGGAGTAACTTATTAAATAAAAGCCTCAAGGATTTCTCATGGCTAAGGTTATTTCAGTAGTCAAGAGAAATATGGATATACTCAAATCTGTACAATAGCATAAATAAGTCATGAAACAAAATAGCAACATTTAAAGTTCAAGCCAGTCAAAGGGAATTTTAAACAAGTCAAGGGTAAGCCAAAAATCATGAGTAATAATTAGGTTTGAGGTGTCGGGAAGGGCCTAAAATTTGAAAGCATCTCTTCTTTCAATTAAGCAACCAATAGTAGTTCCGAGTATTAGTTCCGGGATAGGTTAGAAAATTTTACATAATTGCTTAAAATTTGAAATCATTTAGAAAGGCCAAGTAAGGAGCTTTACGTTAGAAAGATTGATAGCGTTGCCTAAGTATGCCTAAGCTTTGAAAAATCATGTCGCTACTCACCAGTAGGCCATATATGATGTGGGACAGTTTATTTGATGAAATGAACTTCAATATGTACAATCCAAACAAAGCACAAATCTGCAAAATATGCTCATGTTGTTAAACTACAAATAAACTGGGCATGCCTATAGTTCATCTGTGTGTTTAGTTGTTTAAGGTCAGTAATATAAGTATGCAGTGAAGACTCACAGGTCCGAGTGAGGCGAGGCAAACACCTGGTATGATTTATCACAACAGTCGAATTCAAAATTTCTGTACCTCCATCAACTATATGAATATATTCATTACAAAATATCAGTAAGAACAGCACGTAAAATACAAAGCAGAGAACTAATAACGTCGAAGGAGGAATAGGGAATTCTTTACACATATATGCAGTAGATGGATACCATAAATATCGGAACCTACAGTTAACCACGCCAAAGTACTCAATGGTAATACGAAAGAAAAGGACAAGAGCAGGCAAGGCTATTTAAATGGAATCAAAGATACTGATATAGCAAGGCAGAGACATCCTAAAGTGTAGCTGTATATCGGATATTCATGACTTATCTAGAAATTGTTTACAAATTGAACATACCTGTGTTAGCAATGCAAACTGTGCAAACTACAAAGAGAACATAGAAAAATGTGAGAATGAGCAGACCAAGGGAATCTCAAGTTAAACGTTATACGGTTCACAGTTTGTTTGAGGATATCTAGCTGTGTTGTAAAAGCAAGCATTAACATTTGTCAAGTTCTCACATATGGACGATGAATTCAATCAGTACATTGCACGTTTCATGCATAAATGCTGCAAACTAAATAAAATCTGGAACAAGCCACAATCCTACCGATGGCACCCTCTTCTACGTCGAACATAAAGTGAAAACAGCGCACGTAGCATAAAGAAAGTTGTACTCATGAAGGAACTTAGACAAGCACCCTTTTCTGGTAATTGGCAAGGTTGACAACCAGTCACACAAACGCATTATTTTTCCTGTCATGAGAGTTTCAGTACCCATCAGACTATAAATTCCCGCTATCCTCTCGGTAATTATCTAATGTTTCATACTCCGGTTCATGACAAACCAAATAAGCATTCTCAATATACTAAGCAATTTTTTTAATTTTTCTATCCAGAGTAAACCTATAAAGTGGACGAAGTATATATTCACCGCTATATACAGTACTTGTCTTAACTCAACACATGGTGATTCTAAATGCTATTAAGATTTGGCCAATGAGAATGGAATACTAGAAGCAATGCATTACGTCTATCACTAATTGTCCCCTGTTATGCTGGTTAATTTTTCTGCTTCCATTCTGTACCACTTGCATCTTTCAGAAGAAAATCAAGATTTGAAAGCGTTATCCAATGACTCAACGGCAGAGCACTCGATGTATAAAATGGAGGGTTGAGAGTTCGAGTCCCGCTCGGGTCAGTCGTTTACTCGCACATTCACTTTGCAAGTAGTAAGTTTGTAGCAAATGATAGATACATATCCAAGATAAGAACGAAACATTGGGAAACATAGGAAACGTACCTGCCAAGGCAACATAAATCCAAGTGTCATTATACACAACAGAGCACTGTGCTTCCAATTTACTTTAGGCGCTCTACAAAAGAAACTCTGCTACTGAAACCGACAAAGTACGAAGAAAGGTAAAGCAATATAGGTCTAACAGGCAAAAAAGAATTTGCACCCTATTCAAATCAGGATAATAGTTATACATGAAAGTATCTTAAACGGAAGCTTTGGGAAGGGTTTAATGCTCAAGCATCCACATATTCGATACGTAGCAATAGGTGAAAATTATGCCAGTCACCTCAAACTGCATAAACAGGTTGGACGATACAATAATGTCCTCTAATTCCATCCTATTTCTTTAAATGTAGTCTGTCCTCATAACTCTTATGATGAAACACTCCACGCATTAAGGATTAAGGGAAAGATGAAACGAATTATCACCGCCAAGAAAGCTTCGATTCAAATGCAAATTGGCTATGTCGTATGATGCTACTGGCCGTGATTCATCTCTTACGGTGCTGCTCATTCAGAAGTACATACCTACAAGTCAATTGATGAACGGTGAGAAGGCTTACCTGAGTATATACGACAGGACGAGAAGCTGGCCAATGAGAAAGGGAAATGAAAAACTTTCCCGCAATGGAGGTGTCCACATGATTCTTGTTGCCTATGGATAAGAGATTTTCATTATATTCATGAATCGATCGAGAAATGCCAGGTTCCCAGGAAACCAGGATACCATAATTTGAAATACTTATAGCAAGACCCGTAGGGCTTCAGGATTGCTATAACTAAAAGTAGTAAGAAATTATGCGACTAGGAAACCAATCATATAACTAGACAAGGAAGAAACTTATACATATTAAAGGATAGTCCTGAAAGAGCTATTATAATCAAAGTTATACCATGCTTTCATACGCGACCGTCGGCTTCATGTGATCAGCCTTCAGGCGTATAGATGTATATATGTTATGTTATGTTATGTTATGTTATGTTATGTTATGTTATGTTATGTTATGTTATGTTATGTTATGTTATGTTATGTTATGTTATGTTATGTTATGTTATGTTATGTTATGTTATGTTATGTTATGTTATGTTATGTTATGTTATGCTATGTTATGTTATGTTATGTTATGTTATGTTATGTTATGTTATGTTATACTACGTTATGTTATATGATATGATATGATTGATATGATATATGATATGATATGATATGATATGATATGATATGATATGATATGATATGATATGATATGATATGATATGATATGATATGATATGATATGATATGATATGATATGATATGATATGATATGATATGATATGATATGATATGATATGATATGATATGATATGATATGATATGATATGATATGATATGATATGATATGATATGATATGATATGATATAATATGATAGGATATGATATGATATGATATGATATATGATATGATATATGATATGATATATGATATGATATATGATATGATATACTCGTATGATATGATATATGATATGATATGATATGATATGATATGATATGATATGATATGATATGATATGATATGATATGATATGATATGATATGATATGATATGATATGATATGATATGATATGATATGATATGATATGATATGATATGATATGATATGATATGATATGATATGATATGATATGATATGATATGATAGGATATGATAGGATATGATAGGATATGATATGATATGATAGGATATGATATGATATGATAGGATAGGATATGATAGGATATGATAGGATATGATATGATATGATATGATATGATATGGTTTGATATGATATGATGTATGTAATCAATTTCAAAACAATTCAAACCTAAAATTTGCATTGGCAACACCCCAGTTAAAAGCATTGATCTAAATTTCTCTATTTTTCAACTGCCCTGTCCTAAAGTCAAATTTTTTATCAGGTATTCAAAATTTCTTGGTCTTTAGCTAGAATAGCCATTTCCCAGCGTAAGCGTAGAGATGACATATAAATTATGGTTATCGATAAGTGTTGTCTTCCTGAAATAAACTCATGATCGCTATTGAGAAGGCCAATTGATACTACAAATCAGTAGAATACGACTGTTAATATGATCGTGTTCTTCTCACGTAATTCATAGAGTAAAAAAAAATTAATTTGCAATCTTTACATACCTCACCATGATTAAAGAAATACGACGCTACAGCCAATATTCCACCAAAAATGCTTTTGCTATGAAATTAATGATTTTTGAAATCAAAATCGAAAAGTACAAGAAAAGCACAAACTAAACTGAACCAGTTCCCTTGCAAAGCAAACAATCCGATTCAAGAGTAGCACTCTCTATATAAGAAACATGTTTGAGCATTCATCAGTCCCATTAGTAGCGTCTAATGCATAATGAAATGAGTTTGGCTTGAACTTTGGCAGTGAACCTTTTATCAATTAATTTATACATAAAGAATACAGCTGAAAGAACAGCCTATACTGATGGAAGATAAAGAAGTATTTGGTCAATGGTGTAAGTTTGGACTAGGCTTCGTTCGGGACTCTGTCTGCTATGCATTACATAATTCTGAGATAAATACACCATGAAAATTTCAAAGGTAAGAAAGGTGGCGTAGAGTATTTCATAGCATAAAATTCATAAATCAGAAATCATTGACACAGAAAAACGATAATAAAATGATCCACCGAGAGCACGACACTCTAAACAAACAAGTAGCCATTTGTTAAAGCGCTTGTCTGATCGACGCAAGATTTATGGCTCTAACTAGGTCAAGGCAGATGACTAGGTGCTCGCTCACTGTCCATCCAGCAGCTAACAGAGATCTAGTGGCATAACTAAGGGGTAAAAAGGCTGGTGATAAAGGAACTACCTAATCTACCTTACAAAACCAGTGGTATTCAAAGTGTTCCCTATAACTGGCAGACTCCAGTAAATGACCTGTACATGAGCAATCTGTATCATTGATAAATAATTTTTAGATATCATTCCATAGCAGACATAAAAACATGTCTGGCCATACTCGCAATTGAATGTGCTCTTGTATCTTGCAAGAAAAATAAAGGAAAAACAATACCTACCTTAGGAAAAAGCCCAACAAGAACAGCATAGACATCATTGCACCGTTGAGCCAAAATATCGGATAAACATAGAAGAATGCCAAATCACCCATTCCTATAACCAACGAAAAGAAAGATTACATGAACTTTTCCTAAGTGACATGGACAAGCCATAATGCAATGGTAAAATTTGCTCAAACGAATCATTGAAATTGCTTAGTTTTACGGCACCGAATAAAAGAATGAAAATAAATTAGACTTTACTGCGAAAAAGTTATAGGATTCATTTCCTACGAATGTTTACTTAATGCATTGCGAGAGTCCACATTCCCTGCAAACTTTGCGGGCAATTTGTCTTCCACATGCTAGCCGCCACATCATTCAACATGAAGGTATTTTTACATACACTTCATCGATGAGAGAAATAAAGAAGTTATAGGTGAGGAAAATCTTAGACCATTCAAAGAGAAAGGTGAGAGGAGATCTATGGAAATGAGACTATCTTATAGCAATCTGCCCGTTGAAACTGAAACTGTCCTTCCATCTCAGCTACACAATAAATATTTTAGACCCATAATGCTGCGTTGTGTTATTGTGATCTTTTCTGCTATTGGTCATTATTTAATTTGGCCAATTTCGTTATTGTGTTTGTTGGATGGTTTTGATTGGTTATGAATTTAGATACTAGGGGTAGAAACAGCTGGATAGGTAAGAGAGACAAAGGGACTAATCAGAACTTACTATTGGAGAGAGCGATTTGAAAGTAGGATGTAATCATTGCATGTCGTCAATGAGAGATAAGGCTATTGGCTTACTGGCTTGGATTATTGAATTACATTTGTTCTACATTGCTACAACTATATTTGCCATTTTTTCACACAAGTATTTTAATAATCAAAGCTGATGGTTTCAATTCCTCGTACTTGTCTACCCGTGCACATTCGGATCCTCAAATCTGCCCTACACACTAAAATCTGTTGTGATACTAAAGGATGACAATAAATCTTTTGATATTCATTACTGACCTTCACAACTTTCCACCGGCGGCAGTCCGTATCCTCTGTTTACTGTGTAGCAAATCTTCGTCTTAATATTGTAATTCTCTGCTATCCATTCGAACATTCTAAATGCAGCTCCAAGGATTAGCTGGAAAAACACAAGAAAGGGGATTCTCTCTGTCTCCTCTACTCTACCTATCACTATATATTATTGATTATAGTTATAAGAGGATAATGGTTAATAAATATATATACATATATACGTGTATGCTTGTTTGTGTGTGTGCATATTCCTATAATCTTTAGTTAGCCATACACTTCACTGATACACACTATAGAATAGCGTGACATTTTCTGCATCAAATAAACAATATCCGCTAAGTATATCATCAATGTTAAACACTTCTAAGCAAACGATGCTGAAAATATATATATGATGGTACCTCTGGATACAAGTTGAATCTTCTGAGCACATTGACTTTGTCTGGATATTCTGTTATATTACATGATGTCACTGACCGCAAGCTGTCAGCAAATGTGGGTGCATTCACTATCGTCTTGTAGTATGAATAGTACAGGCCCTAGGTAAAGCAAAGAGCATCATAAATACACATGTTGGGGATATGAAATCAAGAAATTGAGGATTCAAAATACTTCTTTACCAGAGCGTTAATGCACCAAGATATACAGTCCGATAAACATTGATTACATTCTTGCTTCCAGAGAGTAAAATCAATGTACTTCGAAACCCAATTCCTTATGCACAAACGTGGCACTTTCCATTGCTTGTACGTAGATAACGAACTACCAACTCGCTCATAAACACAGACCGTAAAGGAAGCTCTGGCTGTTTTGACAGTGGAGGTTCTGCTCTGAACACCTATCCTATACTTAGCGAAAAGGAATGAACACAGCAGTGGCGTAACAGAACGCTTTGGGGCCCTTAAGAATGATTTGCTTGGAGACCTTTTAATGCTTTAAATTTCCCGAAACCTAGACACAGACAAAATTACTAATAAATGTCTTGATCCATGAGGGAGAAAAGAACATATAAGTAACCTATATACTGAAGGATGTCGTCTTACTAAATAAATGTCGCTTCATATCAAAAAATTTTAAAAAAACTGTCACTGGAAAACTTCTCAGGGGTCCCATATGGGGTATTGAAAGCTTAGGGCCCTTTGGAGATGCACTAACTTCCACCCATATCGGTTACACCACTGAAACTCAATTCCTCTAAGGCCTGCGGTTTCCCAGCTGTCATGATTCCTGCGTTGCTGAAAAAAGAAAGGTCTTTAGCCTGATCTGTAGCGCTTTGATAATCTCTTCACACAATTTTAGCCTTTCGGATACTACTTTTAACAGTTTGAGTGACTTAATCCTAAATTCATAGACAGAAGGCACTATGCATATGATGTGGTAGGCCTAAATCTTCAGGCATTGAAACTTATATTCTTGACGATCAGTAGAACCTTTTGGGAAGGCCAGAAGGCATATTCCCACCCTTACCGAAGTAGATTAATCGGTGTTTTGGTTAATAGTGGGACAATTCCAACAACTTAAATATATGGATAGTCAGCGAAGTTATTGTATAAGAGAAGGAAAATTCACCACAAATTCCGTCCCCCAGAACTACAAAAGTCCGTTACGGTAGATGTTCAAAACAGGTGGTTCACACAAATGGCTTGCCTGAGCAAAGATGAATTCATGGCACAGATTTAGAGCATTTCCTATCCCTACCACAGAATGCACTGATAATGAAGTTAAGTCAAGTTTATCATTACAAAGTGAAATAAAGGAATTTTGCAACCTAAGAGGTTTGAAGGGAGGCACAAAAAACTGGTCTGCAGACAAATGCAACGTAAAACATGTGTACCAAACGAAGGCCACATTTCGTACTGCCTATTTTAGCTCTTTTCTTCTTGTAAATTGATTTTAGATACATTGTAGGTAAATATTTGAGCTTAATTAGTTTGTCAACTATAACATTGCACCAACTTTAAATGGATTATATTATCATTCTTATAAATATTAATTCTCTCCACAGAGTGGCTTTTCACAAAGTTAAGTTCATTTTGTTGTTGAGTTGACAGCTTTCTCTTTGCTCCTACGTACAAGCTATTCTGAGTATGCATTGAAAATTCCCTTGCAATCAGAACTTATAGTAAGCTGTTGCATTGTAGTCATGAATAGTCATCATACAATGTAACTCTCCGCATTGTTCTAAATTCCTTCATATTCCATTTTGCGTTTTGGTCAAGACCTTTAAACTAATCTTTTTCTAGTTTAGCATTTATTTACAATAATACCATTAGCTTGACTTGTCCCGAGAAGTACCCATTTTAAAGCCCTAGACTAATTCTTCAAGAAAAAGTTTCAGGAGATCTTTCAGGGTCATAGGACTCTTGAGCTGGTAATTAACAAAATATATTCGATATATATAGTCATATGAACAGAATCTATATTAGATCTATGGAAGATGGTTGTAGACTGTAGAAAAAAGTATAGGGAGCTGATTTATGCTCTGTGCTAAAATCATGTTTTGAAGTATGTTCGGAACACACAGTTCTCTATGCGGGACATATTTGTATTTGCAACGAGAAAAGATTCGATCAGTTTTGTGTCAATACATTTTCGCCACTGAATAATCGCCTGCTTCCAACGTATTCATCGACCATCATCCAAAAGGTTTGACTTAAACCTTTCACATTTAAGAGATTTTATCGATCTACGACTCTATCAGAAAAAAAACATCAAACTTATTAACAAAGTGAATAATGATCACTTTACCTGATGCGGAGGAGTCTTTTCTGGTGGTTGCAGTTGTGAGGTGCTACTTGTTTCGGTACACGTTTTTGTCAAAAGACAGTTTCCTTTGGACCAGTTTTGCACCAGCACCGAAATTTTCTTAGCTTTTTTATGATTTCTGTACTAACACTTTCTTGAGACTTTTTTAGCAAGAATACTCGAGTTTGCTTAATTAGATTTCATGAACAGTATGGGAATGACAAACAACTTCTAAATAAAAGTACCTTTAGCAAATGTGTAAGATGAAACTACAAAATATTCTTATTTTGTTATTTCCAATTAACCTTTCACGGCCCCATGTGGTCTGCAGGTCGCACAATACCCAGGTCTATTATAAGTAAAGACTGACTGAAGTCTGTCGGTACTGGGTCAACCGAATTGACCTGATCTGATCGATTTCAGGTTGCAAAACAGGAACTGAAGAGTGCAGATGCAGAGGGGATTCCCTCTGCAGGTTGAAAAGCTGTCGTTTTCTGGCACCCTTGACATCAGCTAGGTTGACTCGTGGAAAATAAATAAAAATGGATGGAATCACAATTAAACATGCCATTATTTCCAGAGCAGAGATTGATAGGTTGAATAACCAATTGGTGAGGGTGAAGCAACCAATTTGGTCCAAAGGCGCAGAAGAATTGATTATCATAAAAAAGGTTCTTGAAAAATACCTAACACTAACAACTGCAAAGGTGGTGTTGAACTGATGAAAAATAACATTTATACGAAATAAAGATTGAAATGCGTTGAAAATGTAGAGCTATAAAAACGACAGATGGCATGTCTTGCAGG
This sequence comes from Mastigias papua, assembly GCA_964019165.1. Taxonomy (NCBI): domain Eukaryota; kingdom Metazoa; phylum Cnidaria; class Scyphozoa; order Rhizostomeae; family Mastigiidae; genus Mastigias; species Mastigias papua. Next base: position 5,198,860 of record OZ025268.1, read on the forward strand.
TAATGCCACGTTGAACAAATGTGATAAGACTAGTTTCCTTCCTTGTTTACTCACTAGCATTGTATAATTTGCGGCCCAAGAATGCAAGCAAGAAAGAGGCCGAGAAAGAGAAAGAAGCAAGAATTCCAAGCATTGGTAATTCGGGAAACAGGACAACGGCACCATGGCAACATATGAATTAGATACAGCAAAACTCGACCTCACCCTCATGGACCACATTCGGCTATATGTTTGGTCCTGTTATACTTTACCTTTCTGGCAAATATTTGTGCGATAAATACTTACCTCATCCATCGGCTGGCACTAAGAATTCCAAGCACTCTGTCATATTTTGTGGAAACGAACTGCAAACTGTCTCTATCTTACCGTTTAACCTTAATGTTTGCTACATACAATCTAAAACACTTTTTCACAAAACGCTTCTAAAGCGTCCACCATTCTACAGGTTTCCTACAATATTCTACAAGAAAGGCAGAAAAATTCCCACATTGAGGATGCATTCTGAAAATATTGAAAAAAGGATACATTGGGTTTAGTACATACCATTTCTGTCCTGAAAGATAGCTCCCTTTCAAGTGTCGATAAATGTGAGAAAAATCGCTCATTTTCGAACATACTTGAGATGTGTGCACTAAAACAGCGAACAAATCCATATGTTGTTGAAAAAAATATACATAATATGCTTCTGATTTTTATATTGTTCTTACTCTGATCAGTTCAAGTCCTGTATGAAATCTATCCAAAGTTGCATGGTTCTGTTCCGAATTTGAAAGCCTGAGCTTCACAAATTGGATGAAGCCTGAGCTTTACAAATGGGATACAGGATCGAAACTAAGGCGCTAAAGTCTACAATCTACACACAGTGCGTGCAAGATATGTGTACAATTGATTGTCGTGTCCTGGAAGGTGTCGAAATTACAATAGCAGATCTTTATAATTAACCTCTCAAAATACGAGTTGCCATGGGAATATTAGTTATTATCTAACAGCACACTAAATAGGGTCAATATTATCAAAGACACGCATATAGCACCTGAACAAACCTAATGCACGTGTGTGGCTTAATTTCAAACAATGCGAACAAAGAATGATGGACGATTCGATGACAAGAGTTGTATTTTGGTATTCGGAGGCAAACTATTCCCCTATTTTATTATACAGATCGAGTCATTTGTACTAAATAGAGTATTAACTTACTTGTGTAATATCCCGGCTGCTAAAGCTGTGAACAAAATAAAAATCGGATTAGACAGCACGAAACATTGTCATGCAAACAATGCCACAAATATTGATGATATATCAACCGACACTTAAGTTCAACTCAGTAACACGATTAATGTTGTGAGGTTATATGATTTAAAGCTTGTAACTAAATAAACTTGCCTAGAACAGCCACGACTAGGCCATAACCTATGTTGCCTTTGTTCCACGCAGTGGATAGATTCGGTATTTCTCTTCTCTCTTTATTCTCATTACGATGTTTCTTGCCTTTAACTGTCTTCGGCTTGGCTGTAATGTGACCATTCTTGTGGCTTGAAGGGTTGCTAGATTTACCACGTCCTCCCATTGTACGAGACTGCACTACTACAGCGTAAGAATGGCGCTTACCAGGTATGTCTATTATCTGTACAAGTCTTGTAGTTGTAGATTCGATTTCTGATAAGTTCACGTATAGTTTTTGGTTCTGTAAAGGCCTGAATGTTTACGAAAGCCAAAAGGCTGTCGTTCATTGGTTACTTTTCAAGGGGAATCCTCTCTTGTTTAGGTCAAGAAGAGGCCACAGCATTATAAAAGAGGCAAAATGGCCTAGGATCAATTGTCAATTCCTCTATGTTTATGAATTCAACATTTCAGTACTGCTGCGCTCAAAGTCCTGTTTAATGTTTACAGAGATGATTCTGATATAATGAAAAACCATAGTGGAAAGTTTATATTCATCAAATTCTCGAACTTTTGTTCTTTTGCTGACTGTTTTTGTGTTTAGCAGTTGCAACGACATGTTAGGATAGTTTTGGGAATTTATTGTAATAGTTACAGCTTATTGCAGATACTCTTTATGGCAAATGCAGAAGGCAGAGATGGTACTATTGTAAAGAAGCACCATGAGCAGGGCAAATTCTGTTACAGAAGACCAGCATACAGAGAGGCCAGATGGGAGAGAGCAGTGAAAGTAAGCTGCTAACTACTTAAGTGATGCACATTAGTTGTATACACATTCAGACATATATCCTCTGTAGCCACTTGAGCTTTATCTATTTGGTACTTTATTAGCAACAGACATAGATACACTGATTATTTGATGGTTGTAATTTTAGAATATAAGTTACCTTTGCCAGTCTGTTAAATGTAGCTATCAGTAAATGTAGTATCCCATGCTTAAGATCTATATTGGAATCATCATGATCTTCAGACCTACTGGATGAAACCATTATCTGCATATCAATGTGTACTGAATTTTCAAATATATTTTGTTGGCTAGCCTTGCCAAATAATGTGACAGATGTCAATGAGACTGATCAATGCTAGCCAAATGGCTGAGATGTTTTACTTCATATATAATAAGGAAAAGTATACCAGTATTCCTGAGCAGATTACTGCCTTGTATGAATGAAGTGAAATGTATCTGGTAGGTATTTGACACTCGCACATTAAGTTATTATGTGATGTAGAGTTCCTAAGTACTATAAGTTTGCTATTCACTTCATACTCTTACTTTTCAGCCAATTTTACCCAGCAATATGTTGTTTATATTATTCTAGGTATATACCATCAATCAAGAATCAAAGTACTTACTTGTGCAAGGGATTCCTAGTGTTGGTGTAACAAAAGAGCTTATTGAATTATTTGCTATATATGGTGCAATTGAGGAGTAAGTAATTGTATATTGCTATAGTGACAATGTTTTTAAAGTTAATTGTGAATTCATGCTACATCATTGTCATATCAGAAAGTATCAAGTTTAGCATTCAAAATTTTTTGCAGCCAGGCTGTTATAAAGCTGATCTTGCAAAGAGCAGTTTTATATCTTATTTCAAGCTTTTAAGCTCCAAAATGAACTTTGCAGTAGCCTACCTTTTGGTGATCCTAAGCAAACTGTTGTAGACAAGTGGTGTAAAAATGGTAAACAGTTGTAAACAGACCCATTCACTCAACCCCTTTTGTTGAACTATACTTCTGGAGTTTTATTTGGTTACTTGTACTCTCCATTGTCCACTATGTGATTAAATATCAGCAAGCCTTTTCATCACTATGACTGCACCTTAGATTCAATGCAAATTGGACCATATTGTCATTTAGGTACCGTTATCTGGATGAATACCCTGGAGAAGAATTCACTGATGTATATTGGATCAAGTTTCAGAAGATTCAGGCAGCAAGGTGCTGGAATTTGACTTGTCATGCACCTCTTATTCCACAGTGAAATTGCTCTGAACAGTGAAGTATAATGTGTATTGAACCATCAAGCACTTGTCGGTGGCATAAGGATGCAGTATTCTGGATTGTGCTAGTTCACCATTGCTCATTTATCATTTGATCTGTTTTTCCAGTTCATATAATAGTCTTGGTATCACAGCACTGTCTTGATTACCCTTCTATTAGTCTTGTTAAATACTGTATTTCTTTGATAATAAGCTGCAGATGACATTTTCTCCAGGCATGGTTTGTTGTGGCTTATAATCAAAGGTAGCTTATGTGCAAGGGAGACTTACATTTTTTCATCCAAGCCATCAAACAATATGGCACTTCAATCTTAACCACAAACTTACAACACTCCATTTCCTATGCACATGAAATGTGTTTTCATGCTTCATGATGCCTTTCCCTGCCTAGCTTTATCATATGTACAGATTTTATGTATATTTCTCCAATACATACCAGGACACAGTTGACAGTTTTTCACCAAAGCTTGCTTATGGGTTTTGTGGGTGTGGCTTATAATCAAGAGTGTCAGATTTTTTCTGAGCATCATTTAGTGTGGCTTATATTCAAGGGTGACTTGTACTTGAAGAAATACAATGCAAAGAATATGGCAATAAGTGATACACAATTCAAGATTAACTGCTAGTCTTCCTTCTTTTCATTTTGCAAACATAATATGTCAAGCTTTTGCTTGTTTTGATGAGCATTTTATGATGCTTTTGTGCAATGTCAATGCTCTTGACCAGCCAGAACTGCATGAAGACTTCTACACAGCATGTGGGTAATCAAATATCAGAATGAGTAATGATTGTCCATGCCCTCTAGAGTGGCCAGGTAACATAGGGACAGTTAATTGAGAATATGTTAGAACAAACCATGTTACAATCTAATTCTGTTATTTTGGCATTATACTAGTTTAATCTAATGCTTTACATATTCTTATTCCTCTCTTGTTTTATATGTGTAGATGTAGTATGCAATCTGTGACATGCTTTGTTGGATGAAGAAAAACTGAACTTGAAAAAAGCATGAACTTGAGAGACAGATGAGTAAGAGGGGGACTACTGTAGTTATTTCCTTGGGATAGTTATATTTATACCCATATTGTTCACTTTTATTTTTGCTGAATAGATTGTGTGCGTTGTTTTGTAGATATGCGAAAAAGAAACTTGACATGAGATCTTTTTATGGTGGCATACTTCATGTTTGCTATGCTCCAGAATATGAGACTGTTGATGATACAAGAGAGAAATTACTTGAAAGAAGACGAATAGTTGCTAGGAAATGTAGAGGTAACTGATAAATGCAAGTTCAGTTTGTAATTATGTTTATTATGCTCTCAGTACATTCATGAGTTGCCAGAATTTCATATGAAAATGTGCAAGCTGTTTTTTGAAGGCAATACCGAAATTCTTAAAGAACATCTTGAAACGATCAATGAATTGAATTACTGGACAATAAATGTCTCCCTATATACGGCAGCATATACGATCAAGCAACATGTAGGAGAGTTACCACGTGACACTCCAGCTGAATGTAGAAAGAGAGATAAGCCAAAATGGATGCAAAAGATGAAGAACTCTATTGACAATACGAGAAAGCTCATTGATAAACTCAGTACGGTAATTACTTGCAAAATATCAGGCCCATACACGAAAAACCAGCAAAGATTAAAAGAGATGTTAAAAAAAATTATGGCAACACCAAACTGCGTATGCTAGATTGCCAACTGGTCTTACTGAAGCAGAAGCTGAAAGCATTGAGTGTTAGGCTAAGATACCAACAGAAGCTCCATAAACGAGGAGTTATCAACCTTCAATTTTCCATCAACCCCAGACAAGTTTTTGCCAAATGAGAGGAAACTCGGTTAAAGCAGATTGATTGCCAGCCAAAAATGAAGTAGAGAAATTCTGGGAGGAAATCTGGGAAAAGAAGGCAATTTAATCGACAGATAGAATGGTAGATATTACTTGAAAATTCCTACTGTGCAAAAGCAACACTTAAAGATTATACAATTAGCAATGAAAGTGTCCAGCGAGCAATAAGGAAACTTCAAACAAGAAAGTCACCCGGACCAGACCTCATCATAGGTTTCTGGTACAAAAACTTGTCTCCTATGATTCCATACTTTGCAATACTATGTGAGAAATTTTTAAATAACACCAAACGTATCCCAGAATTGCTAGCTCAAGCAGAAACTGTGCTGCTACCAAAAAACGCCGAAACCCAAGTGGCTAAAAATTGCCAGCCCATAGCTTGCTTAAACATCATTTACAAGCTTTATACCAGCTGCCTGAACATGTTCCTTTGCGACCACTGTGAAATGAACAACATTATAACATCAGAACAAGCGGGAGGAAAGAAAAATATCTGGGGAACTACTGAGCTGCTATTGCTAAATAGGACCGTTCTAAAGGAAGCGCGATCAAAGAGGCTTAACCTCTACGCAGTTTGGCTCGACTACAGAAAGGCATTCGACTCAGTACCTCATGAATGGCTGCTATATTCGCTCAAGTTAGCCAAAACCCCGGAGAAGCTAATCGTAGCCTTCAGGGAGCTTACAAAAATTTGGTCCACCAAATTACATCTTAGTGGCACCGAAGAGAGCATTACGACCAAGACCATCAGATTCCACAAAGGGATCTTCCAAGGGGGGATAGCCTTTCTGTTATTCTATTTATCCTATTTGTCAACCCTTTGTCTCAGCTATTGAAGCAGCTAAAGGGTTATGCAGCCGACAACAAACGAACAACCAATATTACACACAATTTCTTTATTGATGATCTCAAGCTGTTTGCAGGGACCTACAATAATCTCAAGAAACTCCTAGATATTGTTAATTATTACATTCTCGAAAGACATTGATATGCAGTTTAGGGTAGACAAGTGTGCCTACATATAGATCAGCGGCGGCAAACAAGTAAATAGCCAAGCGCCCTTAGAAATAAACAATCTGGTTGTACAACCTGTCGATACTTGCCGATACTTAGGCCAGGACGAGAACATCGAATACGTGGGAGAACTAAACAAAGAAAGAGTTAAGAAAGAAGTGTACACCAGGTGCAGAAAACTGTGGTCCTCTGAACTCTCAGCATATAACAAAGCTACTGCTCATAATACCTTCGTAGCTAGTGTCATCGACCCCACCTTTGGCATTATTGATTGGAATATCAAAGATTTAAAAGAAATTGATATTAGAACTCGCAAGATCATGAGTATGAATAGCAGTTTTCACCCTAACAGCGACGTTGAAAGACTGTATATTCCAAAGTACCAAGGTGGAAGGGGTCTGAAATCGGTACAGACCCTCTATGAATGCAGAATAGCTTCGCTGGAAAAATCTGGAAAAATTTAGCTTTAATGAGAAAGAAGTAGAAAACATTACAAGAAAATTACAGACTATATCGGCCTCAGGAACTGTGAAAATCATGAAAACTTTTATGGGATTCAAAATGAAAAATCGAACCTAGAACTGATGGATGTTTCTTATCCTCTGTAGCTTTACTTTTTACTTTTTAATTTTGAAATATTTATTTGTTCTGTCCTTGTTCTATTGTTTAGAACCGGACTATTTTTATTATACATACTATTGTACTAATGGAATAATTGGAATAAAATCTTATTTACTTACTTGATAGTCACGTCCCTTTGTAGAGTACTATCCAGAGAAAGAAGCGATAACTCACGAAAGTATCAATCACAAAATTGACAATGCAGATGGAAGTAAAGAGTCTGCTAGTTCTTGTCAAGAGCAATGTAGTATTATTGAACCTCATAGACTGCCTACAAATACCCACATGCCTGCAGGAAATTCGCAAGTTACTTCTCAAAGCAGTTCCCAATTTCCTGCATTGCCTCTGCCACCAGTGAATTTACCACCTTCCATTCTACCACCGCCACCGACAATACCATTGGAATATCCCCGGGTACCTACAAAAAATGCGACTTTGCCCCGCGAGTTCCAAAATTATGGATATGGTAGCAAGCCTAAAATAGGGAACAACTCACCAAGCCCTGTGAATGCAGTTAAAGAGTTGCAGCAAGCTGTACCAACACAGACGGCCCCAGGATTTAAGAGACCTTTTGAAGCCCAGTCAGCGGCAATTGATAGTCATGAACGTAGCAAAGGAAAAAGGATAGTCTGGCTCAACCAACCGGGACCCTCAGTATCGGCCCTTGGTGGAAGGAATCAATCTGAAGCCGAACCTGGAGCTTGGTACTGTTTACTTTTGTTACCAAACGTATCTTACTTCTTTCGCTTACGCCAATGAAACTAACGTTTTGTAAAATAATGTGTCTTTATTGCAAAGTATTGTCATCGCAGTGCTTCATGAAACCAGGGTTGCCGTGGAGGGGGCTCGGGGACTCAGGGATTCTGCTCCCTTTATTAAGATAAAGGGAGTTTTTGGCGAGCCTCAGTCCCCTTTCCGTTGAACGTATGCTCGTTTGGTGAAGTTCTAGTTTGGTAGCATGAACCAACCCTGTATTTCGGTTAACTTGTGTATAACTTTGTATGTAATTTACATTTGAACAGTTTAGAATGAAATGTTGGGTCTGGTCATGGGTGTGGTCCATAGAATGGGCCCAGAAGGCTCCCTTGTTACCTTTTTAGGACTGCATCATTGTATGAAACTGCTTTGTGAGAGATTCGTTTGGCTTTACTTGTGATGATGCGAGCAAAGTCTAGTATACCCTTCATATCAGAGCTGTTCCTTAGCGCTCATATCGAAAGCCTAACATGGTTGTAAGCGTAGAGTGATATACTTGTATACAATCTAAAACTAGATTTATCTATTTCAGCGTTTCTTATGCATGTATATCGTCAGATGTTTTTGTGGAAAATTCTACCGTTGCTTTGGAGCTTAATAGTTGTCTATCAAAGTTTGTTGGTGAGAATGGGAAGAACTGCCAGCATCCTCCCATTTGTGCCTCTCTATAATAGATAAAAAGTAGATATTGAAAGCCATTGGCATCGAAGCATACCGTACTTCTTATTTATATGAATATTGCTATATATTAATGGTTACTAAATATTGCTATGTATTAATGGTTAGATATGACCTCTCTCTTTTACAGGGATCCGTTTGCAGAGGAAAGAAAGCAGCAAACTTCGCTGGTTTGTGCATATTTTTATATTACTCCATAATTTTGTTTCTGTGCAATGCATTGGTTCCTCTATGCATTTTGCCAAATTCTCATGCAGAGCCTCCAAGATTCTATTGCTGAGTAGTATGCTGTTAATACCGAATATTCGTTTAGCATCCAAATATGCAACAGATCCTTTGGAGTTCCGAACCATATGGTGATTTTTCCAATACACGTCTACCTCTGAAAGCTCCCAGGTTTATATAGCCATTCTGACGCTCGGACTGTAGATTTATTCACGTAGGATTTCAGATATAGTAGTAGTGAAGCTTGCTGGAACAAAACACCAGCTGTAGGTTAATGATTATCGCGTCGAAATAGTTGTCTTCGTATTCCTTTTGAAAATATTAGCTATCAGCTACTCATCGAATCTACGCAATGTCTGAAGAAAACTTAGATTGCTATTAATTAAAAGGCCCAAGAATTGTTAGCCCGATATGATTTGTAATATAAGTGATATGATTTTGTTTTACATTCCATTGAAGTAGTAATTCACCACTTCGGCTAACTAACTGCGCTTGTAGGATTGATTGGGAGACTGGGCTAGGTTTGGGGTGTATAGAACTAACATTTTCTAAGCAGGAATCGTACGAAATCTGTTCGCGTACTTGTAAAACTGCTTCCACAACCAACAACAGCGCAATTATCATCAATCCTGATTGAAAACTCTCAGGATACAAACGGGCCTAAGTGAGACTGTGGTTTCCAAGCTAGTACTTATAACGGCTTTGAAGAACAATTCAAGAGAAAATGCAAGAATGAATGACTTAATTGTCAGTTTTAGCAGTACGCGAACAGATTCCGTACGATTACTTTTGCGGCTGCTAAGTAACTGTTAGTTTTACACCCCAAATCTAGGTCCAGTCTTCCAATCTAGTGCGGTTACCCGAAGTGGTGCATTCTGGTTACTCAATGCTATTGGCTACAGGCTCTATGATGTACACTGCAAGAACAATGACCCGAAGAACAATAACTATGACTTCTCCGGGATAATCGTGTAGAAGGTTAAAAGATTATATTACATATATTATAGTAATAGAAACAAATAAGAACAAACAGGTAGTCATATTTTGAAATCAACAATTACCAAACCGTTTTTATGATATGATTACTATAATTAAGTAATTATGATATGATATAATTGGTATGATACGAAACGACGTGTTACAGCTATAGAACTGAGATTCAAGCAGTTGTGAAATACTAAAACACTTTTCTTGTGTTAGACTGGTGACCAAAATTTGGATGATGTTGCATTGAAAATAAGGGAACGGCTAAGGAACGTAAGTGAATCAGTTGCTCTGCGCATAGTCTCTATTAATGTTTGAAATATGATTATTGGTTTTAGCTTTTGAAATGTAAATCGCAAGGCTACTTATTGTTGTGTGCTTTTTGAGCTGGTATCATTGAGTCTTATTTCCCTCCCCTTCGTACGCACTTGTACGCTGATAAGAGGCCCCCTTCTTGCGTATGTACTTCTACCCATCTGACCCCCCCAATCTCGAAAGTGAAATTTATAAATACATTTTACATAAATTATACAATTCATTCATTTATGCTTGACTGATAATCCCAAATGGTTTGTAATTAGATAGAATTACAGCGGATCGTTTGTTGTTTTAATAATACAACTAGTGGTGCGCAGAAGCACTTTCACTGATGGAAAAGATGGGATCTTCTTGCAAATGGTAACATCACAGAATACATGCACAAAATGCAGTTAGTTAGTTATTTTGCGTACCCACTTAGATGTGTTAACTCCCTTCCCCTTGTACACAGATGTACGCTTTGCTTGACCCTCTCCCCCTTCATGCATACGTACCAAGTGACTGATCTCATTTGTGATAAGAAATTAGTTTGCGGTGGCCTTATTTGGCTCGCTTGGAAATAGTTGCCCCTTATGAAGCACCTTTTCATCTACGATCAATACTCGGTTCTTATAGCTTTTATTTTCAGTTCTAACTTATAACCAGGTATACCTTATGACTTTTTTATAGACTACCAGTTTTGCGCATACAGTAATAGAAAGTGAAGGAAAGGTAGGTTTCAAACATTTTTGTATTTGAATTCTTTGGCTCTTTAAAATGATTTGGCAATTGTATGCTCAATGTTCTACTTTTTCTGTAACCAGAAACTACCAATTCTTCTTTTGAGAGTTTTCATTTTTAGAGTGTTGTTCTAGAGCTGTTTTCGACTACTTCTATACTTTGCTTTAATTAAAGAGACCTTGTACTGTGAAGAAAACGAGCATAATGGACATATTCCATAAACTGTTCTAAGCTGGCACTCTTTGGAATATAATGTGCCCGAATAATGATCAAAATTAAGCAACAAAATAAATAAATTCTAGATCGAAATGCATCAACAACGAAAACCAAGCTTGAATAATATTGTTTTGAAGTAATGAAATGGTACACCACACAGGCTAAGTTCTTAGGCATATGAGTGTCGCCAGTTCTACAACTCAGCATATGTTTTTTAGGTCTATGTTGATTCTCATACTGATGTTTTGTGTTCTGCGGATCATCAACGAAGATTATTTGGCTTGTTTCCGTGCAATGTTTTTCTCTGTACTTAGAAGACATTGCTGCATTTTCCTTAAGTTACATAAATTACAAGCCATCGAGAGAGTTTTACTTTTGCAGCTTCGAAACGGTATTTACAGGAACACCAGATCCCTTTCGATCATAGTTCTCTCTAGAGTAGAAAGCGGACAGAATGTAGGATATGTAGTTTTGAAGGTGGTACAACCTGTCTGAAATCCTTCTATTTATTTTCATCATTTCATTTTGTACTTCTATGTACACAATGACCTTTAAGCGTTTGTTTAATTCAGAAATAGTACATTTTTTAATACAATGCAAAAGAGAAACAAAAAGAAATGCAAGAGTTTCTAACCTATCAAAGATGATTCTGCTCTACCAAGGATTCGTGCTACTCTTTTAGCTAGTATTACTACGTCTGAATTACTTTCTATGGAAAATTCATGCTTTAGGGCCATTCTGCCAGTGGACATCAAGTGAGGAGCCCACGAAAGAAGTCCAGAAAACGGATTTAGCCAGTGTTGCTGATAGAAAGTGGCGTGTCATCAGTCAGATTGCAACCAGGGCCATTCTCAAGACGCCTTAATATATCTAAAGGCCCTTAATGCAGTATAGGCAATATTGAACTATACGATGTCAAGAAGACCAGGTGAAGAAAATGTCGTCGCTGTTAGGGACAGGTCATTAATTCTTTCAGGGGAGGGGGTGGAAGACGTCTAGGAGGAGGACCAAACTTCTGCACACTCAGAGGGAAGGGGACGAAAAATAAAGAGTACTTTAAAAGAAGGAGTATAGAGTTTCTTCTGAAATCCTGGAATGGGGACCAAAATTTTTATCTAAATCTGAGAGGGAACTAGAATTCCGTCAAATACATGAGAATATCTTCCGCCTCCTCCCCACAAGTAATTAATGATCCTTCCCCTAAATGGTTAAGAATGGTTGACCAGAAGCACCTTTTTAACCTACAGCTTATTCGATGGATAGAAACAAGCAGTTGTGTGGTTCTGGGATACTGTGAATATAGCTTCATAGATGCTGTACATTGTTTCCCATGGCGTCCATTTCCAAAAACTAGCTGCGTGACATGCTAGCCGTTTTTTCAGAGATAAATAGATTTCTACGAGAAGGAAGAACTTGGTAAGCTTTCACATTAATAGTAGTAAGAACGTTACTTTGCATACACTTATGCATATTATTGTGGGTTTGAAAAATGTCAACTCGGGTAAGTAGTTTGTTCTTGAATATAATATACCCAGCAGCTTCATTTTAATAAAAAAGAAAGAAAATAAATGATAACTTTTTTAGAAATATATATTCGACTTAATAAATGCAAGCAGTCTACGTACCGTAAATCGAATTGGCCCCCCTCGAATAAGCCCCCTTTGAATAAGTCCCCTTCGAATAAGCCCCCATGCTAGAACTTGAAATTGTTAACAAGCCCCCTCGAATAAGCCCCCACCCAGATTATGATGAAGACTTTGATAAATACTAATGCCTAAATTTATGCTGTTATATTAGTATCATGGAGAATAGGTTTGAGAATGAGCTTTCTATGCAAAATGTTTCGAATAAGTTTATAAGCCCCTCCCTCGAATAAGCCCCCACACAAAAGCATCAAAAATAAATAGGCCCCCAGAGGGCTAGTTCGAAGATTTACGGTATCCGATCAGAGTTAATATTGAATGGGTTTAATTGACACTCGTGGCTCATTTTCTGGCGTTGGCTAATAGGAGTGGACAAATTTTTTAGCTAAGATTTTCCAGTATCACGAGTTGTACGTCCTGCGGACATCTAAACTTCAACTTCTACTATATTGATTTAACCACTTGAATGCTGGATTTTTGAGACCAGAGACGCAAAAGCAAGCATCTTTTGCGGCCAGAATTTAGCCATCCCTAGTTTCTTGAACCTGCTAATCAAAGCTAATTTAAAGGGTTGAGCTTCCACAAGCCCCGTTTCCATGTGATATGAACATGTGGTACATTACATGACTGTCAATGACTAAATAGCGTCGCATTTTCTGGTGTTGTTGTTGATTGCAGAAATGTATCATTATCATCAAAATGTCATGCTTTTTGTCTCTTTGCGTTTTGCTATAATTAGCTTATACCTACATCTTACAGAGGACCCCACAACTAGAAATCACAAACCTTGGGTCTCTTAGTCCTGCGTGCCTTTATGTTAGAAGAAAATGTTTTATAAAGCAAGTAGTTTTCGACTACCAAAAAAGTTAAGAAAGTTCAATATTGGATTTTTGAGACCTGAAAAAGTCGATACAGTTAAATCTCGTTAAGTCGTACCCTGGATAAGTCGGACTTTCACTTAGTTGCACTGATTTCTCATCCCCTTGGATGCACTCCAACTTATTGAAAGACTCAGATAACTTGGACCAATTTCCGGTCTCCCTCGAGAGTCCGACATAACGGGATTCTACTGTATTTTTATACAAATTTTTGAAATTCCAATTTTCACCCAAATCTTTGTTTCTGTATTTCCTGTCTTTCTCTGCAACACTGTATTGAAATATCAAAACTGAACAATGTTTGCTAAGAAAGACTAAAGGAAGTTTTTTCATACTGAAATTATGTCAAAGCTGGCCCATAAAAACTTTCGTATAAAAATGACGTAGAAGTGATAACACTCATCTTTAACTTTAGAGTAATCTATTTCAGCATTTGCTACGCATTTGTTTTATAAGGAAGCAACTTTATAAGAAGCTTACTTGCAGAAGGCCACAAAATCAAAGGGCCTTTCAATGCTACAGAAAAAAATCCTTATGGAATTTTTTAGTCTCAAGATTTTAACACTGTAGTGAATGGAGAATTAAGAAGACAAATTCGCCTTTAATCCTTGTAGCAATTGGTTAATAGATAAGTTTTCTTTGAGTCTTGCAGAATCCATAGTGCCACGACTTAACACTAACCACTTAAAGGCGTCGCTAGGTTCCTTATAAAAAAATGTGTGGCCATCTACCTATATGGATATCATAGTAAATGCAACTTTTACTACCTAATCTAAGACATATTTATACGTCTACACTTCGATAAAACAATCAGTGTAGTCTTTCCTGGGAATAATATAAAAGGTATGGCAGGAACCATAAACTACCAAGTTATCTAAAGGTAAAATGGTAAGTTAATGTTATCTAAATATCTTAATAGTAATACTGTATTCATCATTAGCACACAATAATTTGCGTCAGTTTTGATGACCTACTTTCAATAAATAGAAATTCCCCAGCTAGGTATGACATAGCAATCCATTCGCAACAATTTATTACTTAGCTGTTGCACACTAATGAAGAAAACCAGGGGCGAATTAAATAGATGTGTGGGGTGCTACAACCCAAATCTCTTATCTTTAATCAATAAATTACTGTTCCATTCGGTAGAGATATATGTTTGGTCAGTAACACAATCTCAAGACTAAGTTAGAATGGAAGTGGAATCTCGCAAGATATGTCCTTCCAGGACTAACGTACGCTAAGAGAAATCCATAAAGAGGACCTATAGTGCAGCCATTGGGTGTGTGGTATACAGTGACGAAGTCGAAAAAGGTTGGGGATAGAGCAACTCCTAACGCCTCCAAGCCTTTGAGGCCCCACAGACGCCCAACAAAACCCTTCATGGGACGTATATTTTTGCTTTATTGTATAAGTGCATTTAATAACCCGATACGCTCATTTCACAGACCCTTACTTAATTCTACTTCTCTCCATTATTGATAAAAGTTCATGTTTGCCACTGTCTAAATTCTGGGACAAAAGTTCCCAAAGCACATAACCCCCAGATGAAAAGTTCCCAAAGCACATAGTCCCAAACCGTCCTGTTATGCCACTGGTGGGAGGAGTAGATACCTTCCACTATTTGAAGCCGTGATAAGCTAGAACGTGCCTTTGTATTTGAAAAGGAAGCATAATCCGAAGGGTATGATGCCAGAAGTGTTCCTGATGGCTTCCTCCTCAGACCCCCTTTCATCTTTTTCTCCATTTCACAAGGCTAATGGTGCCACTGGAGAACACTGATATATAAGCCATCAATACTAAAAGACACTGAAATGTTATTTCTTTAATTGAGTATTGGGATCTCTTTACAGAATAAGCAGGGCCCCTGATGTCGCCATTATGAACGTCAATAGTCACCAAAGAATCACTTCATAGCTTTTGGGGCCTCTCTCACGTTTGGTGCCCATGGCAATCTGTCCCAACCACCGCTTCTCGGTGGGCCTGTATATGATTATGAATAATGACAATGTCATTTACTACCCACTTACATCTCTTATTACTGTACTCTTACGTAGGTTCCTGATACATGGGGGGCACTTATTAATCTTTCATATTTTTCCGACTCTCCACCAGCGTATTAAGCCCCCTGTTTATTATATTTCAAGGAATGACAATTAGTTTGGAAAATGTTTTCTTGAGAGAAGAGATTTTTTCTTTTGCCAGGTCATTATGGCTCTTTCACCATAAGTATGCCTCTTCATATGTCAGAAGTGCAATTTGTCATTAGATTTTAGAAATATTTCTTATTTCCCCCCACCGTTTACTAAGAAACCACGCTTATTAGGAACCTAGGAGTATATGAAGATTGTCAAAAGTTTCCTTTTACAATAAATCCTCGAATTTGCTCTTGTTCCGAACAGCCCCCCTCCACCACAAAGGATGATGAAGACCTTTATATAGACTGATGCTTAAAATTTAGACTTTATTTTTTTCTAGCATGGAGAATTGAAGCTTCAACATTGAATTTTTTATGCGAAAAATTTCAGATGAATTTATAAGCCCCCTCAAATAAGCTCAAAAATGATCAAAAATAAATATGTCCCCATTGGGTTAATTTGAGGATTTATTGTATTGAACCGAATCTGTCGCCTAAATCTGGCCCTGTTGATGCACGTAGCTGTACATGAGCTATTTTGGGCACCCCATGACTATGCTATTTTAGTACAAAAGTTAAGGATATGGATTTGGAGGAACCTACCCTCCCCCTATCGCAGCCGTCGCCAGTGCTCCTTCGTAGCGCCCCCTTACGTTCAAAGCGGAAGTTAGATTTAGCCTCAATTTCATCAAACCATCGTCTCCGTTCTGAAAACAAATAATACATCAGAGTGCAACTCGTAATAGCTGTGCTGTAGCCGAGCGAAAAGAAAGTTAGCAGTCATATCTGTAGTTCAAACGTTCGTGAAATGTCGTACCCAGGTGAGATGTCCGTGATATTGTTTGCAGATAGACCGATTGTTGGCTGCATTTGTGTCACCTTTGAATGACGACATAGCCTTTTCCAATTATCCATGTCCATATTTTGACGCAAGACTTACGAGTCACGAATCATTTTACTTATCACTCCTTCCATATATGGTTCTAGATCTCTTGCATAATGTTAAACAGTTCTTTGCTTTTAAATTTATCTCTTGCGTGACAATCTGTTAATCTGTTAAACATTTGAATTGTTAAATACATTCAAAACAGTGTGACAATAATTCATCATTTTCTCTGACGGATGCCTTGCTTATTCTTTTCATTCGGTCTTCTAGCTCAAATTTTTGTTCCTTATTTCCTTCCTGTTGCTTTTAGCTTTTGTGCCACTCTTGTACCCATTTTTCTTTGTAAAAGTTGGGAATTCTAGCCCAGAGAAATTATTGTTGCATGCCAATTTGTTCTGTAAATTTTTCTGACTCACTGAGTGTTACACAAAGAAGGTTGGGAGCAGGGTTGCGCCTTGTTTTACAAAGTATGCTAGAGGTCATTCCATATTAATCCTACAAAAAGATCTTATTTTCTAATTCAGTTGTTGCATTAGCCAGTCTGAAATGGATCTAGGAGAAATCAGTAGGCATGCTCCATTCTGTACTGAAAATTGGTACTCATTTGCAATAAATCTCTGGTGCTGTTCCTAGTAATGCTACACAATTGATATAGTGACCAGTTTATTTGTTTGATACACTTACTTGCCAAGCTTTGTAGTGATTTCAGGAGATTTTTAGTACTATCAATATACTGGCGAGTGCATTTTATATACTGTGTTACCAACCTTCATAGCTATTTTTAGGGGATTTTTAAGAACAAATGTGTACAATTTTTTAATATTCACTCTCTTAAAACCATCTTTTGCTATTTTTCCAAAGTGAAATTATTTGCGCCTACTAGTATGCACTATACACTAGAATCAATGCAACCTCATAGTGACTGTCTGATAAGTAAGCATTTCAGAGTAACTATGGAGTACTATATGGCAAACAATTAGTCCCATTGTTAACTAAAAATGGCATAGGAGATCCCTGACCTGTTCCCTAGGTAGCTTAATTCTTCCAGACATTAAGTCATTATTGGAAATTATATACTTGTAAGTGAGAGGACTAAAGCTACTATGGATGAGAATATAAATACAAGAATGATTATGTGAAAAGTTTATGGAGATTGATATTTGAGAACTATGTGAGTTTATTTTATTACAATGGTATTGTGAAGAAGATTTCATATGGTTTGATGTATTACACTATATATATTTTTATCAGGAATGCCAAATAAAGGATATCAACAACAGCAAAGTGGCCCTCCACCACAAAAGCCATATCCTACACACCCAGCATATCCACAAATGGCTCCCCAACCTGGCATGGTACCTGCACAAAGATATGTAGTGCCACCACCTGGAAACACAGCACCACCACCATATACACCATATCCAACACAACCACCTAATTACCCTCAGGTAAATACTATGCAAATAAGTTTCCCTAATATGCTGCCACTTTTTGAACAGTAATTCTCAGATGAGCATTAATTTGTTATAAATTAATATGTCCTATGAAGTCCAGTTTATTTATACTATGTTTTACCTTGCTCTGATTTATTTCCCTATTTTTGCTTGATTGAATGTGATCATTGCATTTCAAGGAAGATGTTTGATCTGCAGTATTTATTTTGCACAACCCCAGAAATTAGACCTCAAACAAACCCATTTGGTCTCTTTATTCTGAAATGGCTTGATCCCAAATCTAATCTAAAGAATAGTAACATATTGTAAATAACAGTTTGTCAAACTGATATAATTAGCTCTTATAGAAAAATAACAAGAATGGTTAGTTTGCAGTACATTGTCATCTACATGGGAATTGATCTTCTGTCTTTTACCATCTGAAGGTCAATATGTAACTCTTTTTACTTTCCAACTGCCTACTACTATTATTACTATATATTTTACTTTCCAACTACTATTATTATTACTATTATTACTATAGCCTATATGTGCACTATTTAAACCATTACAACATTAGTTATTAGCTCCAAGATGGCAGGCATGTTACTGCAATGTAAGTAGGAATGGAGTTTGTAGTGTTAACTCTAAAATTTTAATTCAGAGTTACCTAACCCTGTACAGAAAGCATATCTTAGCAAATTGAAGTTTTTGTCATCTTTTAACTATTTTATAGGCTTGGTTTATTCCATTCATATGAGCATTGATCTCTTATGATATTTTTATTCTAGCAACCTATGACTTATGTTGCTATTCAACCAATGCAGCAAGCAGCATATGACCCTGGTGCAAGATTTGATGGGACTGCAAGGCCAAATGTACCTGTATGTAGATAATTTTTCTTCATGTGCAACTTTATCTAAATTGCCAGATCACAACATGTAGCAGTTATTCTTCACACCTTATGAGCATATATTTTCATGCAGATTAATTGAAGTACTTAATAGGATTAAAATAGGAATCTTCTAGCTTCATAGCATGTTTTTTGATTTGCTCTAGACTTCCTTCGTACTGCACCATTCCTAATGAGCAAAGTTTTTACATTTCTTTGTTCTTATAGCCACCTCCCCCTGGTGTAGCACCTACTGCTGCTCAGATGGCTGTTGCACAAGGTCAGCCTGTTTTTATGCAACAAAGAAATGCAGATTGGGTATCAGGTGGACCTGGTGCAGGTTACACATTTTGGTGATAAGTTTGGAAGATTGCAATGAATTATAAAAATAATCTATATTGTATGCAAATCATATTTAACTTCTTTATGATATTGACTCCTTGTATACCAAGATCATAACAATCCTGGTTTTTACTAATTGTTGTCTCTGTGGGTAACATAGATTCTGTACATTTCTTACTATGATATTAGGTGGGACTACACTATCACTCGTTGTTGCAGCCATAATGATGTAGAATTACAATTGCTAAGGACATTGCTTTGATATTGTAACAATATGATACAGAGCGAACTATACTGATGTTTGACATCAATTTTGTACTTAGAATGTGTTCTCACTGACTGTTGAGTTTTTTGTCTCAAAATCTTGATTCCACTGCAGATGATTCTACAGTAAATTGAATTTTCAAGCACCTATGAATGAGAATACAAAGTAACTCTAGTGCTCCTTTTCTCCTGTCAAGACAGCCATGGTCTACTTTTGGCTACATTTTTCTCTTACCAATTCATCATTAGTCAATATTTCAAATTCTAATGTGCTTTAAACAAAAGAGCACTTTCATCATGCTAAAGAAAGTTTCTGGTTTGTCTTTTAAGCCTGCTGTATATTTTCCTAAATTTGAGTTTTCCTTATGCACTAGACCTCAGTGAACTTATCATTTCTAGATAAATTAGTGAAATTATGTCAGAGTATTTGGGGTCTTAAAATAATTTGAGATTATAGGGACACTGCATAGTTTGTCCTTGGCTAGTGCAGCCTCCTTAGCAACTTTGCTTTTGTTCTATATTATAATCACACCGTATTTGATACATCTTTCAAGCTGTTTCATATCTTCAAGTCAATAAATTGGGAAAGTGACAACAGTCACACATACAATTTTCAATTAGTGTCTTGCACTGAATGCAAAAGGTCCAATTTTCATTTTCATTTTGTTATTTCTGTATTTTCTTGTCCTGGAAAAGAAATATTGTACCATGTTTACATATAAATGAGCTTAAGTCTCAATGCACATTTGATAATGATTGGAACAATTATCAGCTTTGAAAATGGGAAAGGACCATGGGAATCAAGTTAGTGGGACTCAAGGGCCAAGTTCCCCTTTGACACTTTTCAAAGATGACTCAGCCCCCTGGAGAATCTTTACTAATCTGGAAGAGTTCCCTGTGTACAGCCATTCCATTGTTGTATTTTGACCTTTACCTTGCTTCAAGTTGAGGGACTGCTGTACCTGAACAGTACAATGTTGTACAGTATATCTGGCAATTGTATATCTGACTAAAATCTGACTGAGTATTTATTCAGTCAGATTTTAGTCTAGGAGATGTAGTCTTACTGATTCTGTAGAAAAGAACTGACCCAACCATGGTGGATCCTTCCACTTCACTACACAAAACTATCAACCCAGAGGTTCATGGTGGCATTCCTAGTGCACTAATATCTATCAGTACATCAGCTGCTAATGTACTATTTCGAACGAATTCTCTTCAAAAATTCATCATCTTTTGACTGTAGAATTTCTACTTCTCACATCCCAGATAATAAATCTCTCATGATGAAGGCTGCACCCATATGCAGTACAGTCAGTTACTTTGTTGCTTGCTTTCAAAGTCACCTTGTTATGGACCCACTCAAAAAATGAAAAAATTTTATTCTGGAACGTTTTCCAGAAGTAGGTGAATTTTTGATGCATTGTATCAACATCATCACACTAAAGCCTGTGTCCCATCATAGTTTGAAGTCATTATACCTGAGCAGACCTTCCAAGTCTCACGCATTTTGCGAAAATATATACTATGCTTATATTACTGATGAATTGCGACCTTGAATGAGATGAAAAGGTAAACTGTCACCTGTTCTGCCTACTATTTTGCAATTTTGTTATTATTATTATTATTATTATTTTAAATATTTAAGGAGGATAGCCCTTCAGCAGTGCTGATTTTCAAGGGGCCCTCCGTTACAAAAATAAAATAATTAAATGTAAAGTTACAAATTTGAAAAGCTATTAAACCTAAAAACCTTAATATTTGTATACATACAAAAAAGACTAGAAAGTTCCCTTTAAAACCTAAATACTTTGTTTAAATATATTCAGGGAGGGGGCTTGCTTTGACTTGTAATGATAATGATGGTAAATGAAATATATTCTTCAATTGATATTGTCCACAAATATTTTGCAACGTTGGAATTCCCCCTTGCGTTGATATCTCACTCACAGAAGCGTTGCCACGGGGTGCTGGTGGGGGGATATGTCCCTCTCAGCTTGTCCCCTAAGTTTTCTCCAAGATCAGGAATAGAGCTTGAGGGCGTGGACACTTATAACAAGGTATAATTCATTATTGAATTATATCATTGCCATTTGCATAGCCATATGCAAGCCTTTAATTAGAAATTTTATTGCATGTTTTATCAAAGGGTGTCTGGGGCGTGGCCTGGTAAATTTAGAGGCATATGATTCCCACCAAGAAAAGAATGCCAACCCTGAAAAACAGAACTGGCTACGGGATTGGCGCAAAATTTTATGCTTTTTATCAGGGCAACTTTTTTTTGACTTATTCAGATCTTGAGGGAGCCTAATGGCGGAGCGTGCTATACAACATTCTGCTTCTTAAAAGGGGGCGAGTTAGAGCATTGCTTTAAACTTAGAAAAGAGTAAAGTAGTATTAAACGGAATTATTTATAGAAATGATAGACTGGGACCGAGCACCTTGATTTCCGGTTCGAGAAACTTACATTTTGGAAAAGCACAGCTGAAGTAATAATACGTTAGTTCTTCAACAATAGGAGAATGATTTAGGCTAATTCCTTTTAAGTTCAATTTTGTTTCAGTGAATGATATGACCGTGCCGACTTACCGAATGTTTTAGTGTATTGAACGATTTGAATGAACGCAAGTCAATCTGTAGGCCTAAGTATTGCTACATGGACCAGGCCGTTGACTGCTTTTGCTCTGGATTTGGTGTTTTGGTCCACTTACATATTAGTGTTAAGTGATGGGTTTGTTGATGACGAAGCTATGGAACTCTCTGTTTGGTAGTAAAGGTAATGGTATGCGTATTTGTCTTAGCTGTTTTGGTTCTGTATTATTGCCTATCGCAAAAAACGACAGTTAATACAGTGATACATTACTGTCAAGAAGGAATGACACTTGGCAACGTATTTTGTGTAATAGTTCCATTCATCAAATTGTCTCACCGGTCAGTCAGCAATGTACCTACTAATGAAATAGCCTATTCGCTATGACTATCTGTAAATCTGCCCTCCTATCCACGCAATCTGCTA
Organism: Mastigias papua; assembly: GCA_964019165.1. Classification (NCBI taxonomy): domain Eukaryota; kingdom Metazoa; phylum Cnidaria; class Scyphozoa; order Rhizostomeae; family Mastigiidae; genus Mastigias; species Mastigias papua. Next base: position 5,221,180 of record OZ025268.1, read on the forward strand.
CCAGAGAAACTCTTTAGGAAATGCCTTCTACATCTGCAAGTATGCAAGCGACAAGAAAAATGGAGGTCAACATTGTTTTGTGACCTCATGATTCATTGTATGTAAAAGCGTGTTAGATTGAGTGACAACGTGATTTTGATATATATGTTTTTTGAGTGACCTTTATCATCTACAACTAAAGAAATAAGTCATTTATATGCAAATGCCTACTTCACTCAAAATTTAGATGCCTATATACAACATAAAATCCCATGTTTTGTGTAGCAACACAAGTAGAAGAGAATATATATATATATATATATATATATATATATATATATATATATATATATATATATATATATATATATATATATATATATATATATATATATATATATATATATATATATATGTATATATATATATATATATATATTTTGTATATATATATATATATATACCATCAGTAGCTAGCGAGTAACCAGGATTTCTCCTTTTTCGGTGCAGACAGAAAGGTTGATATAATGCTCAGAAAAACCAGGAGAAAATTAAAGTTTGCCACCACCTGGGATCGAACCAGGGTCTCTCACATTCTGGGCAAGTGTCATAACCATTAGACCACAGAGATAGAGATATATATATATATATATATATATATATAATTCTTAGCTGCATCCACTAAGTATATAAATTGCATAAAAAACAATCAATTAAAATTTAGGCCTACTGTACATGCCACATCCAGGCATGGGATTTTCAATTAAAATCTCTATCAGTACTAAACTTACATTGACATTGGGCCTGCTTAAATTACCTATATATATATATATATATATATATATATATATATATATATATATATATATATATATATATATATATATATATATATATATATATATATATATATATATATGTATGTATGTGTGTGTGTGTGTGTGTGTGTGTGTGTGTTTGTGTGTGTGTGTGTGTATGTATGTTATGTAGGTAATTTAAGCAGGCCCAATGTCATTGTAAGTTTAGCACTGATGAAGATTTTAATCGAAAATCCCATGCCTGGATGTGGTTTTTATAGAATTTATATACTGTATTTAATGTCACTTGAGCTAGGCTGACCCTTATTAAATGTGCCTTGATTTTCTTCTAAATGTTATTTGTATTTTTTCAGCAACCATAGGTTTAAGCAAGCCTATTCAGGTGACAGCCCTCAGGCCTATGTGGCCTGGGCAGCATCTCTAGGTGACCCAGTACAGTGTTACCTGTTTGTTGTTTTTGATTTTGCACTTTGTATGCTAGTATTCAGTGTTGAGGAGCTGAAGAGCAATGAAATACCCATTGTTTTAGAATTAGAGTTTGTGTTCACATGAAGTTATTGACCACTGCAAATGTACAGCCCCACTTTAGTTCTTGGCTTTGAAATGTGGCCAAGGTGAACAGCTAGTTGGATCACCCAAGTGACAACATCATGATAGCAATAGCTTCACAGTAATGTTGGTTAAAGTGAGAAAAATACTAGAGAAAAAGAAAAGCAAAATACTTTCACACATTTCAGAAAATATATAATTTCAAATATTTTTATTTCTAGAGCATAAAGTTATCATTGTTGGACTTGACAATGTTGGAAAAACCACAATTTTATATCAATTGTAAGTGTTAAGCTTCCTTATGAATATGATAGTGTATGTTAAATGTTACAGCTTGTTATGTTAAACATCCTGCAAAAGTCAGTAATATCAGGCTCTATAAACAAACTGGCAAAGATGTACTATCTTTGGAAGTATTATGAACTAGATGGAAACTTTTTGGACGTATGTAATGATCAAACCCAGAAACATCTGCACAGAAAGCAATGAACTACTATGTTTAAGTGCCAAATTCAATGAAATTCTGTGGAAGACCTGCAATAACACTGCCAAGCTTATTGCACAAGGATATAGTTATGCCACAGTGAAGCATCAAGTTCAAAAATAAATACAACATCACCCAGCTCAAATCTAAAGACCATCTTGACAACCCAAGAGTGTCGGCAAAAGACAGGAAAATATGGGGCACATTAGTGACAGATATTTATGAGGCTGCTAAAGCAGAAAAAACCTATAGCTTTTCAATGCGGGAATAGTTGTTATATATTATATATGTATTAGACAACAACAATATGAAAAAACTACATGCTTTAATTTGGAATACAGGCATACAGGCTAAGCATAAATAGTGAAAAATATTACATGACTAGTAGAGAAAATGTTTTGAATATGAGTTTATATGGAGGAGCTCTCTCAGTAGCCAAGCTAATTGAGGAGAAAGCACCCCAACTAGAAAGAATTTGAATTAATAAATATAGCTATGAAACATTTTGGGAAAATAGTGTTGATGATTATCTATAATCTGCTTTAAAAATTGTATCCTATGGCACAACACAAAGCTCACTTTTCTTTGTTTATCCAGCTGGAACAATTCTATTTAAGAAGTAGTGTATCAGTGTGCACACCATGTTTTTTTGTTGCAGAATAAACTTTCATTACCAGTGAGGTGCCACCCTAAAGCTTGAAATGTTGAAAATCTATGTTAGAAGTGATTTTTTATTGCTTTGCAGTCTAATGAATGAAGTTGTTCATACATCACCAACAATTGGTAGTAATTTTGAAGAGGTATCATTTTTTTGGTCTCTTAATCTAACTTTGTACTTTGTGTCCTCTTTGGTTATCTTTATAGGCATGCCATATTATGAGAAAATCAACTGAATGTGTCATTTGGTTTATGCATAGCTGTATAAGCTTGATGTTTTGCAATATTTTGGACAAGAGAGGTCACATGCATATTTGTTCATATCCTCTTACTTTACCTTGTCTCTTTGGTTGTAGGTAACATGGAAGAATATTCACTTTTTAATGTGGGACATTGGTGGTCAAGAGTCTCTAAGAACATCATGGCCTACATATTATTCAAATACAGAAGTAAGTGTTAATTTTGTTTTGAATAAGTTCCCTTACAATATACTGAACATTTCATATATTCTGGTTTACAATTAAAAATATTAATTTTTGCAACATGTATGTTAGCTGCTATACATTCATTCTGATTAGATGAGGGGCCTGGAATTGTGTACTTCATACAGTAGCATCAACAGATGGAATTTTTTTTCTTTTTTAGCATTCATTTTAACAACCTCTTTGTTCTTTTCCAGTTTTTAATCTTTGTAATAGACAGCACTGATAGAGAAAGATTGCATATATCAAAATCAGAATTGTACAATATGCTATCACAAGAGGTAAAACTATTGTGGCTCCAACAAAAATGTGTTTTTCAACTACTCTAGTAATCAACAAGCTTTTATAGTTCACAGGCACTGTAGTGAACCTTCAACTTCAGCTCTATTTGTTGTTTATATTTGTCATTCCCTAGAATAGTAAGGCTGTGGATTGCTTGCTCATTGCTTTGTTTGACAATGCATAGACTGTATTTCCATACTTCAATTGAGCTGATGCAACTGCATCAGGAGGATTGCCATTTAGAAGTAAAATGCTGTGTTGTTGATTTAAACAAATTTCATGTTTTCTGAGCATTTGCTTGCTTTAAGTTTCACTAGGAGAACTAGATATACTATAGGCAAGACCCTCTCTGTGCTCAATTTTACTTCTCTAAGAGATTATCTTCTTTATTAGTATTATATCAGCTGTTATGTTTGTGACTTTGGTGTATATGGGATGAGTACTAAAGAGTTCACATTGTTTCCCAAAAATTTGCTACCTACATAGACATCTCAATATGGATTGCCAGATAGAGTATAAGATTTCCTAAATTTTCTTTCTTTTCTCAGGATTTAAAGCATGTAAATGTCTTAGTGTTTGCAAATAAGCAAGATATCAAGGTACTGTTATATTATTCAAGTCAACAGTTAATTTTTAATGTTTACTGTAATTTGAAACATCTCAAAATTTAGGCATTGCAACATACATAGCTCTTCTACAGGATTTTCGTTTCATGTATGTGAGCCACTTTATAGTACAAAATCATTGATCTACCTATAACCTAAGATCTATTGAGACATACAGCTGGTAGATAAACTTTTCTGTTCATAGAATTTGTCAGGTTCTCACATCAAGAATTCAGTAGTATTCTACCACAGTCTAGTTTCATCATAGATTTGCAACATAGTAGATGCAGAGGTATGCATATACTATATTGCTGATTTCAGATGATGCAGCAGAATCTCCTTTGATTATGAGCTACCTATTCACCAGTACTTTTACTTCTGTTGTGTTTGCTTGCTGCAAAACTTTCTCTTCATATAGGATTCTATTGCTTTATGCGCATCCTATTTTGTTTTTACTGAAGGGTTCAATGCCAGTTTCAGAGTTATCAGAGCAGTTAAATCTTACTTCAATTCGAGACCACCCATGGCATATACAGGTAATGTTTCCCATGATTTGGCAATGTTGATGAGTTTTTCCAGTTGCCATATTGATCTTGATTGGTTCATTGTGGGCTTTTACTTTTGAGAACTTGCAGTTGAGGAGTTCTTACTTCTCTAGTGGCAGTTAACTCTGATCATCATTTTGTTATAATTTTGACACAAACAACCAAAACTCCTGACTACTACTGCTACTGCTACTAAAAAGTCATTATTCATAGTATAATATTGCACAACATGCTTAACAGCTATGCACTATTCATTCCTGTCATGTGTCAATTCCAATAGTTTGCTTAATCTTTGTTTTTGTTTAGAGAAATTTATCCTTACCTGAATTCTTTTGAGGTCTTGAGATTTATATAAGAATTTTTTCGTAGTAACTGTTCCTTCAGAAGCTGCTTATGTTATTTGACCAATAATCTGCTTTGATATGCATTATCTTCACGTTTTAGGCTTGCTGTGCATTATCTGGTGAAGGGTATGTAGACAGTAGTTTGGCTTAGATCTTTTTGTTTAGTAATTATGATTATCATAGATAGCTTTTTTATATATGATGGCTATCCAACAAAAAGTTTTTGTGCAATATAGCTCTCTTTTTATTCATCCTTTTATATTAGTAACAACTGACATCCCTTATAATACCAGTTGAAGTAGGATCTGCTGGGGAACCATTCCTTTGTTTTAAGCTATCATCCCAGCTTTCTGGTTTTCATTATATTTTTGCTTATTTCTTATCTTTATTTCATTTTAGACTTTACCAAGGACTTGAATGGCTTGTGAGTCAAGCCAAAAAGTAAAAACGAGATTACGTTGATTAGTTTTCCACTGGAATAACTACAGTATCCTACTTCAGAGGATTCCATTGAGACCATTCTATTTTATTTGGTTCAAGGTGAAATCCATGTCTCAGGCCTTTTCGTTTTATGTGGGCGATTGTCCTCACAAATGCCGTTGTAGATCTATTTACACAAGAGATTGACTGCCCTCGCAAAATCCTGATTTTACCCCTAACAATTATGACTCAGCACCCAACTTTAGGCAGAGAACATAGCCAAACGACAATAACTGTATGCGCTTATCATCAATAGACTTCCCGTTCAGAGACTCTGGGAAGTCGGTTTATATTTTAAACCGGGCTCTGTGCGATGTGCTGAAGATCAAAAGCCGTCACGGTTAGGTGTATAGTAGGTGTGAAGTGTTAATCACTACATGAACATAACTAGGTTTTGCCAAGAACAATGTTTTATAAATTGTCAACATATTAATATTGTATAAAATGTCGAACCGCACTTCTTGGGGATGCTTACGAAGCAAAAACTTTTATTGCCCAATCGCCCTCCTAGGCAGATTTGCGCAGGCAATATACGGCCCTTGTGGCAATTTTTTCACGAAAAGGTCTGATGTCTGTACACCTAGGTAATTTATTTTCTCAATTTTGAATGCAGTTATCTGCAAAAGAGCTGGAGCAGTTAAATTCCAGCATAGTCGTTAATGCATTGATTTAAAGCAAGAACCCATTTGCTTGAAAAGAGAGGAGCTTGTGGACCCGTTTTCATACAAACATAAATTCATAAACACAGATCTACCTGTAGTACCTAAGAAATTCCAACAGGCTTTGGATTGAAATTGTTCATTGGTGATGCATTCTAGTTACTGTACTCCCAATACACATGGAAGTTAGAATGATCTTCCAATATTTCTATGAAGTTGTTTTGTTTTTGTATTTGTAAGTCTAAAGTTCTCCTTAAAATTATAGATATTATTGTATTAATGTATAGATTCAATTCTATTTTATGTATACTCCTAATTATTGAAATTACAGTTATAATAGCTCTGTAGAGTGAGAGGTACCATGTTATTTGCTTTATAATACCAACTATATTGTATCTGCTCATTTTATTTTCAATGTGCTTACATTAAGGCCACTGTGTTTCCTACAAGGTTTATTGCCAAATCTGTTTTGATGGGAGCAAGGCAAAACCTTGCATCTGGCAAGCTATCAAAGGACCATCTCTTTGCTATGCAGTCAATCATCTCAGCTTGGATTTTTACCAACATAATCGCATGATTAGAATAAGAGATTATCATCAGGAACAAGGATTGTTCACATAAGGAAAAACGTCTTGGCCACGACTTTTCATCCCCTTCCCCCACCATTTTGCTCAGTTTTCATTTCTTTGAGCATGACATGCCCCTTCAACAAGCAAATATTCTTCAATCATGGTGCCCATAAATGAATGACATTTGCCTAAATTGTTTCTTATTGTGCGTTCAATTCACTGTAGGAATTGGCCTGGACTTAAACAGTACTTTTTGCTTGCATGTTTTCTATGGACATTTATCAACTGAATCTCTTTGTTGCAGTCAATGACTGGATTCTTTTGCTTATGACCATTTTTGTTATGTTATTTATAAATTGATAAGTATTTGCTTCAAAATAGGTAAATAAATTGTTAATGTTTAGCAGGTGTTTTAGCTGTACCTCAAAAATTGTAATCATCACTTCTTTATTGTGTTATAAATGTTTTCCTATAAGGGTTAGTTATTACAGTAGAGCAGTAGGGAAATTGGATGTAACAAATCGTTTATCAATCTTAATGAACCCAGAAGATAGCTTCATTTCAAAGACTTCCAAGACTTACTAAAAGCCTTATCACACTCTATGCAAATATTGGAGTTCCAGCTGGAGTTTCAGTTGGAGTATAAGAGTTTCACCTTATAAATGGTGAAATTATTTTTGGATAGGAATTTAATTAAAGTACTAAGGATCACTAAGTAGGTCCTATCATCTCTCCATGACATTGACGAACAATTTTTTATCTATAAAGAGCTTTTGAATTCCGTAGCAGATATTTATGCTTCGTCAGCTCGAAGGGAGCTGAGGCTGCTTCTTCCATTATGCTATCAAACATGGTTGACACATGACTACGCATGACTTAAGCCAATTGTTCTCAACCTTTTCTTACTCCTGCACCTTTGGCAGATTTTTTCTTTAATCTTACACTTCCCCTTCCCCCTACTGCAGATCTTTGCTGAAAGCCACTGGAGTGTAATGAATCTAGATCAAGCTCCTACCATTACGACGGACACTCCGCGTACCCCTGGTTGGGAATCCCTGTCTTGACTAAGCAATGGGAGAAAACAAAACTGAACTGTTTTTTCTAAAGCTGAAAATGCAGCCATATGCTCCAAATAGTGATTTAATCAATTAAACAAGTCGCCAAATAATCACGCGGTTGTTTCATTGTACTGTAAATGTAAAGTACCATAAATCCTCGAGTAAGCCCCATCGGGATTTATTTATTTTTTATACTTTTTGGGTGGTGCTTTTTCGAGGGGAGGGCTCGGTGATACATTCCATATTATGCTTGTAATAATTAAAATCATATCTTCAAAACCCCTTCTTATGTAAAAAGAAGGGACGAAATAGAATGCAGCATGGGGGCTTATTCTAAGGGGGCTTTTTCCCGAGGGGTCAATTCGAGGATTATGATAATCCTTTCCAGCAAATCAAAACTTGCTACGAATAAACACTTGGACATCCACCTCAGGGACGTAAATTGACTGATTTTCCATGAATAATCATTTTTAATTAAGACCTAAACGTTCATGAATATTGCATATTGTCTCGTAAATAATTTCTATTTTGAGAATTCCTTCCAAATATCCATTGTATAGTAAAATTTACACCTTTCTTTTTCGAGCATAAAGACTGTTAGTTAGTACTTCAAAATATAAATAGCCTCAGGCGTGCAATTAGGAATTTTTAAGGGCAGGGGTCTAACACACAATACGAGCACACTAAAGACTTTCTACAGAGAATGTATCTTGAAATCATATTTTTCAGAGTTTGAAACAAGAAATTGTACAGAAGTTTCTAGGTTTCGTTACTGTCATGTCTGTAAACCATTAGAAACAGGCCTACTCACAAAAAAATAAAGGATTTCGAACTTCTCCGACAAAAGGGGCGCTTTTAACTCAAATAGTTCGCAAATAATTCAAATTTTGGCCTAACTTTTTCCAAACAGCCTTAAACTTACCCGACTGCCCTCAGATTTTCCGATTACTCTTGAGTACTAAGTAATCGCCCCCCCCCATTGTTATGTTTTGAAATTTTTCTAACCCCCGCACTTATTCCACCCCACCCCATTTATTGATGTTGAAGATTTTTTCAGTGAAATTGTGTTTTTTCAGGGACTTTCTTCAATTACTTAAGAAATTTATTGAATAATCGCTGACACTACAACTATTATATCCTTTACCTTAATGCTGATAATAATAATAACTAATATTTTGACAGGTTAACTTGTTCGGAGACTTAAACAATCTGCTATCCTTCAAGGACCTGTTTCCTACCTATTAGCAATCAGTAATAACTATAGAAAGTTAAAAATAAATAGAAAAGAGATAGTTAAAAACACAAGAAAAAGGACAAAAGTGTAATTAGTGTCCAATACATCTCCCTTGGAATCTAAAGAGTCTTAGATAGTTGCAGTCTCTTTTTGAATAATAAGATGGATGTTTCCTCGCGAATAAATTTTTCCAGTCAATTATAAATGCATGCCCCTTGGTAGGCAAGCGACTTTTTCCCGGTCTCAGTAAGCATTTTTGGTAGGAAAACATATGTGCCATTACCTCTCGTGTTTATTGTATGGTGATGTATTTTATAGTAGCTATTCAGACCTGTGGGTAGCGGATTATGCAGTGATTTAAATACATCAATTGCCACCCTTGTGTTCCGTGTTTTTTCTATACTATCCCACAACGTTGTCATAGTTCTTGGGTTGACAATTCTTGCTGCCCTATCTTGCATACGTTGTAGTTTTGTGATTACTCCTTGCGGTAGTGAAAGCTGTAGTGAATAGCAATACAACAATATTGGTCGTATAATTGTTTCTTTGACAATTCATGATTAGTTAGTCTTCTTAAGTTGTTCTTCACAATATCCATGTGGTCTATTTTCTAACCCTCCCATTTGCTCCAACCTCCCAATTATTACTTTTGAGAGCATTTTCAAACCCCCTCCCCCAGTTTATTCGCTACTCAGGAGTAGATAAAGAGTTCAAGGTGTGTCACGTCTCCACACACTGCCTGAGAATCACATAAGAAGATTTGAGACTTGGGCGTACAGTTTTACAGAAGAAAAATGAGGCTCATGTCAGAATGATATAACTCATAACTCGTACACAAAAAACCGTGTACAACCAGTTACGCGGCATGTTTCAGAGATGCTATTCAATTTATGAAAAGCGCCAAAAATGCTAACAATTCAAGAAAAACTTTTGAAGCCATTGCAACATGAAGAACGCCAAATTTCAAAAACTTGCATTTACACGCTTGTTTTATAAGGAACCTAGCTAAAGGCCTAGTTCTAAAAGTTCCTTATTTTCGGGCCTCTTTTTATCAAATTCGAGTACTAAAAATTCCTTAATAGTTCCTTAATTTTCACTGCACATAGAGTGCCACAAAATGGCACAGACACTAGAAAAGCATTGAAATTCTGAATTTTACCTTTAATTATGGCTAGATCTCAACCTCAAAAGCACAAATGCGACAGGAAATAAGTTCTATATACTGTATACAAAAGCATAATTTCAATCAAGAAGTATCATGTCTATTCCATAAAAACTTCATCTACGAACAATGTAGTGAAAGCCCTTGTCTCAAAGCCAAATAACATCATCCAATGTAATGTAATCTTCACTTGCATCTGAGTACAGCAGTCGTAATTTGAAAATGAAAAGTTCCTTAAGGATTTTTCCTTTAGTAGTATAAGTTCTTTAAATATTTCGGCCTGCTACATGTAGGTTCCTTATAAAGTGGTTCCTTATAAAAAAAGAAGCGTGTAATAAGCCAAGTTGCAGCTACCAACCCTGCTATCAACAACAACAACTTTGGTACTTTGTACAACAACAACAACTTGCAAACAACAACATTCTGTGGTGTTAGCTCAAATTATGGTACCGCATGTACTGTACATGATGCACTTTGTGGCAATACGAAACATAATTCTAATGTATAATGGGAGAAATCGTACAAAATAATCTAAGGAACTATTCAACACTTTTTGTTGATGATACAGTATATACTGCAGATACGGTTGAGTCCAATCAGACATGCCAGGTCTTTGCCGTAGGTACCTATCAATTAGTGAAAAACCCTGCCGTCGGAAACACGAAATCCTATTGTGAAACAGATTCTGATCAATGTAAGCAAGAAACCGAGCATTTTACAGAGGAGTATGAGACTGAACCTCCTACAAAAGACACCAGAATTGGCTCTGTTTTGATTTATTCATTTTCTTTCCCGGAAGAAGACTGCAGTCGAAGAGATGACAGTAGATCACTCTGTGAAGCAAAATTGGAGCATAAAATTGAGACAAATGGAATACTAGACATGAAGTGGTCTCAGTCAGGAGGTTTACTTTTCACTGCAACGTCCACTGGTTCTATTGATGTATTTTCCTTTAGCCGCAATGACGGTATCAAGCTAGAATCAAGCATTGTACTTGATGAGGAATTAATCTGCACATCAATCGGTACACTCAGTGATCACTTTTCAGGATCTATAGTGGCATCGTTTACGACTGGTATGCTTGCACTCGTTGATACTAGCTCTAATCTTGTGAGGTCACAGTGGAAAGGGCATGATTTTGATGCATGGATAATAGCACATGATTTATGGAACACCAATGTTGTTTATTCAGGTGGTGATGATTGCAAGTTTAGAGCATGGGATCTGCGCATTGCTGGAAATCCAATTTATACTAGCAAGGCACATTCAATGGGGGTTTGTAGCATACAGAGTTCAAAGTTGAAAGACTATACTTTGTTGACTGGGAGTTACGATGAGCATATTCTTGTTTGGGATACACGGAACAGAAAGATGCCACTCTGTGACATTGAAGCTGGAGGTGGTGTTTGGAGGGTAAAATGGCACCCTTTTCTTGAAAATATATTTCTATCTGCTTGTATGTATGATGGTTTCAAAATTTTCCAAACTGACAACTTTTCTAGTTTTTATTTGACACATGCATACAGAGAGCATGCTTCAATAGCCTATGGAGCAGACTGGGTTTTGCATGACAGAAATAATGCCGGAGAGGAGGTAGAAAGTTCTTTTGTTGCCACATGCAGTTTTTATGATCATCAACTGAATGTCTGGAGGCCCCATGACTTACAGCAGGCTCAAAATTTAGAAGTAGTGTGATGCCTATACAGAGACTTTGACATCATTTGCATTTGGTTGAATATTGATGCCTGTAGATCAAAGATTTGCAACCCTCAATCCAACTGCCAAATGCAAGCCAGAAGCAAGTCATAGGTAGCCCATTGCCTTCAAGGATTCAAGTCACAAATTAACTTAAAGAAAAGAGAGACTTTTGATATTTGCACTTTCATAGTACGTTTGTGAAATAGCTATCAACCTGCATGCAAACTTTGCATGAAGGGCATTGAAGGGGATATTATCTCTGTTTCCTGATCTTTGTGCATACTTGATAAATCAAGTCATACAAATTACTAGCGAATTACTTGCGTCATTTGTGTATGGTGCCAATATGCAAGGTACCTATTCATGATACCTGTGAAAGTTTCTGATATTTGGCAATGAGCTGCTCTATTTAGCAAAAAAATCATCAGATTTGCAGATTAAAGGCAAGTTCTGCTGACGAAATGTTTTTCAATGGGGGTGTAGTGTCATTCCAAGGATGGTGCTATGGGGTCTCAAGGGGAGGTAGCTGCCCCCCAAAAGAAATTCCTGATGAAGCTTTGTCAGCAGCCTAGTGCAAAAATTGTTGGCACTTAGAACACTTTGAAAACATTAAAGCTGTTATTTTGTACTTTACTGGATTGTTGCCATTCAAATAGTTTGAAAGCATCACATTATGGCCGTATTCATAGCTATAGCAACCATTGACATCAAATGCTCATTGGATTACTATCTTTTTCTGCACGAAGTTCCTTGGTCAAGCTGTCGTGAGTGGTTTTAATAATCGGTGAATTTTCAACCTCATACATTAAGTGCAAAAAATTTCGGTGCAAAATATTTCGGTGGAAAAATATTCGGCGGAAAAAATTTCGGTGATAAATTTCGGTGGCATTTGTAAAAATTTCGGTGGCTCAAGGAAATTTCGGTGTTGTCAACTTAAACAGAAAAACCTTGCAATCTGGCTCATTCTTACAGAAACAGAATAAAATTTATATAGTATGTAGCCAGTGTTTGGTAGCTAATTTACAAATCTGCAAATGGGTCCTCAGCGTCAAGTTCTGCTAGCAAAACTTCATCGATGCCTGCGATGCGAAAACCCTTTTTGATCGAATCGGAGCAGTTATTTCGCAAATGATCGTAAAGGAAAATTTCCCGTGCACTTTGTTTTTTTATCAACCACGGGGGAAGAGTTTATGGAACAGCTGATGGCCCGAAATACTATGTTTCACCAATTCCCAATCGTGGGCTCGAAATTTTAATAAATGCAGAGTTAAAAATTGCATCAGACCAGTTGCCATTTATAGAGAGATTGAAAGAAATTATTGAGAAAAATTGCCATGCCCCTGGAAATCCTGCTTCAGATGGAAATTTGGACTTGGAAGAAATTGGCTGGGGGGAGGGGTAAATGATGAAACTGAGGATGTGTTGGTAATCGATGGTGAAGGTGGGGATGAAGATGATGATGCTGCATTCATAGTGATGATGATATCAAAATGCTTAAAGCTAGGCGCACACGAGAGCAAAATGCTTCAGCAAAGTGTCATTCGTGGCACTTTGCTTAAGCATTTTGCTCCCGTGTGCGGTGAAACTTTTACAGGATTCTGATCGCTCTCGACCAATATCAGAATATCAAACATGGTTGATAATTTTTGTCATTCGTGTCACTTTGCTTCTCGTGTGCGCCGAACTGAAGCATTTTGCTTACGGCTTTTCGCAAGAGAGCATGCGCTGAAGTAGTGACGCGAAAACTGATTTCCCCGATAGCTAGCCAAGCACCCGAGAAAGAAACACGACTGAATTCATTAGCGAGACCCTAAATGAAGAGAAGGTGGTAGGGTAATAGAACGCTATGGTAACGCACATTGGAAAAAGTTGCCGGGATGGAATTAGCGGAATTCCATGGGATCTTCAGCATATAGCTCTCTAACCAAATTTGCAAGACCCCTTTTATTGGTCGCCTATGCATCCATGACTGCACCCACACCCTCTTTCTTGATGCCTGATGTCTTTGCCGTCGACGTCTTGGAGAAGAATCAGGCACAGTGCCTCTCCGTCAAGTTCAACAACTGAATCGTCCTGGTAGCCTGCCGTCTTTCAACATTTTCAATTTCGCCCCACTTCTCCAGCGCATGCTCTCTTGCGAAAAGCCGTAAGCAAAATGCTTCAGTTCGGCGCACACGAGAAGCAAAGTGACACGAATGACAAAAATTATCAAACATGTTTGATATCCTGATATTGGTCGAGAGCGATCAGAATCCTGTAAAAGTTTCACCGCACACGGGAGCAAAATGCTTAAGCAAAGTGCCACGAATGACAGATTTGCTCAGAGAATCACATACGTTATTATCAGGCTGGTACCGATATGAATCCTGGGATATACTTAGCTTTCCAGGAACTGTTCCACTACTCCATACAGTACAGCGAACAATGATGGCCAATGACGTAATTGATTGCACCACAGTTTAGCAAGATATGACCTTACTATGTGACACATACACCATGTTTCATCAGTCACGATGTATGCTTTATTTAGTTAATGCGATGTGTTGTCCACTTTAGCAGAGCAAGATCGCAAGACATCCATAGCCTTTTTGCTCAGAGAGGTCTCTTCATTAAAAGGTAAGTAGACGAGCTAAATGGGTAGGCCTATCTGCAAGATTCAATCACTATTCTGTAACTCAATCTTGTTCCCATCCCGTGATAGAATGATTGAGTTATTAAAGTATTGGGTTTTTACGCTCATCGGCCCATATACTATTGCGTTAAATCTGTAAGAAGCATTGCATATCTTTTTTGTGAACAAGGTTATGCCACAAGATTTTATGTCTTTGAGGGGACTGTATCAGTTAGTAGGACTTATAAATCATAAGTTTACGAGTCAAAATTTAGTATTTACTGCACTTCATTACATTGTTACTTGCTGATTTCGACATCACCCTTATAATATCATTCTCGTATTAGGGACTGGGATAAAGGAATTGTCATTCACATTGTGCCATACCCCTGCTTATATGTCGAAATTAGTTATACTGCCAATCTGGGATCAACGGGGGGGGGCGTGGTCACACCACACCATAGGTATGTGGAGTACAGACATCCTGAGTTCGTTTTACGCAGACGTATTTTGGAAAGAGAAAGGATGCTATGTATGGAATTAAGTGTGTTAAGATTATATTGGGGTAGAAATTGCATACATTTGGCGTAGACCTGCAGCGTACAAAAGTGTCTGATTCCACACTGATATGTTAGTTGCTTTTTCATTTACTTTTTTATTAGTTCAGACTCTGATTTTCAATAGATATCTCAGCAATGGAATTTGTTGAGTATGAAAAAATGGCCTTAACGCTGGATCCATTCAAGGATGCTTTCAGCAGGCTCAGCAAGGAAGAATGGATAGTTTCAGAGAAAGTTCATGGTGCCAATTTTAGTTGTCATACAGATGGAGAAGAATGCAAATTTGCTAGAAGGAGAGACTTTCTAAAGGAAAACGAAGGATTCTATAACTATAAAAATGCAGAGTTTATGAATGGCTTCTGTGACAAAGCCATGCATATATTTAAGAGAGTCCAGGAAATACTTGTAGATAAAGATATCGCTCAAGTTGTGATTTATGGGGAGATCTTTGGTGGTAAGTCCTTAATGTTGTACCCACTGAGTAAAATCATAAACTAAGTGTTAGTTTTAGAAGGATCTCAGACCTGACACTTTTTCCACTGAAGAAGTGGCATGTTAGCAGGCCTTATAGAGGCTGTGTTATGGCCTTCTTACTTTGTCCATATCATTTGTGTGAAAAGAAATTTGTATCCTAAAAGCAGTGACAGAAACTTGGCTGTTTGGGAAGAGGGAAGCAGACCGTGCCCATGTTAGTCTGGAATGAAGCACCAGGGAACACTTTTAGTGATGATGCCCTAAAATCCAATTGTTCTTTGAATTTTATGGGGATAACCACTCCCTGTACCCCCAATTTAGGACCTGCATTGCATTGATTTTGCATTGA
Organism: Mastigias papua; assembly: GCA_964019165.1. NCBI lineage: Eukaryota > Metazoa > Cnidaria > Scyphozoa > Rhizostomeae > Mastigiidae > Mastigias > Mastigias papua. The sequence continues at coordinate 5,236,779 of OZ025268.1, forward strand.
TAAATACTCAAATTGGAGAGTGGCTGCTGCTTGTGTGATATGTGCATGGTGGAAATAATGTGTGTGTATCTTATTTCTTATTAGCTTTCAGTAACTGGGAGAATTCTAGTTTCTTTATGAAATTAAACTTACATGATTTGCTATGTTGATGATCATCTTTACTGTTTTTAGTAATTAGTATAAGAAGTTTGGTTTCTTGTTTACATGTTTGTTCTGTCTGATTGCTGGCTGTTCTTCTTCATAACTATAGCGTGTTTCTGCCTTGTTGCCCTGTCTATAAATAATATGGACAATATGTTGTCACCCTTCTGATTTCAAGCAGTGAATGAACAGTGCAGTATATGATATCATTGAATTTTCCTCCCTGGACTAGGTCGTTATGATCATCCTGATCTCCCAAAGAAGAAGACAAAGCCAATTCAAATTGAGATTCAATATGCTCCCAACATTCATTTGTATTGTTTTGACATTGCATACAATTGTAGACAAGATGATGGGAGTATGTCACCAGCAGGTGAGTTTAGTGAATGGCAGAAAACATACCATATAACAGGGACAGATAGCCTTTTCTCAATGGGGGCCAAATCTATAATTTCTGACTTGTTAACCTGACAGACTGGGCCAGAATGGAAAGGACTCTGTTACTTTCACTGTAAATAGTAGTTCAGCACTGCTTTCAAAACTCATTATAGTATGATATGATGTGTTGAAAGTTAATTTGTCACTGAGATCATTTAGGCCAAAGGGCCACTAAAAACATACTTGTGGGCTTAAATTGGCCCATGGGCCAGAGGTTCCCTGTCACTGATCTGCTGTACATCAGTTATCTTTATTCTCCATTATGCTAGAATTTAATAGGTTGCCCAGGATTTATTTTTGCAATTGCTCCTTCTTTATTTACATACTGGGCCACTCAAGGTAGCTAGCAAGTTAGTTTGGTAGAAACCAGTTGTTTATAGCCAAAGCCAGCATATCTTTCAGATATAAAAATGCATTTAATGCTATCTGAAAATCAAACTGTTTACTCTGAATTTGTCTTTATATTTTCATATTCATATCAATTTGTAATTCATCTTTTTTATTAGATTTCTTAGACTTCTCTGATGCAATTCAATTGTTTGAAGAAACTGGCCTTTTTTATGCCAAACCAATATTTAGAGGATCTATGAATGGTGCATTGAACTTTCCTATTGGCTTTGACTCACAAATACCTGCACAACTGGGTTTGCCTTCATTGCCAAAAGGTATGTATACCTTCATTGCCCAGTTGTATAGTTTTTATTTCATAGGTTATCATTTTTCTCTTTGGGTCATGTACATGGTTTTTTAACTTTATGCCACCCTGCTTGTTTAGATACTTCTGTGTGTTGCCAGATTCCATCTGATTCCTTGTGAATATTATGTCTGTTGCTGCAATTATGATGGTGGTTTGTATGTATTGAGTAATGAGTTTGTTGGGCACAACCCTGGAACTTGATATATTCTAGGACCATTTTGAGGATGCATATATGTTGTTGATATTTGTTATTCTTGCATTATGTGCCGACCAGCCACCTTATTTGGTGAAAAATCATAGGATTTGCTGATAAAACCAACTTTTGCCAACAAATTGTTGTTCCACGGGGTGTTACTCACCACATTCCCTCATGATGAGCCTTAATATGTCACCTTTAAGAAATTTATTTATAATTGAAGTATTAGGCTTTTAGAAAACAGGACTCTTTCTTAACTGACTTCATTTTTTACAAATACATTAGGTACCAACAAAGCAGAAGGTGTTGTAATTCGACCCATGAAAAATGTACTGGTCAAAACAGCTTTTGGCGAGAATGAAAGAGTAATTATTAAACGCAAGGTGCCGGAGTTCGATGAAACAAGAAATCAAAAAGGAAATAAGAAACAAAGAGCAGGTACAGATATCCATTGTTGGCTTTGAGCAAGTTAACTATATGGCTGTATCTTACAGTGGCAATGTTCCCATTATGCATCTTCTTTGGCTTGATATTGCATCTACCATACAATATATATGTATACATGTATATATATATATATATATATATATATATATATATATATATATATATATATATATATATATATATATATATATATATATATATATATATATATATATATATATGTATATATATATATATATATATATATATATATATATATATATATATATATATATATATATGCACTTCTTAAAGAACTTATATATATATATATATATATATATATATATATATATATATATATATATATATATATATATATATATATATATATATATATATATATATATATATATATATATATATATATATATATATATATATATATATATATGAATATATGAATATATATTTTGAAGTGAAATTGCAAGAAAATGAATCACCCTAGCAGGACTGGAGCTTGCAACCCTCAAATTTGTATTTCTAGCACTCTACCTCTACCATTGTTCCCATCAGGTCACACTTTCAGGCCATTGTTCAAGCATAGGTCATTTGCCATATTGAAAACGTCAGGTTTGTGTAATTCACGCCATAGGTGTATCCAGGAGGATAAAGTTGGAGGGATCTGGGGACATAGGCCCAAAAATTTAGTAGACCTCCACCTCAACCTGTAGCAGATGCAAGGAAATGCCCTTTTTGAAATACATTCTAATATTTCACTTACGTTAGCTATGGTAATTGGTACAGTATTCTAAACTAACATATATATGTATTTCAGTCAAGGGACTTTGTAAAGTGATGCCGTTATCCCAGTGGTAGGCTAGTTTTGCAGTTGTTATTTTGCTGTCGCATCTTTCTTAAGATGCTCCTTATCTCCATGCCTTCCTGTTTAGGGAAACCTGTATTGCTATTTGCAGTGCCATCCATGGCACTTTCTCGGATTGTTTCAAACAACTCTGGAGATAATAGATCACCTTGTCTTGTACCCATGCGTGTTCTGGACCAACTCTCTAGCTCGTTCAATTTTCGCGCTGTTACTTCTGCAATTTCACTTATACCTTTCAAGATCTCGGTCAGTTTCTCATTCACCCCATATGGCTTCAATACCTCCCATTGTCACCCCTTGATTGGTGTTGGCAAATGCTATCTGAAGATCAATGAAGTAACCTCCCATTTCCTTCTTTAGCTTTATCAGCTAACAATCGTATCTCTGTAACTACTGTAAGAACAGTACCTGTCTTTCCTAAATCCCTCTTGTTCATCTGCTTGGCACTCTTCAATTTGTGCATGGAATCTTCGGTTTAGTACAGGAGTTCTCAGCATTTTTGTTGCTGTGTACCTCTTATAAACTTATTCTGTAGGTACGTGCCAACCAATTTTAGTGATTAATTTTTGACCACAAAGAAACTTTACTAAAAGGTTGATAGACACGATAACATACAAAATATAGTACAAGTAAGCAAATACACAATTAAGTAACACTAATCGTCTTTTTTTATTCTGTCAGTAGTCAGTTTGATTCACCACAGATTCGTTCAATAATTCTTTGGGGTTGGTAGCACCGTACTGTACCTACTGTGTCAACTGAATGCGTGTATGCTACATTATACACATATGTACATATTTGCATGTATTACAGTTGAAAAGCAAAAGAAGATGAACTTGAGCCAATGTTGCATTCTCACATTTCTTTTTGAGGGCAGAGGGAGTTTCTGTGAAAATAAATGTTTTTTTTGACTTTTTGGAAAACATCTTTGGAAAGTTTCCTCGTACAACTAATGGTACACGTACCACAGGTTGGGAACCCCCTGGTTTGTTATCATCATTAGCATTTTTCCCACTTGACTAATTGATCAAAGCAGCCTTTTTCCGTGCACCTGAAGTGATTCCCGACTTCTATACGTTTTGGCACAGTTGATGAGAAGTTTTGGCCCGTTCTGAGCCATTAGCTTGAATTGTTTCATCGGCCAACATATCAGTCCCACGACTCTTATTTGTCTGTATTTTCTGTATAGCGCTGCCTATTTCTTCATATATTGCGTTATCATTTGATTCTTCAACCTAGGAGGGGATATGTTCCTTGGAGTTTTTACTAGTTCTTCTGTAGGATGTGGATGATTATTTCCTTCATACAATTTATGACAGTATGCACGCGTTTTGTTTTTTGTGGACCCTAGCTCAAGACTTAGTTGCATAAGTTCCTTATTTTTGGACGTCTAACAATCGAATTGTAGTACTAGAAGTTCTTTAATAGTTCCTTAATTTTTGCTGCATATATGGTGCCATAAAAATGGCACAGACACAAATAAAACATTGAAATTTCTGATTTTACTTTTAATTTTGGCTATAAATTAAGACCAAGCACACAAAGAAGGTGGGAAAAAGTTTTATACATGTTATGGCATAATTTCACAATGTAAAAGCATAGAGCATACTCAAGGATACACCTTAGCGAATTTTCTTTAGTAGTATAAGTTCTTTAAGAAGCGCGTATGCAAATTATATATATATATATATATATATATATATATATATATATATATATATATATATATATATATATATATATATATATATATATATATATATATATATATATATATTGCAAGTACTGTATATACTATGTATTGTATATATACTCTATATATATATATATATATATATATATATATATATATATATATATATATATATATATATATATATATATATATATATATATATATATATATATATATATATATATATATATATATATATTTATATATATGTAATAAGTATATGTAATAAAGTATATATAATTAATATATATATATATATATATATATTTTATATATATAATGAAGTAAATATATATATATATATTTAATATATGCATTTATTTATGTATTTATTTATTTATTTGTATTTACCTTTGCCAGTTGTAGATAATTCACTACGCCCAGACAAAACACTTATCCCAATTATGCTTCAGTATGTAACAGAAAACCGCATGGTTAGTGCAGTTAGCAAACATGGGCTTCCAGAAACTGATGAACTAAAAGTTGCTATTGAGAAGGAGTTCATGGACGATGTCATTAGTGACATGACTATGGATGAAAAAAACAATACACTTTGGGAAGCATGCTCCGACAAGCAAAAGGAGGTTGTTAAAAAATGCCTTAAAGGGAAAACTGGTGCACTGCTGGCAAAGTACATAGACAAGATGCTGTAGCTCTTTGATAGTAAGAATTTAAGTAATTATCGATTTTTATCAATTATTCCATAATTCTATTTATTAAAATGCAGTCTATATATACCTTCCAAAGCATCTATAGGACAGCCACCATTTCACCATTCTTGATCTCCGTTTACAAATGCAATTGTTTACCATAAATGGAAACACCCCCCTCCCCACAGTTTTCTCCACGACCAATTTTTGCAGTTTTTCCCTTAGAAAGCAAGTTCTAGGAATACAGCAGTACTTTCTGGGATCACATTATTAGATCACATTGTTACTCCAAGTTTGTATTCAACTCTGAGTAAATTTCAATAGCGCCAGCACTAGCTTTAGGTTTACTGAGCATTTTACGACCCTTTTCTGTACTTCTCCTGATCCTCATTCTCAAAAATTTACCTCTCTCTCAAGAAAATCGTACCACTTTGGCATTCAGCTTATGAATAGGCTGGTTGTGTAAATGGTGGAACAGCGTTGCAAACCTACTAAGTCATGTAATTTGCCTTTTGACATTTTATGCTCTATCTTAGTGTCCCCTTAGGATAGAATTGAAATTTTAATAAAGTTTATTATAAGTTTAAATCAATTTCATACTGTAAGCGTTTGAATTATTAATTTTCTAATAGTGTCTGCTTATTTCCTTTGTCTATCCTCGTGTTACCTTTCAATACGGTTTTTCGCTAAGTGCTTTTTTTCTTATTTTTCTCATTTATATGGTCCATGGCCCCCATTTTAAACTTGTTGATGATGACTAGCCAGAGCTGAAGCATTCATTTCTTCATCACGAGATTTGTCACTATATTTAGGTCTTTCTTGCAATTTGTATGTTGGTTTTTTGTCTAAGCCACCATATTCAAAATGATAATTTGAAGATGTCTCTGTTAATCGTCATCCTGATCATACAATTCACACCAACACTACGATTCCCAAAGTTATAATCATTTGCCAGCAGACTTTGCAATTGTTATGAATTTTACCTGAAGATTACAATCTAGAAGTAAATTTTGCACAATGCATAATTAAGCTTGTATCAGTGGCCATGAAAGGGAAGACAGAGCTCTCAAGTTGCGAGCTAAATATGAGCGAGATTGTTTTATCTCAAGTCCAAAAATTCTCGAGAATATCTAAAATTCTAAAATTGACGCAAAATGCATTACCGTTCTCTGCTCAGAAGTCGAAGCTTGCAAAAGCCTGACAAATTGGACTTCACACTATTCATGGGAACGTCCTCAAGTGCCCAAATCATCAAGCACCATCATTTTGTTTCAGACAGTGTACAAAATCAGTACCTAATGCTGACAAAAAATCGAGTTTTGTCGATTTTCAAAAGTTTTTTATCAACATATTAAGAATTAGAGATATTTTTTCTTTCTGCATGAGAATGAGAGATTGCTAAAATGCGTGAGATTTGGAGCCCTGTGGAGATTATCATCTTGCAGTATACCTGGTTAGCAACAGACCTATTACATCAATAAAATTTTTTGCTGTTGAAATTGCCGTGGCACGTACGGCTGATACTAACAGCAACACAGCATCATACAAGCAAGTTTAATTGTCTTGTTTGTCTCCATGTCATATTTCATCATTAATATTTCATATCAATAAATCTTTCATTGAAAATACGGAAATTTGACGATTTCGCTAATTTTATGGTGAATGTTTTGTCGAATCTTCGGCTTTGGCAAGTCCTGTTTCCAGCACGGTACTTAATGGGCACCAGCGGTTTTCCTATAATCAGGGGGTTATACTTCATGCTGCGTTGTCACAGTATTTTGTCTCATTCCACATCTCGAACATGGACGTAGGAAGCATCAAAACAGTGGGGGCCAAGTCCTAAAAGGGGCACATTACCACGCCCATTTTGGACTTCAAAGGGGCCCTTTTGCATAGTTTGCTAAAAATTGGGGGCCATGGCCCCTCTGGCCCCCCGGCCCCTACGTCTCTGAATTCTCGAATACCCTATTTGCTCGAAAATAGGCCGCGGTCTACTTTTGCTTCGGCTTATTTTCGAGTTGTGTTCTTAAGAGAGAAAATACGATTTAGAAAAACAACAATTTTCAAAAATCTTGCTATACCTTAGGTATAATCAGATTGGAACTTCAACCTAACAATAAAGTAAACATAATCTATCGGCAAGGAGGAGACGGGCATGTATAGAATCCACAGCATATGGTTTTTCAACACGCAACCATCACTGTGATCAGAAAATTATATGTATATACCCGAAAATTCTTTATAAAAAAAATGCGGCACTCGACTGCTCAGAATGTTGGGTAAGTTCACCACAGGATTATTGATAGCCAAGAGAAGTTTATAAGTTGATACACATTTGAAATTCCAAATATGACGCAAGCCTATCGTATCTTTTGTATAATTCGCAAAGACTTCCAATGATATAATCTGTGTAACTTAGTGTTGTATTTGGCAGTGCATGTCTGCTTGTGCAACACTACAGTGTTAAGCACAAACTCTGGTAATCAAAGTTGTGAAAAGCTAACAAAGTATCACTATTGGACAAAAAGACTTCCATATATAAAAGCATGTAGAGACCTCATTGAATGGTCTATAAGAGGCTCCATTAGTCCTTTTTTATCAATTAAAATAATACAGAAATACTTTCTTTTCTCTGCACTACCTGCAGCAGGAAGGACACAAGTCAATTGATCTCAGCTGTAAGTGGTGCGTACATTTCAACATTAAGGCTGAGTTTACACGGGAACGGTTCCAAATGGAACCGTACCCAAAAAGGTACTGATGGGCTTTGCGTTTTCATGGGAACTAATGGAACCGTTCCAAACAGAACTACTAGCCGTACCCAAACGGGTCCACCTAGAAAGTAGGCCCCGTGTGGAACCGTACCGAAAAGTTCTCGTGTAAACACCCAGAACGGTTCTCGTCAGGTACGCTTAGAAATGAGGCAATGGGAGGTCATTTGTAGGCTATAAATGTGGAACCACCCATGCATGAATGCATAGAAAGAAATGCGTCTGCATAGAACGGATCCAAGACATCGTGTAAACGGGAAGCTTATCCGTACCCCTACGGAACGGTTACATATAGATCCGTTCCAAAATCCTCGTGTAAATGCAGCCTAAGATGCACCACAACCAACGGCAGACTAGGCAGCCATACCCTGAGTGGAAAACATTCATAAGAGGGCTTGTGACGCCCGCAACATCCTTTAGTTTGACTTCTATGACTTGAAAGGCTAGCAGTTGGCAATCCATTTTTAAGGTATACTATTATAAGGTTCCGCAGAACAGAGACTAAGAATGTACAATAATAAACATGCTTCCAATGTTGGTTTTCGAGGCCACTGAATAACTTTCTAGTGCTGAAGTAAATGTGCACATATGATAGAGTCACGTGCCTCTGATACCACGGGCACGCAGCAGGAGTGCAACAGATGATACAAGAAGGCTTGCGATAATCACCAGAAATCAAGGTAAGCAGTAAGTAAAGTTTTAAATATCTTCTCGCTGTAAAGGATCAAGTGTATCAAAAATTCCAGATTTGGCCTGAGTGTACTTACTAGCATATAAGGTTTGTTAAAAAGCTTATTACTATGGAAAGCTGGAGCAAATCTTTCTGTGTACTAATAATTATGCAACGTACTGACAGCATTGAGGGTTGAAATTTTAGGCATTTCATATGAGTTTGAGGACCAATTTCAAAAGAAACTCCTTAATAATGAGAAATGATAGATGTTAAACTAAAGCAATTTCATCTTGCTGAATCCTTATCGTACCTGCAATAGTCGCCAAAGTCCTTGGACATTTTGCACTTTTTGTAGAGGAAAGTGGTTTTTTATCTGTTTCTTCTAAGTGTCACAAGGACTTTTGGCGACTATTGTACGTACACTGTTCCACTGGACCGAGTGCAAAAATTATTCAGGAAATACAGGCAAGCTCAATATGAATATGTTTTTGTAAATACAGATCTTATTTGCTTTTACTACAAAATTGTACCTTATTAAATTTGATATATTTCGAGTATTAGTATTCGTATAGACAATATTCTTAGACTAAAAAGGTGTGCAGCAGACACTCCTTGAAGATTTGCCGAGTTGCATCAAAGCGGAATGTCTCTCAGATCGTATAATTGAAATTCACATATGTTCTCCTTCCTAAAAATTCTCAAATAGGCAAACAGATCTAAGTCGTCACGAACCTTGAGCCTTGGATTTTTCGTAAATCACTATTAAAATGCAGCGATGTTCAGCCTTGTTGTGTAACACGCACGCTATAACTTGCTACTGTACCCCCATCTCATCGGATGTTATGTTTACAGCGATTTACTTCGTGAAACCATGCACCTGCATTCTTATAAGAAGTAGGCCACCTGCTCTGACTAACCTAACCTAGAGAATGCGAGTTTATTTATGATGGTTAGAAGACTGCCTAGGCCATTGAATGGTATTTGTGTCATAGATGAATTTTATAGAAAATGACATAGAAAAACAGAAAAGCCAATGCAACTTAACAGTCATTGCTTTTTCTACTCTGCATAGCAGGTACGTTATGGCTTTTAATTTTGCGTTCCAATTAACTGTTTTATTTTCTTGCTAAATTGTTGGAAATTGCGCATAAATCGCATGTGATAATTTTCTACTCATCTAAGGTCACATGGGATGGTTTTTAATAGTGCCACAGAATAGTGCATTTACTCATATTAAACTGTTTCAAGAGAGATTTTTAAGGAGTAGTTTTGGGTTTGCTTTGGACCAATACAACATGGTAGAATATGGTCATTTCCACAATAGCGAGAACTTTTGATTGTCGCAAAGTATCAATTCTTCGTTTGTTAACTTTAAATTTTACAAAGAAATTTCTAAAATGTTTGCACAGTAAGCACTGGAAACTGGACTTTTCTTGCCAAGCAGCTTTCTTGTCAATCTCTACAGAACTGCTCATTTTCGTATATAAATACCGTAAATAAGTTACTGTGTCGAACATTTGTGGATGGCCTAAGGAAACTGAAGAGGTAAATCCAACTTGCCCTTCGATGTAGGCAACGTGGCAACACACCTTAAACTACACAGGCATGTAGTTTTGGGTGAATATTATTTACAGAGACTTCATAGAAACGGTCATGAGGTGGTTTTAACTGTATATTCTTGCCACGCTAGTTGAACGAAAGACAAGACCAACATCATGGTAACTGCCTTTCACTGGACTTTTACAAGATATCGAACCGAAACTTAATTGACATTACCAACAATAATTTGTGCGAAGTCTATCTATGAGGACATTTTAAGTTTATAACTGCAAATGACATTATTAATAATATGATAATAACAAGTATGCTTTGGATCTGAAGCAGGATGAAAAGCGATTAGGTCTAAAGCTACAAATTCATTAAACCCCCGAGCAAAATCTCAATAAACTAGATCAAGGATTTTGATTTTTAAACTTTAGGGCCTTCCCATAGAGCAATGTCTTTTTAACTATAAATCATCTGTTTAACGCGGATTGGATCAACAGGCCTCCTGTTCTCACTAGCAGCTCTACTTTGGCGGAAAAGTCTATACCTACATATGCAGGGATCAATTCAACCTACTGACAAGGTCGTGTCTCTTCGAAAAACATATGTCCTTGTCGGGAAAAGTGTCGTGCAATGTCTCATAGAACAAACATAGCTTTTTTGCTGTGTAATAGGGCATTTTGCTCAAAAACATGTTTTTCTGCAAATTTGTATAGCAGAATACCTATACTTTATTTTATGGCAATGTGCTTATGACACTATGAACATTTTACGTATGATTTATTATGAGCAAATTGATGAATTTTCGTCACATTCAGCTCAGCTGTACTCGTCCAAAAATCTTTAAATTAATTATTGCTTTTATGCATAAACGTATTTTAGTACCATTATCATCATGAAGACTATCACAAATTATGTTATGATGCTAAGCTTTGTGCAACTACTGAATACCAAAACATCTCTGTAAGTGACTCCAATTGATCCTAAGTAACAAGCTTTCCTTGATTTACTGTAAGAGTTCTGCTAGCTGTGTTCCAATGTTTCAATGATGATCAAAATATTTTTATTTCTTAGCGTATTCCCTCTTTCTATCTTTCATTCTCGTACCAAATGAGCAAGGACCATCAACAACGCAACATTTTTTAGTCTGATCTTAAACTGGTCGAGAGCTCTGATCACATACTTCTTTGTACTGTTCTATGAATAAATGTCGATCACGGTTAACTCTAGGCCCAATTTTCACTCCATTGACTGTCTGGATTTTCATATTTGAATATCCCATTGCCATTCGCTGCTGGGATTACCCTTTATTTCTTGTTTTACATTTATTATTGTTTTAAACAAACGTACCTATATTCTTACACATTATGCTTCTTTCATATACATTTCCATGTTCTACATCCCTAACCTACATTATACACGATCTTCATTCATATTCTTCTATGCAAAGTGACTCATTGGCTTCATTCCCATTTCCATTCGTTGCTGGGATTAACCATTATTTCTTGTTTTACATTTACTATTGTTTTAAACAAACATATCTATATCGTTAGCAATAGCATAGCCGCCAAATAATTGAGAGCTCTGGCAGATCTATTTTCTCCCAACCTGATTGACCAATCATCATGCAGCATTTTGACCATATATGCTAAAACTAGGCCTATTTTGCATGACGATTGGTCAATTCGGTTGGGAGAAAATAGACCTTATCAAAGATTTCGAACATTTGGTGGAAATGCTATTAGCAATATTGTTATTAATAGTAGGTCAAATCTGTGAGCAGCTGTCTTTACAAGATAGGAAAGCTACCACAGACAGGGGGTTTTAAGAGGACCACACACTTTAGGAACCAAGCCCCATGTGACCACAGTGTACAATAAGATATGTAACTAAGAGACTGTAAAACTGACCGGCAGATCGAACGTGAAATAAGCCACTTTAATATGCATCTTTCACCACATCGGTCTTAAGTTGGGAATAGCATTCCAAATGAAGTTAGAGAGCTCCCCTTGCTCTATCAATTTTAAACAAGCCTAGAAGCAAAATTTTTATAGAGCTGATAACTCCTTTCTTTATTGTTTTTAAAAGACACGACTACCTGGATGAACAGCATCCACAATTAATATGTATATATTCTTAATTTTTCTATTATTATATATATATTACGGTATTGATTTTTGTATTATAATTTAGCTGAATGGATTTCTTGTATAAAGAATTGTTAATTATAGTGATAATAATAATAATATTTAATTTCGCTCACTAAATTCATGCAAACGATGCCAGACAAGTAGAGTAGGAGAATTCGGTTCAACGACGGGGACGATAACATCACCTCGCCGAACCATCGTAACACGCTATGATACATTATACAAACCTAGTGATCGAAATTAAAGATGAGCTTTGGTTGTGTCTTAGTGTACGCTCGGTCTATCTGCAAAGTATTACAATATGACCAGGGGCGTAACTGGCATTTTTTTTTCGGGGGGTGTACAAGATTTTGTCCGACATTTTGATATCTCCTTTGCGGTTTGGGAGGAAGTGTTTTGATAGAGCGGGAAATTAAGAACTAATTTCTTGATTTTTATTTTACTTTAACATTTGACAACATCCTGTTTGGCCTTTGCCCGACAAAACGCAGGCTTTCAATGATTGGGGGTATCACACCCCACACCCCCAATATGTACGTCCCTAAATATAACTAACGACATGACAAAGCAAGGAGTTAAGCCTTACTAGAAATTTCTCAGCTCCCCAACCCACTTACTCCGTGAACTCGGACGAATTACACGATTGGGTACAATTTTATGTGAGGATTATGCTGTATATCTATTAGCTTTGTCGCCATTTAGGCTGAGTCAAGGACTATTCTTAGGTACTGGACAAATGTTTTCCCACTTACTCGCTTAATTTTTGATGGAAATTTCCAGTCCCCACCCCGCGCTTACAGAGACCTCCCGTTTATTAAGTAAGCAAAAGCTAGACCCTCCTAGGAGGGTAACCCTACCTAGATAGTAGGGTGACCCTACCTGACATGTTGATGCAACAAAGAAAAACAATAAAGGAGGGGACCCTTCTGGTAGGATGGCCCTCTTAAGAGGGTAGTCCTACCTCCATGTAAACAGGCCCTAAGTATCCGTTTTAGCGCCCTCTGTTTCCTTGAAATTTAAATCTATCCACTAGAGCTACCCTATCAAAAATGTTACCACATCGCCCCTGCATTTGTTTCGGATGAGCAGTGCTGTATACTATGCTAACAATAGAAGCGACAAGGCAATGCACAAGACATAGGACAAGACATAAGTAGATATCATATATGGGAGCAGGAATCAGGGGGACCGGGGGAGGGCACAGTCCCGCCTGATGGGCAGAATTCCACTTTATTCGAAAAATTTCCTCAGAACAAACAATGGTTTTTACGGATGATAGCTCAATTCTTCTCGTCTATCAAGACAAACTGTTTCCAGCCCTCCCCCTTAACTAAAAGTCCTCCTATGCTCATATCACCGTCTAATATATCGGCTCAAAAATATGTAGAGCGCATGCTCTAGTCTTTTGTCTAGATATATTGCTGCGCTTTCACTGTTTACTTGTGGACGCAGGTTGGTTCGAAAACAGATAGAAAGAGTTGCGTTTTCAAAAATATACGGATACGTGTAGACGTAGCCTCAGTGACAGGTGCAGGATTTCTAAAGGCCTTTATGGCAGTGTTATTTACAATTGTTATCAGGTACCAACTAAATACAATCGCATTTTTGTGTAGACTCTTAGGTGTTTATCTGTGCAAGTAGTTGACATCAACAGCTAGAACCAACTAGAAGCCAGAAACTACAGGTAGACAACGGATAAGACTACACAAAGCGGTCGGAAAGTTGGAGTCACATGCATATTCCATTACAGCGATCATTTCTTGCATGGATTCAAGTATTCTATGACGCGACAAGAACTGAATTCATTTTTCTTTGTAGATACTGAAGTTTGAAGCTCCTAGAGAATTCAAAGGCAATTATTTAAGAATAATGACAGAGCAGACAAAGCAGAGAACATTTAGAAAGCTAATGATAGCGTATAGCATTTTTGAAATGCTGTTTTGTTCCGGTCCTATATTTGGCTGGGCATCTTTGGCTTACATTTTGAAAAAAGAGAACTACTTTGGCGAGTATTGTGAGGTGCAAATCCAGCAGAACAGCTCTAGTATTAACAGAAATGCTGTTTGCAGAGAGCAAGAAAACAGACTAAACATTGCATATACAGTTGGTTTCATCACAGTCGGTTTGGTGTCATTTCCAGTTGGATATCTGCTGGATACGTTCGGCCCAAAGATTACAAGATATGCAAGCAGGTATGGAAAAATAAAGATCACTCATAAGTTATCATTGATATCAGCTATAAATGTAAAGATGCCTTGCTTTTATCCAGTTTAATTGAGTCTCTGAAGCAGTGCAAATAGTACATAAAGATAATGTCCACCCTATTGACAAAAAATAAAAACCGCTTTAAAGCTATACGCTGAAAACAATGAGAAATAACAGGCTTCCTCGCAATCGATCAGGACCTACCATATCAAGTTCTCCTGCATCACACGAAAAATCACGAAATGCTATCATTCAGATCTATTTTCTTGCAACAAAGAGGAGTCAGACGTTTTGCTTTATAGGGAATCACTTTATAAGGAACATACATGTAGTAGGCCACAAAGTATAGGAACTTTTACCACTATAGACAAAATCCCGAATTGACTTCTGAAAATAGAATATTTTTATCGAGAAAAAGGCAACCATTTCCATTCATTGCAGTCATTGCGTGAATGATGAGTGTTTCAATCCATGTAGCAGTGTTTCACAGAGGGTACCAGAGGGGCTTGCGTTGAAACTTATGAGTATAATATCCTGTCTTAACACATAAAACAGATAGTGTCTTTATAGTACGAAGTGTACAGTTAAAAGTAAAGAACTACCAAGGAACCTTTGGGACCACAACCACCAATAAGGACTTTAAGAAGTAGGACTTGACAAGGTTCCTTATAAAAGAATGTGAAGCTATCAACGGTATAAGACTTGATGCTAATGAAATGGACATGGCCAAAATTTGATTCTTCAGGTTTGGCTATATACTTTCCAATGATAGGAGAAGCTTTGTGATCACCATTGCATAGAATCATGAAAGTATCAATCGTTCATAAAAGTCTCTGCAGCTTACGATCTACCGTGTTTTCCTAAAAATATCAGATATTTACTCGTCAAGTGTGTGTTATTGGTCTTATTCTAAAAGATTAAACCTACAACTGGTCATCTTCGAGGCGGTGATGTCTTGGATTGCTTGTATTATCTGACCAATGCTGTTATTGGACACATACTTTGGCTACCGAAATGCAACATGGACCAGGATGAGTACAACAACTAATGTCTGTACAGATATGTAAAGCTGCAGCCGGTCTTTTAGTCAGTTGATTTCAGGGCATACGTAAGTTGCATAACACAATTTGATAGCTCATTGATGAGAATCTCGCAAACTTAAGCAGAATCGTACCAAAAGCGTTAAAAATACTTTAAGAAGTAATTCACTTTGAGAAGGATAACTTTTAAGTAAAGCTATGGTCCGGCAGATAATGAGTTATTCCTCAGGGTTTCACACTCAGTATACAACCTTTAGTTCTATTCTAATGCAAGACTTACAGAGAGGAAATGATAAGAAATTTTGCATAAAGCTCTTTTTCTCTTAAAGTGGCTCTAGAATATAAGCATGGAGCATTCTGAAAGAAGGGTAGCCAACCAAGGGGCACAATGACTCATTCAATTAGAAAAATGAGAATATTAACAGGATGATTATCATACAATTCCCTCTGATCGTTTCTTGTGTGTTAGGGACCCGTCATTAATTCTTCCAGGGGAGGGGTGGAAGACATCTGGAAGGGGTATCAAAACTCTGCACACTCAGAGGGCGGGGGGATGAAAAATAAAGAGCATTACAAGAGAAGGACTATGGAGTTTCTTCTGAAGTCCTGGAGTGGGGAACAAAATATCTACATAAATCTGAGAGGGGGACGAAAATTCCATCAAATATATGAGAATGTCTTCCACCCCCTCCCCACATGTAATTAATGACCCGTCCCTTAGCTATAAAAAACAATTCTGCCCTTTTGCTAAGTCTAGAAGGATTTTTGTTGAAGATATTGAGCTTAGAACCCACTCTTGAAGTTAAAGATAAAGATTTAGTAGCAAAACTGAACGACTAAAAACAGCATGCTAAAAGTGTTCGGTGTTTTTCTAGAAATACCAAAAAACAATAAGTTATAAGATATCATAGACTAGCTATGATCAGAGTCTCAGCTCATGACTCTCATATTTTTGGCTTTCAGTGCACTTTTTGGGATATCCTCTGCCTTTTGGATCAACTTTACGAAAGGTAAGTACGCAAGAAGGATCATCTTACATGATCACTATTGTTGTAATGGGCTTTGCCTGATTATATTCTTTCAATATTGAGTGAAATTATTTTCCCTTATTTTTGCCTTTTAGTCTTCCAGTTTTGGAACTGGCTTTTGTCCTCGAATACAGCAATACCAGGCTCACAAACGTTTACTTTCACCAGGTGAAATCATGTGACATCATCGGCAATTTCGTTGGAAGCTCTAATGCTTCTCTTAAACTTCCTAAGTGCAAGTTCTAAAGGGTTTCGTTTTACATTACAGAAAGTGAGCACCTAATATACCCTGCAGTTCTAACTTTGTCATCAGCTGGTGTTTTCAGCAGTTTTGCATTCTTTCAGGTAGGCACGTTTCTTTTCATGCAGTATACTGAAAGATTAAATGCTTATCTCCAGACAGCAGGTCTTCGATAAAGCTTTTTTGTTTTTAACTGGCTTTGATTATACTTAAACTGCTTATGCTACCAAGAGCTTTCTGCTAGACCTAAAGAGTTTGTTTTGCATCAGTCGGCAAATGATATGAACGTTACAACAGTTTGAAGCTACTGATTCAATTCAGAAGTTCAATTAAATATATACTAGTTTGATATCATATATCATAAGGAGTTTCAAGTAAGATTCCTGTACCAAATCACATTCAATCTCCTATAAGTTGTCCCCTTTAGCAGCATGAGGTTATGATCAAACCCATCGTCACAATCAAGGCTACAGCTTCCATCTTTTCAGAAAAAGTCAAGTGTAGCATAACCGCCAAATGTTTGAGAGCTCCGTCAGGTCTATTTTCTCCCAACCTAATTGACCAATCATCATGCAGGATTCTGACCACACATGTTATGACTAGGCCCATTTTGCATGATGATTGGTCAATTAGGTAGAGAGAAAATAGACTTTTATCGGAGTTCACAAACATTTGGCAGCTATGAAGTACCATGATAGGCATACAGTAAGTACTTCAGGAAGTTTGAAGTTGGCGGAAGTCAATTCATATGCGGTAGCCAATGTTATAAGTGGTCTTCTCTTTACTATACACTGCCTGCACTAGTTCATTTCATTTAATTTGATCAAGCAAACTCGTTTTCTACTCTTAATAACGAGTTATTCCAATATTTCTAATCTTGGATGAAACTTTGGTCATTTATTTTATGTAGATTTCTCGGATATTTTGCACCATTCAAAGACTTTTTTATACTGTATGTTACTTCCAGTATTTGTTAGTATATGTTGCATTCAAAATTATTCTGATATTACTTGCCTGTTTCACAGGTATCTGCCTTCTATTGTCATAATCATCAGTCCACTGTTCTTGGATTACAAAATGGCGCATATAATGCTAGTGCAGTTATACTGCATGTCATCAAGGTAAAATTGCCTTCATTCGAAGTAAGAGAATCATTATTCCATTCAGGGGAAAGCCGAAGTAGGGGTAATAAGTTCTTTTTTCGTTTTTACCTAGACTTAATGGCATACTTTCATATGCTTTTCTTTAGACTTGTTCACCACTCAACTGCCGTTTAACTAATTTTCCCCACCCTACGACAAATAAGCTTTTGAGTTGACTTCTCTAAATCTTTTTTTAATCCTCTTCATAGATTCTCTACGAAGTGCAGAAGTTATTTCGCTTGGAAATACTCCTTGCACTGTATTGTGGGTTATCATCCATATTAGTTCTGGGGGCAACTTTCATATTTGTTCCCACGAAAAAGGATCTAGTCAAACACGTAGTAGGCCAGAATGTTACAAAGGATGCACTATTAGAAGAGAGAGCAGAAATCACCCTTGAAAACAGTCACATGCAAAAAGCCAATGATAACTGTGAAAATGATGAATATTGTGGAAGCGACAAGTCACCTGCCCTTGGGAAGATAGCAGCAAGAGACAGCCTCATTGGTATGAAGGAATAAAGAGTTTCTTTATAAAAATTCGTCATGTTTTTCATCGTCCTATTGGTATAACAACGTAACATGCATGTCCTATAATTGTCGAGAGTCAACATACTCTGAAAAGTCTGTTGGTACTACAGAACTTCACTACAGCACGAAAAAGCGGCACCATGTTTTAGTCATACAGTATGACTAAAACATGGTACCGCTTTTTCGTGCTGTAGTTAACATACTCTGTTACAACGTCCCAACGAGACCGTGTATGGGGCCCGGGGCAAATAGAAAAACGGGGACAGTATCAATATAAAAGCCACCACAGATCATTTCACAGCTTTTGGGGCTCTTCTCAGGTTTTGGGCCCCTTCTCAGGTTTTGGGCCCGGTGTAATCTACCACGCCTGACCCCATCGCGGCAGGCCTGCATAGCTTAAATTTCTGTTTTCGTTACTCAAATATTACACATGACATTCAGCTTTTAATAGAATATGCCATTGAATTATGAGATAATGTTTAAGATTACCTACATGTAACGCTTTTTTCACCTAGGACTATTGTACTTTTACTTTTACCTAGTACTTTTGTATGTAAGTAATGTAAGTAATATTTTATTCCTATATATTAACATTAGTCTATTTTGTAAGTTTTTAAGTGGAGGGCCCCTTGAAAATCAGCAACGCTGAAGGGCAACCCTCCTTAAATATTTGAAATCAAATCAAATCAAATCAAATCAAATCAGGACTCTTCGCTATTAGCTTCCGCTGTTAGCTTTACACATTTGTGTTTTTATAAGAAACAAGTGCATCTCAAATCTGGCAAAAATTAAGAAACATTTTAGAAACACAGGCAAGCTGGACTTCAAAAGTAAACTTGAAAGAACTGTTTCTGCAAAAAAATTTCTATTATGCTGGGAAAAGTACTTAAATACTTCTATCATTCCTGATTCCAACCTCAATTTCGAGCGAAATTGGAAACTAATTTCATACATACTTCACAGAACCTGAACAACATCTTCCTCGTCTATGAGCTGCCTTATATGGGCTGTTGCTGTTGTTGAAAATTTCAAGAATTTTAAAACACATTTAAAGGTGGATCTGAAAGCTTGTTTCCTATAAAAAGGACACGTGTGATGATGTGGCTGTTCTCCATTATATTTTGAACTGTTA
Source organism: Mastigias papua (assembly GCA_964019165.1). NCBI lineage: Eukaryota > Metazoa > Cnidaria > Scyphozoa > Rhizostomeae > Mastigiidae > Mastigias > Mastigias papua. The sequence continues at coordinate 5,256,405 of OZ025268.1, forward strand.
TTCAAACCTTGAATGACACTTTGAAATTCTCGAGAATTCTTTCCTATTCCGTCTTTCCCCGTCCTTTCGTTAGATTTGCTGATTCCACTTTTGAATTGGTATGCATTTGGTGCTCTAATGAGATTTCTTTCTCTAGCTATCGAAGTTGACAATACATCAATCATGAATAGAGGTTCTGTGCCAAACGTAGTGCTAGTGGATGCGGCTATCAAACAACAAAGCTGCTCAACAAATAGCTTAGATGCTATTGCAACTTTAGATGAGATGAAGCTAACTGCATTCAATGCACTTCTGAAGGGCTCCAAACTAAGCATCAATAGTTTCGTCGATGTATCAGAAGACAGAAAATGTAAGACACACTGCTGCAACTTAGATTCAAGCTCATCAGAAATGATTATCATTAATAACAGACACCAAAATTCTTTTAAGGAATCTTATGTTATCTACTACCTATCATGCACGATTGGTCTTCATGATAGCTCTTGCCATAAAATGATACATGACCGTAGCATTTCCATTCCACCTTCTTCTCCTATTCTCTCCGCACCTCCTAAAGTGACATCTGATAGTGGAAGTCTAAAGTCGAAGTTACCTCTATTAAGTATCCGAAACGTTTGACGATTCTTTAATCAAATCCATCAAATATGTCTTCTCTATCATAACTCTATTCCTATTGTGTATCCGTAAGATCAGGAGCAGTCCAACCTACTAGCAAACCTTGCATTTTATATTCTCTCTCCAGCGAAAGTGACGTGGGTGCAGCATTAAACTCTGACCTAAAATATCCGCCTAAACGTTCGTAGTTCCTAAGCAATCTTGATTCGATAGTGCATAAGATATAAAAATGGAAAGTTTAACCATTCCAAGAAGTTGTATGGCACTACCAACTCCCCTCTTTTTATTCCTTTTCTTAACTTTTCGCGTATTTTTCTTTTCTTTAGCCATTTTTATTTTTTTTTATTAATAAGTTTTTGAAAATTGTTTGTGCTGTCTTTGGTAGAGACCAGATAACATTGTGCCTTTCTACGCCAGGGACAGCAAAGTATATAATAAGTAACAGTTGCATTTATTTTTTACAGATTTCAGAAAAAGAACTTTCGATTTTTAAATAAATCACAAAACCATATCTGTGCAAAGATATTCAAGTTCAATATTACAAACATTTTTATTGCCATTTTCACTTTAACTGTCTGATTGGCTTGACAGTTTCGCTCGAAACAGTTCAGGAGTTACTTTTTGCTTTAATTCGATTAACGGTTTTTGCTTTAACAGGCAAAACGCAAGAAAAGACTTCAACACTGATTGGAATACTCTTCTCTGGAGTCTTCTTGTGGCACCAGTTTTTCTCATCTATTTTCCACTTGCATATGTACTATTTCATTTCAACATTTGAAAGTCTATTGTTGAGCATTGATGAGTCAAACGAAGAAACAGGTGATGAATTCAAAAACTAGTCACAGAATAACTATCGACTATACTAAATACGATGAAGAGGATACTTCCAAACATCCATTTATTGCACTTTGTTTTAACCGTTGTCCTTATCATAATGAAGCCGGTTATGTCTCTACTACAGTAACAAGCGCCAAATGTTTGCAGTATATACACTCCACATTGTACAACACTGCAAATTCAGCCATTAAATCCACCAGGCAATAATTGCTAACGCATTTTGCGCTTTTAAAACCTTGTGGAAACCAGGCTTTACATAAAGAAATCAATTTAAATTATACATAAAAGTTTCTTCAAGTTCTTCATAGAGCTACCCAACTTTTATTAAAAGAATTGCTGAGCCTCAATGTTCCTAAAATTTGCCGATTTTGAGCTAGAGATTATTCTCAAATTTCAGCGATTTTGAGCATTTGTATTCGTTTCTCAAGTCGCATAATAGCGTAATGACTCTTAGACCGGACAAGTCATAATCACGCTTGTTTTGTTCTTCACTATAGCACAAAAAACGGGAACACTCTCTAAGCATACCGAAATGCTTTCTCGTCTGACACTCGTCAGAGTATGAAACGCCGGATAACGAACGAAAGGTGAACGGAAATATATAGCCAGATACTCAGCTCACCTTTCGGTCATCAACCGACGTTTCGTACTCTGGCGAGTGTCGGAAGAAATAACTTTCAGTATGTTTAAAGAATGTTCCCCTTTTTCGTGCTATAGTGAAGTTCTGTAGAACTAACAGACTTTTCGCGTTGATTTGTTTTCTAAATAACCTCAAATTTCCTAAAAATCGAAGTTTTCACGAAGCTGGAGCCAAGCATTATACCTAAATTATTATTACAATTCAGCGATGTTCTTGGAGCAAAAATATCGATAGTCGTCAAATCTAGTTTACAAAAGTCAACAAGTTTACAACCAATGCCCCCCCCCTCCCCAGAGATTAAAAATATCCGTCACTGATACTATTAGTAAATCAAATCACAACAGTGAAGTTCCATAATTCCTAACTGCCTTTTTACATATTAGTCAATAGATATATCAATATTCTTGGCATTGCTCAAGTTGTGGGTGTGGTATTCGCGCCGCTGTTAGGCCCATACATTGACAAAAACCCGAGAAATCAGACGGTAGCATCATTCGAAGATTACAGAGCATGGAAGATAAAAAGATGTGGAATTGCTTTGGCTATCACCAATACACTAAACGTATTGATGGGAGCAGTTGTGTTGATTCCAATCTTGGAAGTCCAGGTAGTAATCTACACTTTGTCATTTGTGATAACGTACACATTCTATAGGCCTAATAAAAAGCTATGTGAAACAGCAAATACGGCTGCCATTCTGGTTAACTACATGAATACAGCTCCATGCTACCAAATCTAAATCTCCAAAAGTGCATTTAAAAACAACTATGACACCATAAAGGTGATTCACTTCATATCAACAAAGAGAATAGGCGGCAAACTTACGTTCCCTGTGGAAGTTGGAAAGACTGAAGAGGAATGAGTCGCCAAGTATTCAATCTTTCCAGATTCGTGAAATGGTTTTGCTATATCTTCAAATAAACGGCCTAGCCAAAAAGTAAGAGCACAGAGACACGTTAGCTTTGCAAGACCATTCAATTAAAACTGAAACAAAGCAATGTACCGCAAACAAAGTTGTATTCGGAGTTCCCGTGGGACCAGTGTTTTTTCGAGTTCTGTTTGAAAACTCAACCATTGTTGTTGCACAATTGCATAAAATTTTCCACCTTTCCTCCTCACTCAGGTAATCGCCATTGGGGCTCAGGTGCTTCTGCGAGGCTTTTTCTACGCTGTTCACTTCACTTATTTTGCCGTCATGTAAGTATAAGATCTTATTTATCTATCTCACATGATTTCGGGGAAAATGTATCCTTCTTTTTCCATTAAATATACAGGAGAGATTTTATAGCTCTTACACAGAGTGCAACTTTCTGTTCAACATCACTACAAGCATTTTTTTTAAATAGAAAGGCTTTTTTGGTCCAGTATAGAACTTTTTTAGCTTTTTCATGATTTCATTATTAAACTCTCTGAAAACTTTCTTAACAAGAACATTTGAGATAATGCAACATCACGGTACTACACAGACAAATACTAAACAAACATAACATTGGAACACGCAATACCACAGGAGAAATATACATAGCAAATCGTGTAGATGACAGACTGATGTATATATTCTTGTAAATGTTTATGAGCCTATAGATTTTCATACAACTAAAAAATCCAGAATTGCGCTCTCTAGACTTAGTAGTCGAGCAATAATTTTTTCTACAAATCGCTGTCTTATACACTGTGTACCACTGTGAAATTTGGATTTCTTAATCATTTCCCAAACACAATCCCGATACAAACAATCATATATAAAAATAAACTGTTTATAATTCGATCAATGTAAATATAAAATACATCTTACACACCAGTTTCCCACTACTTTGTTTTCGGCTCTAAGGGAACAAACACTACCATGAATATACGAACGTGTTATAGGATTAAAAAACGCAAAACATGACCTCTAGTTTTATGCATTCCCTTTCAGTTTCCCACCGGAGCATTATGGCAAGCTGACTTGTCTTTCTCTCTTATTGGGTGTGATTTTTGGGTCGTTGCAATACCCTTTATGTTTGCTGACGGAGACAACATTTGGAAACAATCCATTCTGGGTATGTCTGGTTGCTCGATTTTCATTACTAATTTACACCTCTGATTGAGTTTAAGGTTATATATCAAGGACATCATCAAAGTGTACCTAAATTTTTATAACTTAAAGTTTAATAAATATATGGATAATATAACACTTAAGTTTGATTCTATTTATTCGTAAACCCATAGCAAAGAATGCCCATAGTGCTCTCTTATGATTTTAAATTCAAATTTTTTGAACACGGTACGTCGCAAATAGAAAATCTCCTGCAGAAGTCAATCTTAGCTCTATTTTAGCGCGGGTATCAATGAAACCTTAGCGCACAGCACACGGCAGATTTTTGTCTTTCAATAACAAAGATTTTTGTTTATGGCTTTCAAGAACATAAATCTCCCGTGTGCGGTACCCAAAGACGAAGATTTTTGTCATTCAAAGGAGACCTTTGAGATTCAACAAAACTACTTAATCACTGCACAAATTCGTTATAACTGCACACTGAAATTAGTTATGAACTTTCAAACCTATCTATAGTTTTTCCACTTTGACAGGTAAATGTTGGCATATTGATTCTTAGTTTCCTTGCCTATGGACAAACAATACACATACGGAAATATTCAAAGATATCCTCAATGTGAATAAAGCTACTATGCAACCGGCTGCAACAAGAAAAGGGTTTATCAGTTACATGCAAGAGCCCTACGACAAAACGAAAGCTGAAATTTAAATACTACACGAAAAAAGGAAACATAATATAAGTACTTTTTCGTCTGGCATTTCTTTAACACACGAAGAAGTGTGTCCATTTTATGTGCAGTATTGAGACTTTGCAGCACAAGAGGAAGAGGAAATTTGTTGATGAAAACAAAACAGTATGTACGACGCCTATCTGTGAGCTACAAGAGTACGAGACAAGCAACAACCGCCCAGCCTTGCTTCAATATCTAGATAAAGCACCTCCGTAAAATCAGCTTGCTTTTTTATTTTGAACAAATGTTTCACTTCAAACACAATAAACCCTTCTGCTAGAGGTTCAAACAGGCATTGAACGATGTTTAAAAGCTGGGTGTCAGACTCTACTAACTTAATGTTCAGCTTTTCACTTTAAGTCCTAGGTTTCGATAAGAAGACACTTTTTAGTTAGGAAACATTTTCTACTTTATGCGTTAGAATAGTTGCAGGTATACGGTTTTTCGTCTGTTAATTACGTCCTAGGTGATATTTTGTTGGGAAAGATTACTAAATTGTTCCGGTGTTACACCGATATGGAATATTGTAGCCTTTATGTAGCAAACCATTGCCAAAGAATGGCGAAAAAACACTAATGAGAATACTGAATATTTACCTGGAATTACAAGAAATCCGAGTATTTGGGGCCTGTGAGTATTGTTAAGAACTTTTTTAAGTCTAAACTTAAAGAAGTCAAATATATAAGAATGAAAAGTAGAAATTTGTAATTTGTAGATAACTGGTAGAACATAATTTCTCAAATAGACAGTGAAACTAAAAGTGCATAGCTCATCACTTCATTTGAAAAACGACCCCATTGATGTAAATACTCAGCTTGAAAGTTTCAGGTTTCAATGTTGAAAATGAGTGAGGAATTTGCTAAGAGGGGGAATCCAAACGTTTTCTAAGGGGGAGTTCAAAGCACCCACCTAAATATTATGAAAAACACTGCATTCAGGCCATAACTGCTTGTGCAAATAACAATCTGTCTTAGCACAAGTTTCAAAAACTTTTATGGAAAATACTAATTAAATAATATACGGGTTACTGTTTACATTATCATCTCATTCAAGATTTTGATTCATCAATAATCTCAACATAATGTAGCAGATGTAGCACTTTCATAGAATGCGTGAAGAGTTTCTTCTACATGGGTGTGAGCGTGGAAAATCTTCAAATTCCACGTATTTCAAGCAGAATGCAAATGTCTTCATATACTATCCACATTATTACTCTCATACATTCACAATGGATCCGCAAGGTAAAGGGATGTCGCGGTAAAGGATAAAGGGCTTTATCTAAAGAGATGCTACAAATACTTAGTTAAAAATGGCAAAGCAAGAACTATTTCATAATGTCATGGTATTAGATCGCTATCCATATTTAAGCTGCAGTATGTTAATGAACTTGATTTTAAAGGTCAATGTAAGGACTGCATATATGTGCATTACCATAAAAGAATACTGAGATTATTCGTTACAAATTAAATTCATCGGGACAATTGCTGGATGAAAACTACAAAATGAAGCATAGCAGCCAAATGTTTACGAGTCTGCTCAGATGTATTTTCTCCCAACCTAATCGACCAATCATCATGCAGGATTCTCACCACACATGCATTCCACATGTAGATTTAGGCCCATTTTGCATGCTGATTGGTCATTCAATTTGGGAGAAAACAGATCTGATCAGAGTTCCCAAACATTTGGCGGCTATGCTATTAAATGACCTCTCAGCACTTATCTTCAAAGAGGAGGGACCGTATTGGCATCATGGATTGCTTTCATTTGAACTATATCGTGATATAATCTAGAATTAAATTTCAAACAAAAAAATAAATTTTAGTACCGGTCCAACAGTTTGATGTGTGCTACAAGAGTTAAAAGCTACAGGGTAACGAATCGGTCACAACTATACCTCAATGAAATCTCAAATATTGAGTGATAAAAAAGTTGTTTAAGGGTGGATCAATACTCCAATTATACAAGTAGAATCTAAGAATGGAAACCAAAAGGCAACACATGTTCTAATAACTTTTCATAACAACAATCTGAAAACAACTGGCATCCTTATATCCAGGCTACATACTCGAAAACAGAAGATCCACTAAGGACCAGTAGTTCCTAATCATGTCTTCATGGAGCATTAGATTGAAGATAGTATTCAATAAAAAAATTATTTCGGTGAGAAAAAGCATATACCAACTTAGAATTACGTTCTGCCTAATGTGGGATGACCGTTCAGAAGTTGCGAAAAAAGAGTATTAAATTACCATATGACTTTACTCTGGAACAGCTAGGTATATACAAGGTGAACAACTATAGGAAACTCTATCAAAGACAGAGGGAATCTCAAGAAGATATAGGCCATCTCTGCTAAGGAGTACTATTAAATGAAGACAAAAATTACCGCAAGAAGTGTGTATCATGCACGATATGGGGGTGTTGTCCGAGGATATTTACAAATCCTCTAACTCCAACCTCTTCATATTAGAGCCCAAAAAATAACTCAATATACTCAGAGAAACACGAGTCCTCCAATCAACTTGCACGGTCCGAGCACGATGAAAAAAGTCTTGATTAAGCTGTGTTCTGATAGCAAATGGTAAAAGTACAAGAAAAGAAACTTGCATTCAAATTTAACAAACAAATTGCATCAGATTTTCAGTTCTGATTTATACTACTAATCTCTGGAAGAGCGAAGAGCAGCCATAACTTATACTGACATCTACTGAGTCAACTATTTGGAAAATACACTAATTCACAGAATCGGACTTAAAATGTAATTGCGACAGGGGGGCATAAATCGAAAAAAGAGCGAGGGCGAGCATATTTGGATGATACTAAAATGCTAGTGTGCTCAATCCTTACCTTTTACAATAAGAAAATCAAAAAGCGCACTGTTACTCAAACGAATTCTATCCTGAACGATTATGTAGCCATACAGCAAGAAAATTTCAAACAGGAATTCAAGAAATACTTTTCATTCATACTGAGTAAAAACGCTGCCATGTCATCAATAAGGAACTTAATCACAATCTTTGAGACTGACTTTTGGAAGACGTGAGAGCTAGCCATCCCCATACCTCCCTAATTGTTGCCCCTGAATGCTAAAGAGATTTGATTTATAAACCATGACACTGGATTAAAAGTCAAAGTTGGGAAGTCACTATTCTGCGTTCTGTTGTTGGTCCCAGAGCTTCCCTACTCACGTGCCAGTGTGTCTCCTAGCATCCTTAGCTAATGTTTTTAGATTACATCTTTGCATGTACAATTAAGGGTACTGAGTGTGCACTCACTTACTATCTTTTACTATGTTGTGCTTTGTAAATATATTGTCGTGCTTATAGTAGTTGCTTGTGAATTTAACTTTGTCTCTCTGGTCAGCACGACCCTTTCATCACAACATTCACTTTCTCCAACAAATCAAAAGAGTCAATTTAAATAGCCACAAACACACCGCATCAAAGGCCATAGAGCCCCGCTTCCCAACATTTGTGCTGTTCCCCTTTTTTAGGAACTGCAATTGAGATGCCCAACTCCTCAACAATGTAAACAACAGTTAATTTTGGACTGACATTAGCTGAGACCAGATGTTAACTAGAATAAAAAATACTACAACTACATCACATTATATAGTGGTATATCAGATAAGGAGGAAAACCCAGTTGATCACAAAAAGGACAGGAGCAGTTCCGTCAGGTGGGCTGTGCTGGCCACAGCTTACAGGAAAATACTTCGTTTTGTTATCGATGATAGTAGCTTGCCATTCCTCATTAAAAGCTCAATTTCCTCCCTAGGGGAAATTCCTCCAAGTTGGGAAACGTGGCTGTGGAATATTCAATTTCAATATGATAAGAATCTACGCTGCTCTGATATAAGCTAATTTCTGAGGAATATCCGCTATTTCAATTGTACAAAAATTAGACGTCCAACAATATCTGATATTCTATCATCAACACATTTAGTGTTCCTAATACTCTGTGTCCTGCATCAATGGCCTATCCAATCCAATAATGTTTGATATTATGCACTGCAAAGTTGATCGTTGCTGTTCGCTTACCTTTCAATGCACTTTTAAAAATTTCATTAAAATGCTTTTCCGCTTCTGCATTAGTTTTTGTCAGCGCCAGACTTGTACGAAGATACTCCAAATCCTCGGGCTTTTGCAACTCTGGTATTCCTGTGTTTAGCATCATCGAAAACAAAGTCATAAAGAGATTACCTTTATGCCTTAGCTCTTGGAAAGCAACCAAGCATAGGTTCTGGAAGCTACAAGAGGAAAAAACATTGCTATTTTCAATTTATGTTAAAGAATACAGAATGTAACCAATTACATTAGAAGCACTAAATCGTTTTCACATAATCACATACCTAGATCTTGGAAGACGTTTGAGCTTCATAAACTTTTCATTCTAGAAGTACCACAAAAAGCCGATAGGCATAATACCAGCAAGCCGTATCATTGGATTCTGGTCCCAACCCATGATCATTTACGAGCCATCAGCCTAGCCTCGATCTCTCAAACAATGAACTTAGCCGCTTAACTTAAGAAGATTTTCAAAGAGCAATGACCATGACATTAAAGTCATAATGAAATATGATGTAGAAATGGTAAACCAAATAAGTGTCGTCTATCGTTCTAAATTTGTTTTAATTTCTGTACATCAACATATGGCAAATCTGTCGGCTATTTTTTGTCAATAAGAACCACGAGGCTCAAATCCAGCAAAAAATACGAAAAATTTAAGAAACACACGCAACAATCTGTTTTTGAGCGAAAATTTTTAATAAATTGAAACAAAATACAAGCAACATCCGTCTCTCAAATGTTCTTAACTAAAAATTCTGCTTCTCGTCTCACAGTTGCCATGTTGTTTTAGGAAATTTCAAGAATTTCAAGAAACACCTTAGAAACATCTAAGACTGGATTTGACAAAATATTAAGAAACATCTAGGCTGAAGGGGGAAAGCTTGCTAATTATTAAAAAAGCTAGTATGGTAACTCCTGCTCGTCATGTCAGGTCCTGCTATTGCAGCACTAAAAACATTCCTCATTTCTTCTAATACTACAGCCAATCAGGTGTTTTCCATACCAATCATACATGAAATTCGCTTCTAAAGAATTGAGAGGTGAAATTGTGAGAGCAACTGTAAACGAAACTGCATAACTTCCTTGTAGCAATTTACAAGTGGACAAAACTTTGCAATAAGGTGAAGAAATATTACCTATCAACTTCTGTCCCATCCTGACTTCCATGCTTTCGGATGGCATACAGAAAATCTTCGGTCAGCACAAAAGGGACTCTTTCTCGACGAATACCAAACTTCTTCTTATAGTTTCCAAGAAAGTGCCCGAAATCAATGTGGAATATCTAACAAAAAGAACATACTCAAGCTCAAACTTTGAGTCAACTTTGATTCGCAAAAGATAAACAATCCAAATGTATTTCTCCATCATTTTAATTTGAGGTTAATAGCCACGACGAGCCACATGATAGATAAATCAGAAAAGGTAAGCCATTTGTAGATCTTTTATTTCATTTCATTTCATCGACACATCCATGACAAACCAGTTAAGACCTAATCAACTTTTACGACAAATAATTGACTTATTTGTCGTAAAAGTTGATTAGGTCTTAACTGGTTTGTCATGGATGTGTCGATGAAATGAAATGAAATAAAAGATCTACAAATGGCTATTCTTTTCTGATTTATCTATCATGCGGCTCGTCGTGGCTATTATCCTCAAATTCATAATAAAGCTGCGTTTTCCATCTGATGTCTCAATTTTAATTTCAATTTTCACATATTCATACTGGGTGAAATTTAATTAAACTAAACTGCCCGATGACTAGTCCTGTAAAAAAAACTAATTCAAATAACGCATTATTTGAAGAATATGCCCATGCTATTCTTACGATATGCTAACATTGTATGGGGTTCTCTCTACAACATGAAAGTAGAAGCCCTTCAACGCCTTCAAAACAGAGCCCAATCTATTATTGAGAAGGTAAAAGTCAAAGGTCAGTGGTCTAGCAACTGGTTAGCAGTCGAGCAACTGATAAACTTTAATAGAGCGGTGATGGCCTATAAGATGATGAACAAGATCTGCCCTGAAAGCCTTTGGGATAGATACAAAATAAGAAATACGTACTCAAGTTATAGAACAAGAAACTGTACGGATATTCAAATTCCATGGTATAATCTTGAGTACTTGAAAAAAGTTTTCACTATTAAGGGTTAAAAGATTGGAACAACAACCCTAATGCCACCAGGGAACAACCTACGTTGCAACAATTCAAAAAACGCCTCAAAATACATTTGAGGAGCTAAGTTCAACCAAAACACGACTCCCTGGAAGATCAGCTGCACCCTGATTTTACTAATTTGTATCTATATATTTCTACTATCTTTGTCAATTTTTGTTTTGTCCTGCTGAAGGGATTTTTGTGTATAAAAAATTGTAATAATAATAATAAGTTATGTCCTATGTAAAAAGATAAAAAGTACCATCAGGTATACAGACATCCTTAATCCCTCGGTTGTGTCTTCCTTTGCCATTTACTCCCCCGATTTATCCCCCTCCCTTACAAACCTTGATAAACCTACATATGCTGATTTCTACAACAGCAATTTCCTATACTTTACCACAAGCACTAATATGAAGGCTACCTGTCCAGTGTGTGCATGCATCATGATGTTGTCATTGTGCCTGTCCCCAATGCCGAGAACATAAGTTGCAACACAATAACCACTGCAAGACAACCGGAAGTTCTCCAACATTTGACTAAGCCTACGAAATATACATGGGACGAAATTAGCATACATATGATGAAGAAAACAAAAAGTCGTGTCTGACAAAATTTCAATTTAAGATTCCTAAATGATTATCTTTCATTTGATGTCAAATTTGATTTAATTATCTATTTTCAAATCAAAGCAGATTTCCAATACATTGAAGTTTCTGGAAAGAGTACTATTTCATAGTTTCCCAAGAATCACAAAGCAAACCAAAACGAATAATAGGAAAATATTACATTGATGAATAATGGAAAACTACATATTTTGACCGGTAGCATAGTAGCACAATAGTGCCATATGCGAATACAAGTGTCCGGGAGTGCCTGTAGGATAGGGAAACCAGCTCCCTTTCTCGTCGCCCCAAAAACGCAAATGTGTCCTCCTATCACTCAGCTAAATACACAATCAAAGGAAAAACTGTAAGACTTCTAGCTGAAATATTTTAACACACCTGTCTTGCTCTGGTTGCCGCTCTGTTAGCCATGTGTGTATACCAACACTTTTAAACGCTCCTAATATTACCCCTAACTCCTTTTGGATCCTTGCAACTGTTTCAGAATTTTGTACAACCTCAATAAGGCCGACCATGTTGCCGGTGGGTAAACAATTGTAAGCCAACATCCTATGAACACAAATTTCAATATATAGGAAATTATTGGGTTAATAAACAGTTTAACAGTCCCAGAAAGACAATATAGAATGCAAATTCATATGAACAGATATAGACTTACACGTTTTTTTAATAAGAAAAAGGTTTATAAGAAAGCAAGTACTAGACACTCTTACAATCTAGGAAACTTTTGAAGCTACAAGGAAAGAGTATAGAAACTTTGAGAGCTTTCTGTGCCATCTGTCACAGCTCTGGAAACCCCTGTTTTCCTCCATGGATTTAACAAGTTTCCACTACAGTATGTTCTATGCGCTAAGCCTTATGGATATTACAAAAAACAATGTTTTCCGTTTTGCTTTCCCTATCACTGCAAACATTTTCATTGACTTAAAAAACTATTAAGAAGCTTCTAGAACTAAAATATGAATGGCCTGTTGGTACTATAAAATTTCACTATAGCTCGAAAAAGCGGGAACATTCTTTAAGCATACTGAATGGTTTTTTTCGTCCGACACTCGTCAGAGTATGAAACGTCGGGTAACCACCGAAAGGTGAACCGAAATATATAGCCAGATGCGGATACACGTGATATGGTGAATAATGCGTCTAGATGACCATATCATTGGCCAATGGGCACCTATTCACCATTGTTTACTTTAAGATTCCAAGTGAGAAAATGAACTCTTTTTGTTTACACAAGACCAGGTTTTGAGCCTTTACGCAAAATGATTCCAAAACACTTAAATGAAAGAACGATATTGCTTGCCAAAAGATCAGACAATTATTGTCTGTATATGTTTTGGCCAAAAAAATGTGGCCAAAAATTAAAAACTTTTATTACCAGGTCTTGAGCAAAGTTTCTTATAGAAGAGCGCGTATAATGGTGATGAAAGATTATGAATGGAATATCTAAATAAATAATATAATCAGAGCTGGAAAAAGTATTGGAACCTGGAATATAGTACTTCTGGAGAATTTTTGCAGAATGTTTCCCAGAAAAGTCTTGAATTATTGAAACAAGTATGAAACTCAAATGACATATCTTTGTTGTGTGCTATAATCACATGACAATTAATGCATAGACAAATGCAATAAACATCTGAAAAACACGTACAAACAGAAATTCTGTACACCTAGATGGTTGGATATTTTGGAGAAATTTTTAAGTCAGACGCTCAGGTTCCCTGGCAGGAAAAATCCTGTTCACCTCTGAATAACATAATTATGTTATAAAAACAATGAATATAATACATAAGACTTTACTTGTGATTTAATCCTCGTCTCTTCCATATAGAGTCCATAATTTTTAACATTTGCAATGTCAATACATCTTGCCGCAGATCTAAAAAGAGATGGAACTGGAGAATAAAGACATGCTTCAAGACAAATTCAAAAATGAAAATGCAAAAATATAATGCAAATATACAGTTATCATCAGGAACTTAGCACAAAGCCCAGACATAAGATTTCTTTAGTTCTGGACCTCATTTGATCACACTATAGTATTTAAAGTTCCTTGATAGTTCCTTACCTCTACCTGCACATATGGGCTATAGATATTGTAAGTACTGACTGTTGAAACAGCGAACTATTGACACTGCAAGCTTCAACAGAATTCTAAATATAAACCATTTCCTACAAGGATTGCGCACAATTTGTGCGAATTTGGTTTCTCAACTCTCGATTGTTTGCAGTGATAAAAATATTCGAAATTGAAAACACGTACCGTCTCCGTTCTTGAAAATTATAATGACATCATCGCCGAGCTCATCTTCATTTTCAAAGACAAGCCAAAGTGGTTGCTTTGCTGAATTCATGTATTTGCAACTGTCAATTCTGAAAAACGAGGAAGAACCCATGATGATTCAAAACTGCTCTCAGCTTATTTCATAATAGATGATATAGATCCAGCTGAACCTCATTGATGTCAAGAAAACAAACTACAAACAAAATGGGCTTTTAAAGAAAGCATATTGTCCTCGCGGTTGCTATATTGAGGAATATTCCTTGACACTCATAAGCATGAGCAAACAGCACGTCACAATAGCAGGCACAGAGATTATGCACATTTTGCTGTCATGCTTATGGGAAATAAAAATGCATATATGTCAATCTACTTTAAAGGCAATCTCTTTCTATAGATGTATGATTTAATCTGACTAGATTTCTCTCTAGAACTGCACATAAAGTTCTAGAACTTCACATGTAGTATAGAACTGCACGTTAAAAAATTCTGCTTGCATACAAATTCCAGTGCCAGCAAATCTCAAACGTTTGCAGTCTAAACGGTTCGGAATGTCTTGAAGAGGTAAATATCTGTGAATGAAGCCTATTTATCTCCTGCAAAGAATCAAAAGGTAAAATTCTCCGCAGGCACTTATTTTCTTTCTAGTATGGGGCCAAAGGCTTTACGACGACCAAATTTACACTCAATGGACTCTTCATCTCAGAATCGCCAAACAAGCCCTTTTACTAGCTCGAACATACATTGGAAAAATCCGAAATCAACACAATACGTTAACCTTTGTGACAAAGGAGAACCCATATAGGTTTCAGCAAATCAAACTTTCTTCACATGGTAGTAAAGATAGCAGCGTTCCTAGCAGGCAGAAGGCCCAATGAGGTCCACTAAAAGAGATTTCTTTCATGAAAGCACCATATGAGTAAATGGAGTAGAGTGTCAGAAAAAACTGGAGGGACCAGTGAAAGAGTGTCTCACTATGAGGACGTAAACGGAAATAGGATTATATCAGGAAGGTGGAAGTGAACAAAAGAGAGTCTTAGAGGGGATGGCAAGTTCAGATACTTTATACTCAACTACAGCACCACATCTCGCTATGCTTTATGAAGACGATAAGCTTCTAACTATCAGCAATCCCTTCAACGCCTTCTTTTCTACCAAACAACGACTGAGTATTGACATTATACAGTTCTTTATACCTAGAAGATTCACTGTTGGTATAGAAGGCTTACCTTAACCCTTTCAATCGTTGACTTGGATCAAGTGGAGACTCAAGATTTGAAAAAGCTCCCTGGTCGTTGAATTTTCTCAAACACTCCCTCATTAGGACGAGTTTCTCCTGAAATACATTGAAACTCAATTTAACATTAGCTAATTCTATCCCAAAGAACTAAAATAGAGCCAAAAAGAGATCTTTAAACTTGGATGTAAAATGGGCTGTTCAAGAAAGCTCCAGTACTATTTATAGTCTTTCTTAATCATATGAGTCCTTGCATATACAAACTACTAAGATGCAAGCCTAATGGATTCCGTCAGCTTTCAATTTCCACTTGAATTAGGGTCGACGTCCTATTTCACTATGCAGTATTTCATAATTTGCATAAATTTTCACAAACAAATAACTAAAATACGATACCACAGAGAGCATGTATTTGCACACCAACCCTGTGGCCATTACAAATAACTCACTACTAATATAAACAGAAAAATGACATCGGTGGCCAACATTTGGGTGTTGAGCGGTGAGGAGCAAAGGTTAAGGGGCAAGGGGCAAAGGAAAGGGGAGGTCTTCCCCGAGATGGTTTGAAATAACGCTCTAGGGCGTCTCAAGACTACGGAGATCGCTTCAGCCCTATATAACCATATATTTGATTGCAAGGAAAGTTTGGGACAAAACAAAAACAAAGTAAGGACCCTTACTGTGAAACAATGTCTCATCAATGCGCAAAATGTGAAAGTCAAAATCATACGATCCAAAATCTACCATTACGCCAGTGGAAAACAACTGGGGGTAGGGCGAAGGGGCGATCACACCCCATTAATGTTCAAGAGCAATCGAATTCTAGAGCGTGGTCACCAGAATTTGTCCTCTGACCCGCACTCCAGGTTCCCGTGGTCTGACTGCCCCCCTCAATACCCAACCAAGTGTCCGGCACTGATTTACAGCTGCATTAAATCTTAGATATGGTGAACACCATTGAGCCTTGCTAAAAGTGGCCGCTGTAATGAGCTGTCTGCTACAAATAATATCTAGTATACTAAGGTAAAAGTTTAATTACACTTGTTTCTTTTCTCTATTATTTAAAACTGGATCTCACATTGTTTTATGAAATTTCAAGAAAATTCCTACAGTACCGATAATTTAAGTTTAAATATCAGAATTAATTTCCCATTATACTAAATACAACCTACATTCGACAAAAGGCCTACATACCGGAGATTGCTTCAGCAGTTCCGTAACAGTTTTCAATTTGTTCAAAGCTTCGTACTAGAAATAATGTCTAGCAATTAGAATGAAACCGAGACACAAATATCAACAAAACTATCTAATTCTTCAAAACATCCATATCTACACAACTTTCTTAATTTTTAGGGGCATATATCTCGGTATAGCATCACGTAGCCTGTGAAAATATTATTGCTAAGTCCTCTGCCTGCTAATGAGAAGATCAGATTATAAGCAATAGGAGTAAATCACCAGTAGTATTTGATGCATATGGAAATCGATTACTCCACCTTCAGTTACTATATAAAGTTGTGAATGGATTGGTGATGAAGTAAGGACTTAGACCAAAAGTTGAACACCTTCACTACTATGAAAATATAAACTTCTTACTTGTTTAGTTAAGTCCTCGATGTGGTCACCACTGCCTCTAAAATAAGCCTCCAACATGAGCCCAAATCGGATTGTGACTTGTGGATTATGCATTTCAGCTCTGCAAGTAATGACATTTTTAGTACAATTCTGCGTTACAAGTAACAAATAGCATTATAATGTTGATGAGAGATGCCTCGATGTCACCCGAGGGCCGTTATTAAGCTAAACCAGAAAACACCTTGCCGGTATATACAGTATACAGAAAAGAAAACAGTGCGCATAGGAGGCCACGTAGCATAGACTAACTTCATGGCGGCCAAGGTCTTGGTATGTAACAAAGAAGAATTAAATAAAACGTAAAAACAAACAGAGAGCTACTATGTATATTTGAGAAAAATTGAATTCTCTCTTCATATTGATCTTAATTTAATGATCCGATAGAGAGTAGCTATATACCAGTAATATGCATACCTTAAGTACCAGAAGAGGAAATGTCCAAGACGACGGCTGTTCAGGGATCTTTGCAAGAGAAATCTTGCCAATGAACAATCCAAATATGATTCATGTTTCAATACCTATAGGATAAAGAAAACATTTTGATTCGATGTGTCTCTCCTTGAAAACGCTAATTTTTGAGAATCAATCATCAGATATGAACTGCTAAGAAAGGTTAGCTTTGCATTCACGTTTACCATCGTGATCTAATGGTTCAAGACACAATCATATCATGGAATTAATGGGACTAGCTTCTCCATTAACTGATTCACTGCAGCAACAAACTACAATATTCTCAAAAACGGATAAGACCTCCTTTATCACTGTTTTAACCTGGAGCCATTTAACACTTAAAAGTTGAGTAAAATCGGTTCAGTGGTCGCAGACCTATATCAAGCGAAACTACTATGCTACACTACAAAACTACCCCATACAAACTCATATTTCTACACAGCATACATATCACACACGTAGAAGAATTCATCAAGAACAGTTCAGTACAATATCCTATGATATATAAATGTCTTGAAGCACTAACTAGAAACATACATAAATAAAAGAAAAAGGAATAATGCGTACAAAAACCATCAGTGAAAGGTAGGTCATATACAAACCAATAATTTTCGTATAAGGTTTGTTCAACGTTCAATTTTATAGATTGAGAGCCGCCGGGTAGAATGGCACATATCCTTGACTGTCTGCTTAGTGAGATACTCTTAGGTCCCGAAAAAGTGGGGGTCATAATACGCGGGAGGGGGGACTAGAATATTCTCAAAATGAAATTGGTCTAAAGTCGTACCAATCAATTTTGATAAAAAACCTTAATAAAAACCTCTACAAATGATGCCCAGTCATTATGTGGTCATGAGTACAACATATGTAAAACTTAAGCACTTTTTGCAGGTTCATCTAAGAAATCGTGAGAATTCAATAATGGGCTTTAACCACTCACTAATATAAACTTCGCAAAAATAAAGGCTTGGAACAAATATCATACAAAGAAAAGCAACAGAAAACACTTGATTTTTCAAATAACTTTTAAATTCTATAGAAAATAAACAAGAGTACTCCACATACTTGGACCAGCTGCAACAAATATAGCTCCAAGTCTTTGTCACTTTCAAGAAAAGAGATAAAAAACTGTGATAATTCAGAAAATGACTAATTTATCATTAGGCTAAATAGTATTTAGATACATACACAATGTGAGAAATTGATCAGCTCTAATTGATTAAACAGTTTAGCTCTCACCAATATCAAAGAATTGAATTGGCATTCTTTCCTCACTTTGCTATATACTTCTCTTGCATTTCTTACGTCACGAAATCCAATTAAGGTTAATCAAAACTATTATGAATAGGAAGTTAAGTACTATGAAGAGCTTCACTTCTGCAAAAGTCATATTTCTCATACATATCCAAAATTACTTTTCAAAGGGTT
The DNA here is from genome assembly GCA_964019165.1 of Mastigias papua. NCBI lineage: Eukaryota > Metazoa > Cnidaria > Scyphozoa > Rhizostomeae > Mastigiidae > Mastigias > Mastigias papua. The sequence continues at coordinate 5,275,153 of OZ025268.1, forward strand.
AATAAATTCTAAGTGGTATATCAGGAAAGTTTTCTTGCTAGAAAGTAACATTACTCTGAGAAAAGCGTGTATCTTTGCAGTAACTGAGTTTTTCCCTCAATTTTTGCATTGTCTATAAGAGATTTATTCTACTTTATATTAGAGATGAAACATCTAAATATCACATCATGACTGGTAAACATACGGCAAAGTATTCAGCAATTCAACAGCAAGCTTGCGAACTTTTTCATCGGGGTAAATGTAATCAAGCAGCTCCAGTCCCTGTTCTGGTGGCATTTTATCTTTTCTCCAAGATTGAAGAAAAAAGTACATCTGGCAAAAAAGAGGCATGGACAACTGAATCTGATGTTGAATGTAATTGAAAACGAACCAATTAAAAGAAATGGTCCTGCCTTAATCATTCATAAATGTGAGTTTGCCATACCCAACATCATGGGATTTTAAGGTAATTTCAAAAGAATCATACTAGCGACATTGTAATGAACACAGAAAGCGCTTAGCAAAACGGGCCTCAAAGAAAATAAAAAAATGCAATTATCTCAAACTCACTTGGGCAACATCTTCCCTTTTGTTCCAATGCATGCTCTGAAGTAGCCTTGGTAATGATTCTGGGTGTTCATTGCAACATTCAGCACTAAAAAAATAGCATGAACCCCAGTTAAATATCTTCACAAGAAGACTAAATGCCCTCTGTATGAAATACTGTCGCTATGACCGCCAGGAAAATATCAATATCTTCGGGCAATCCGCCATGCATGGAGACATAAAGAAATCAAAGAAATTTCTACCTCAGCCTGATGAATAGGAACTCTAGGTATCAAAAGACAAAGCGTGTTTCATGAAGTTGTCTTGGTGATACCCCTACTCATAGGTGGGATGAACCTGATTTCGAAACAAAAACGGTACGTTCACCCGTTACGTAATGCTAAATATGTTGTGCTTGAGGCCCTCCATCCCCATCTCGTAATGCTTCGTGGCATAGGCCTATATATAAATTAAACACTAGCGTAACCAATCAACAATACCCGCCAAAAGTCCTGGGACACTTTGCACTTTTTGTATTCTGCAACAAACTTTCATCCTCCTCTCCCCCTGAAACAATGTTGGTTTTCTGGAGAAGTACCTGCAATAATTGGAAAATTTCGCGTGCACGCCAACTTCAAGTGTCTCATAAGCGAAGCAACATTGTTCTAGGAGGAAGGGGGGTGCACGTTTCTAGCAATTATGACAATATGTAGAGGAAAGTGGTTTTTTATCTGTTTCTTCTAAGTGTCCCAAGGACTTTTGGCGACTATTGAAGGTACCCTCCATCCCTCCCCGCTAGATGCGTTACGCAACGGGTGAATGATCCCTAGCTCCTCTTCTTCACTAAACCTCATTCTGCAGTACAAATCTCAGCCTTCCTTGGAAAGACTGGTCTGCATCTGCGAATGGCTGCAGCACAAGTAAAAATGCTCCGCATTGGTTTCCACCGTTAACAAACCTACCGGTCTACATGGAAATTCCAATGGCATGCGGTCAGCAGATATCCATGTGCGTGGGTATACGTAAACATAGGGTGGCCAGACGGCTCAGCCAGCCTCCACTAGCGTAGCTGAAGATAAGCTTGCCTGTGTCATATCAGTAATTGGATGGGTGACTTTTCAGACAAACAACCAAAACAACTCACTCCGATGTCCTTCGTAAGGGACGTTAAACTAGGGGTACCATGCCTGGAAGCGGCATGCACAGTAGGCCTAAATTAGCTGAAAAAGCCAGGTATAAAAGCCTACGCAAAATAAATAACAACAACAATATTCTTCGCGATAAAGATGTCAAGAGGCGCCGATACTCATCATTTCTCAACTTCCCCAATACACGTCGTATGAATCATTCATTAGACTCATTCCATATCTAAAAGTAAGTTGCTATCGAGTTTATTTTGGAAATTCTGAGTAGATTTCGAAACATACTAATAGCTAAAAGAACACCAGAGTTATGGTCTAATGAGCAAACTAGTTCAAGCACGTGATTCAACCTACCGAAGGAGCCAGAGTAACTCTTTATCTTGCTCGAACATTGGAAGCAAAAGGTCTCTTCTAACTATATCTTCAATGGTGGCCAGGTGCTGTTTGCTTCCTTTAATCTGAAAAAACCATAAAATCAGAAAACCAATGGAATGAAGATTGCAAATGCACTGCTAATTCAATGCATCGGAGAAAGCAATTGTAATAAACGTGTTTATTATTATTATTATTATTATTATTATCATCATTATTATTTATTGTCAATTCAAACTGCCTGTAATAGTCAGGTCTGATATTGCATTGCAGTGTATGAATCATTTGAATGAGATTTTTAAAAGCATAATTCAATTTGTATCAATTTAACAATTAAGTCAAAGGCTTATAATTTGAGGTCTGCAATTTGAAATACCAAGATATTGGGCTCACTAGAGCGGTTTTTATATGACAATGCCAGCAACTAACTCTCCGTGGAATATGTGCGAAGATAGAATGTTTAATACGCAAAAACGTTTGCTCAAAAACTAACTACAGTGCGCTTTTTACAAAGTTTCCAGACTGGTATACCGCAGTTCCTCATAAAGAACAAGCATCCAGCACAACTCAGAAGAGTTCGGTTCACCTTTGGTCGTCATCCGACGTTTCATACTCTGACGAATGTCGGACGAAAAACGTCTTCAGTATGAGTAAAAACTGTTCCCGCTTTTTCGCGCTGTAGCGAAATAATTGAACAAGATGGCGTTTGAGTACAAAAGAGTACAAAAAGAAACATTGGGAATAAGAGGTCCAAGCGTCCGAGAGCCGTAAAGTCCGAGAGCCACGGAGTCCAGTGATGCCATACCTAATAGCCAGACCATTAATATGTAAAGCATGAGCCATTATGGACACAGATAACGACAGTCAATATTCCACACTAAAACGAACTTTTCCTCAAAAAAGATGCATAGAAAAGGCAATACAACTCTTGAAGTAACGAAGCTTCAGAAAGCTCTAGGGTCTGTTGTTCTTTGCAAATACATCTACTCTAATGTAAAAAAATCCACGCTACCGTAAAACAGAAACGAAGAAGCAAGTAATCAAATATCCATAAAGAAGAGAACAATCAATAACGAAAGATCTGAAATCCCAAAAAATAACGAATTAAACGCGCACTTCATATACAGACAGTTTATATTCTTTTACATTTAGAATAACGCTATTTTACTATACCGTCAATGGGTTTCCTCCTGAGCCATGCTCAATTACATTTGCAGCCAGCTCAAAAATCTAAAACAAAGGAGGATACGTGAAAGACAATAAGTATTGGAGCTGGTTCAAAATACGAACAAGCAGTGTGTATCCTTAATGCAATGGGATGTGTTCCGTACCACTCCAAATATTTACAAAAGGCCGGTATAAATATTGGTCAACTAAATTACCTTTAGTCAGAAAATGAGGCAATACCAAATTTCTCTTTCAGCAAAATCATATACTCATATGCCCCACTTCAAAAAGAGTTGACAACTCTCCTGCTCTCGGAGGAGTCCTTTCAGACTTAGTAAATCACAAAACAATGTGGACAATTCAAAAGAAAATGCAGAAGTTATTAGAGGGCATAAAATATTAAAAGATTACGAGATATTTCATAATTTTGAAAGTCATGAAATAAGTAACAGGTTATATGCCAATGTACATGGGGATTTGAAAACAAAAAGAATAAAAAGAAACAGAAAATTAGACAATTGAGATTAAATTATAGTTAGCTTCAGAAACTTTACATACTTTATCATCCGCTGGATAACTAACAGGCTCTGCAAATTTTGTGAATTCAATCAGCAAGCAAGGGCCATTTTCATGCCCACTCTGTGACAGAACGCTGCCCAAAGGATTGAGTGGCAAATCAGTGCAATCTTTACCATGACAAATAAAGGCATAAAGCTTCTGTGAACCAGACCTCAAGATGCCATTGTGATCAAACATTGTTACATTCACCCATGATAGGGGCACAGGCTGTGACTATCAGGAATACATAAAAATCATTCAAGCATGGAAGCCACTACATTTGAAACATACACGTTTTTATAAGAAAACCACTTTGTGCCTACGCCTCAAATTTCTATTTTTCCGAAATTGAGGCTGAGAATTTCTTAAAATTGTCTTAGCTATTACTGGAGTAAAGCATACATGAATGTCACCATTAAAAATACCCAATGACCAATATGTGTATGGAAATTTCTACTGCAACTACCTATATATGTTTCTTCAAGTTTGTATAGTATTTTGAGGTGATAAGGAAACATCATTCAATAATCTATCTATAGGCCTTGATATTTTTCTTGCTTTTAGTTTCCGAGTTTGGTTGGTTGGTGCGGTTTCAAAACTATGAAAATCTCCGTTGACAAACAGGGCAGCTACCATTGTCAAACAAAAACAAAGATTTTGATTCATTTGAAAAAGTCAACAATACTGCTTTCTGAACTTGGATGAGGTAAATAGTGGGCAACCTGTATGCAGGATGGCTTTCATACACAAAAAGACACAAGACATACACACAGGTTCCAACACACACACCCAAATACCCATAAAAATATGTTTTTAGATATACATAATAGATAGATAAATATAGATAAATTTATATACATTTATCCATATATATATATATATATATATATATATATATATATATATATATATATATATATATATATATATATATATATATATATATATATAGACCCTCACGACAAAATTCCAACTTTTAAAACGTTTCGGCACAAGCCTTCATCAGTTATGATAACTGATGAAGGCTTGTGCCGAAACGTTTTAAAAGTTGGAATTTTTTCTTGAGGGTCTATTTGTCTTTAAAAATTTCTTTACAATTGGAGCTATTTGAGTGTGTGTATATATATATATATATATATATATATATATAGAATAAACCACAAATATACTATCCTTTAAGTAAACGTTTCGATCAGAATCTTCATCAGACTGATGAAGATTCTGATCGAAACGTTTACTTAAAGGGTAGTATATTTGTGGTTTATTCTATTTATGTAATTTATATACGTTGTGGATGCGGCTTAGGTTTAGTTTCTATGTATATATGTATATATATATATATATATATATATATATATATATATATATATATATATATATATATATATATATATATATATATATATATATATATATATATATATATATATATATATATTAGATAAATGGATGTACTACTGTATTCTGCATTTGTACAGGATCTTTACCTTATTAGCAGAGTAGCCATAAATACAGAAACACATTCGAGCCATACGAGGAATATCACATATAGGCAGCCGAAATTCTACAAATTCACCCCATTTGGGGTTACTTCCAGTTTGCCTAGATGTACTCATGATGTCACACAATGGTTCTGCCCCATGATATATGCCACACTTGACAGCAATCTGTAAAAAGGAGACAAAATTTTCAGAGAACAACATTTCAAAACAACTTGCCAATATATATCAGGTAGACAAGCAGTATGAGAAACTAAGAACTACTGATTCACTATGGTTTCCAGGGAGCTGAGGGGAACATAGTGGATATAAGTTTTGATAAGAAGTGCCATACCCCTGCTGCATCACAAGCTATGAATTAAACATGAGTTACTTTTGATGAAGCAATCTAGCATTACTCTCTTACAAAGGAATTACCCCTTGTTTTCTTTAGTATTTACTCTAAACCTTTTCTCTATCAAAGAGCATTCTCAAAGAGGAGCTCACTCAGTTCAAGCTTTGCATACATTTTCTATGTCAGTAATACTTCTCATCACTTACATGTAAGATTACACTGTGTTCATAAAAATAAAACTTCATAAAACAGTATGGCATAAAGTTGACAAGAATTATTAAACTGATAAAAGTATTCAGCTATTAGGTTTCTAGAGGGCAACATGAGCCAAAGAAAAATTGAAATGAAAATTCTAAAGGAGATCATGTTATAAAAACCCCCAGTACAATCTGACTGCCTACATCTTTATCCAGAAGACCAGAGTGTCCACTTATAAAAATGTTTCCCATTTTTGCACAGAACAGAACTCTACAATGGAAAGTCTATTCACTGCCATCTGTCTTAAGTCACAAAAAGATGCAAGTTTGTTTGTCTATTGTTGCCTCATCAGTTAATATGACTCATGTCTGGCATGGCCTATCTTTTCTATAGGGTACAGAAACAAATAACTATGGACTTCAGAAAATTACACAAAAGCAAAAAATTTATCAAGGATATTTTGAATACCTGCATTCCAGAGGCATTTATGTTTGTAGCACAAACAACTTTAATTTTAACCATGGATTCTGATCCAATGTCCCACAAAGAAATTGTACTCCTCTTTTTATCAGGAACAAATGGTGGAGTAACATCTCCCTGGGGATCAGCCAGTCTATCTTCAACACTAATAGTTGACTTTTGTAAAAGAGATAAACATGGCTGTCTGTCATCTTCAATGCACTCAAGGATATACTAGAAAGAATTGAGAAAAACATAGGAAAGTATGACAAAAAGTGTCATAGCATATCTGACTACCTGCATTCCTGCTACTGAAGCTAAAACACAGTTGATATTTCTCTATGCACACTTGCAACTAAAAGCAATTTGTCTGGTGCAATATGTGACTAGAGGCAGTTAGGCTTCAAGCAATGACCCATTCCAAAATTTGTAAACTGCAACTAAAGAAATCAGTAAAACGAATGGAAGCAAGCTGTGCAAAGACAGATTATTACACGTATTTCTTTTATAAGAAAAAAGTTTATAAGAAAATGAGGCTCAAATCGCCCAAATCTTAAGAAAATCCTAAGAAAATCACAAGGCTCAAGTTCAAGAAAATGCTAAGAAAATTACACTTCAGCTTCTGTAAAGAAATTGATATTGGCTTATTTTTGCAAACTCTCGTACAAAGATCGAGACTTATCGTGGCCCAACAAATACAGAGTAGCCTGTTTCAGCCAGTTTATTCCTGCAAAAGTTAAGAAAATCTTAAGAAAATCTCAGCCTCAAATTCGAGAAAAGTTAAGAAAATTGAGCCTCAGGAAAAAAAGTGTTTTTCTTATAAAAAAAAATGTGTATTGACAAAGCCTTAAAGGTGTCAAAGATGTCCATTTGACTTATAAAGCAAAGTGCAACTAGTCACATCTTCAGTAAGCACAACAAATATGAAGCAAGGCAACCTGTAAATATCTAATAATAATTTAGGTATAACTGCATGCATGCTTTCTAGCCTGGACTGCTAGATACCAGACAATACATACTTACACATAATATCAGACCTTACGCAAACCAAAACTATATAAAATACAAGACATAAACATCATAAACACAAACATAAACATAAACATTTGCTTCCTGGTTTACCTTACCTACTTTCCTTGGACAGTGTTGAAACTCAACAAATGCAGAGTAAGGGAAATTTTTTTCCATACTTAAAAAGACATTTCTAAACAATGAGCTAAATTTATTCAGGTAAGTCACATTTTTTCCATTTCTTCAATTCTTTCAGATTTAAATCATACTTTTTCAACCTTCAAATAGCAACATTTAACTGTATTTTCAAGAACTTAGATGCTTGAGCAAGACTTTTTCGACTATTCTGCGACCATTAAAACTAATTATTAAAACAAATTATATGGTTCAGAAGGAACCAACTGCATAAATATTTCAACTCATTTCTAAGCACTATTACTCTATTCAAAGATGCTTTTTGTTCAGATGGGCCAGTCTTTGGAGTGGGTTGAATGATGAGACAAAAAGACAGCCCTCACCTAAGAAACTCTAGAAAGGGCTGATGAAGTCCCAGGTATAATAATAAATAGTATTGATTCTATTGTATCTTTTTAACAACTTATTTCAATATTCATTTCCACTAATCTTTATGTCTAATTTATACTATATCTAAATGAGTGGTCCTATATAAATCAAGTTCTCTATAACTGAGGGGTTACCATGTGTAAAAATTTGAAAATGAAATGATTTCCACAGTGTTTTGCAAACACTGATGCTTTTTGTGATGCATAAAATAACTCACCTGAAAATGGAGAAGCTTTGGTTCAATACCATCTTCTATTTGAGCAAAAAGGAAGCTGTTCCTACCAGCAATTTTGAATACATAATCATCAGGATTTTCTACGTGATTCAAAGGCATAGTAGCACGCTTTTTATTGAGGGAAATTTGTATTAATTCTTTTACACTGCAATTATGCGATATCCTAAAGTCATAGCCCATTGATATCGCAATATACACCTTCACTATCAACTCTGCTCTAAGTTTTGACTCCAAATACTTAGGACACTCAACGCTGTCAGCAAACTGAGGAGGGTATGCATACATTGCACGCATATCCCAGTTCGCCCTTCTCCGGCCAGCACATATCGTTTGGCACTCAGTTCGGTACTTCTTTCTAAAAGTGCGAACTTCGTCATCTTTTTCCATAGTCTCGAAATCTGCAATACTCTTCCCGATTAGCATACTTATCTTTGAATTGAAAAGCTTCTCCGTCTCATCCCCCTGCTTTTCGACGACCTTGAAATACGGCTTAAACGGCTGGACATCGTATATCGATCTGTTTTCATCAACAAGTTCTTCTATACCACCATATCTATCAACGCAGGACAATACATAATATTGTGAATCCTTTAACGATTGGCATAATGGCAGTCGTTTTGCTTCTTCCCACAAATCCGATTTAAAAGTTCGCAGTGGAGTGTCTGCAGAGACTCTTCTTTCGATGCAAAGGCCATTTGGCATCAAGCAGTTGATTTTCACTGCGGACTCGCGAGTTTGGGTATTCCAAAAGTTGAAATTTAGTGGATCATATGGTGGCATTTTTATGATAATACTATAATGATCAACCTATCTAATGATCGTCCATTTCCTCGTGAGAACTACGAAACATCATTGGATGTAGCTTGTGTCAGTCACTTAACTTCCTGATTGATGTTTGTGAAGGAAGATAATCCCAGTTGTTGCGGCTGCTAAGGTCTAGCTCATGTAAGACTGGGCACTAGCATTGACCAAATGTTGGGTTTCTGCTTTCCATCCAGATCAGTGTTTACACGGTTTACACCAACTGGTTTACACCCATATCGATCTCTGTTTGTTATAAAAGCGATGTGACCGTTGTCTTTTCCTATTGCTTTTCGCTCTTTTTGGGCACTTATATGCTACCAGAATTAGAAGTCTTTTTTGCTTCCAACAGCTTATATATGTAATCAATACGTCATTCAATTAGAAAATAAAAACAATATACAAGGTCAGACCGCTCAACCTACTCAGCATGTCAAAGTGGGACACCTTTTCAAAACTTGATCAATTTCATTGTATGAAGTGATATGCATTATGCGCAATGTCTTGCACACAAAATTAAATTTATTACAATGCTATAAAAGTTATCTGATTGAATAATTACTTTATGAACCATGCTCTTTGTACTATCTGTATGTTGATTTGTTTATTTCAAACAGAACCTTTGATGCTTAAAACAAAAACAGTCTTCATTTACATGTACTGTAGACAGAGTGGTTGGTATCAACAGTTCGAATATCGTGAATTGAAGCCCAGAATTCATCAGCCAGCACCTATACCAGAAGTAGAACTGGGCAAACTGGCCATCTGAAAGTTAATAACCTTGATTCTAAGAGCATCCAGCTTTTCATCTAACTCAGCTTGTTTTTATTTTGATGGCCGTCCCTATAGATTTTCCTGAAAGTAATGTGCATGAATCACCAGCAATGCATAAAGCAGGGCAAACTGCATCCCGAACAAGATTAGTGCGGGCCCAGGACAATTCTTCTGAAAGCGGACAGTCTGCAAGGTGAGCTGTGGAAATACGAAGAGATTTATATTCTTGTTGCTGCATAGCGCCATTTTTAAAATGATTTTCAACTGTCATCAAAATCTCAGCCCGCCTAAACCTTCAACATATATAATCGATGAAATCTTCAGCCGGGAGAAAGTTACAACCGGGCTAAAATCTCTCATAATTTGGCCCTTACTTAGAAAACGAAACAAGCGTGAGTTGTCCAGTCTGGGAATCACTATGCTATGACGTGACTAAGCAACTCTTCAGGGAGTATTTGTTACACACTTTTTATCGTAAGAATATAACCTTTATGAATATTGATGCTCAAGATTATTGACATAACCTTAGGCTCAAAATAACCAAAATCAAGACTAAGATATTAAAGTTCAACAAAACATTACGTATTCTTATAAGAAAAGTGCATATATAAGATAGTATTATTTTAACTTGTATTTTACTTTTGAGAATAATAGTCACGACGAGCCACATGGTAGATAAATTAGAGAAAGATAGCCATTTGTAGATCTTTCATTTCGTTTCATCGACACATCCAAGACAAACCAGTTTAATATTAAGACTTAATTAATTTTTACGACGACATATTCAAGATCCAAGACAAACCAGTTAAGACATAATCAATTATTTACTACGACGTATTGAAGAAAGTTTCGGGACGAGCTTATCCCATCCTCAGCTATAAAGTGGGAAAAACAACCCCAAAAACAACAATTTAGGTATTTTCCGCTTGTTTACGTTAGTCCACTGTTTTTCACTTGAACTGTTTTATATAAATACCCTCAGTTGTTTTTCCCACTTTATAGCTGAGGATGGGAGAAGCTCGTCCCGAAACGTTCTTCAATACGTCGTAGTAAATAATTGATTAAGTCTTAACTGGTTTGTCTTGGATGAGTCGATGAAATGAAATGAATGATCTACAAAGGGCTATCTTTCTCTAATTTATCTACCATGTGGCTCGTCGTGACTATTATTCTCAAATTCATAATAAAGCTGCGTTTTCCATCTGATGTCTCTATTTTACTTTTAATTTAATTTAGTATATCATTAAATTTTAAGTTTCAGCTGAGGGCCCCTTGTAAATCAGCGCTTGCTGAAGGGTTACCCTCTTATATATAAATTAAAAATTGAAATTGAAATATCTACTATTCAGAGTCCTGTGTGAAGTTCCCCTTCTTTACCGATATACCACTTGACATTTCCCTTGGATGCAAAACAAAGCAGCTTAGAAAAGGTGGCCGGCAGGCAGGTCATATTTAACGAAGTTTGCATTTGACATTTGCCACCATAGCAAGTCTTTCCACTTCATCTAAAGCACATCTAGCCATGTTTCCGCATTATCTGCTTAACATGTTTACACTGTTGCAATGGACAAACTCACCTAAGCACTTAGCTGACTGGACAAATGCAACGACGACATTCGCTAATTTATTCCTGGAACTTGGCCTTGACTTGGCCATTCCTTTCTGCGGAGTGCCCTTTCCGTAACTGAGTTGATTCACAATCAAACGCCGTAATATCTTGTCAATAACAGAATTAGAAATAGGACGAGAAACCATGGTAGAGACTTCTATTAAGGAAAGGGCAATCGACGAGTAAAGCAATGAAATTTGGATAAATATCCTTAAGATTCTTCTGAGGGTTCCATTACAAACCATTTCAAGGTTCCATTACAATGTGTTATGAACCTCAGTTGCATCAAAGCAGTGAACATTAATACCGAGTCCTTGCAGTATTCTTCAACCAAAATTTCTCAGATAATTCCTTACGTCCAACTTTCATTAAACGGCGAGATTACTTGAGAACTTAAATAGAAAGCGCTTGCTTGCTAAAAAGCTTACGAATATGTAAAAATCTTTCAAAAATGCAACTTTTTCTAATGTCATTATTGCCATTCATATCTTGTTATGGTCGCAAATATTAACATCACTTATAGTGATGGTAGAATTTCCTAAATTCTCAATCGAATTCAGTAGAAATAAGTTATATTTTTCTCCTGACTCTTAATCTTTGGCTAACCACTGCTCGGAAGCAGCCTAAGGAGACAGGTCACACTGTTCTGTGTAATTAGCAACAGAAAGTAATATTAATACTCTCGGATTTACGTGACTGTAATAGTTCTTCGTGCAACGGCTGCGAAAACAGGTGGGATTTCAGCATAGGTAAGTACTGTAGGCTCATTTTGAGATATTCTTCGATTTGATTTTGCTCCATATTTGAAAAGAGCTGATATTGACAGTGGAGCTCACCCTGTAGATTATATTGATAAAGAGTTTCCTGCGTCGAAAGAACTTGACAACACGCTTCATTCACGTGCTTCAATCAATATTCCCCAGGTGAAGATGGTGAGATGCTGCGGCCATTGGGCAAGGTGATGGTAAGAAATATTGAGAAGTGCACTTAAAACTTCAAAATATGATGCAGTTTAGGTGTCTAGCATTGTGTGTTGTCAAGTCTAACATTACTGTAATCTATGTAACAAGTAGTAGAAAAAGGCGTGGCCATGAGCTATAACTTTGAGGGGGGGGGGGGGGCTGCAACTGTCTCCATGAATCATTGATCTGTTACCTGAAGGAGTAGTAGTTTGCTAGCCGTATTGAGTTGCAGCTATTTTTGGGAAAAACTCACATTTTTGAGGAAATCTCCCAATAGAAATTGAGTCCTTCTCAACTAGGGGGGTGCAGCCCTGCAGCTCTCACCTCCTACACCTATGGTGTTATTAGCATGCGTGATAAGCAACCATCAGCTCGTTATTATCATTATGAAAATACACTGCAAGAACTCGTTGCCAGACAATATCCAGTTGTATATGTACAATCATGGACATAGGCAACATTTGGAAAGTGGAAGGGCACAAGAATTGATTGACACTCATTCCATAGTCTACAGTTCAGAAGCCACACCCAGTGGTGTCAAAACTGTATACTTTGCTGATATATTTATTGCAACAGAGAGAGGCAGTGAGGGCTTAGGTAGGATAATATCAAGTGTAGGAAAACGCTATTTGTGTCACAGCAAATGAAGATGGATCACTCTGTAACTTTGCAAGGACTTAGTTTATAGATCTTTCTCAAAAAAAGACACACCATCAGGTTTTCGGGGCACTTCCTCAGCACTTGCAAAATCTGAGGATACATCTTCCTAGTGCCCCTTGTTCCTGCATCGATGTGAAGTACCAGATGGAATGGAGAGCTTTATGGTGGAGGAAGAACAGCAACAGCAAAGGTGGACAATCAGTGACGTATCCAAGAGGGAATGGGGAGTCCTGACCGCCCAAATATTCTAAAACATAGTCCGTGAGTTTTTTTTAAAAGTTTTATAAACTTCATGGGGGGAGGGGTAGAAAGATGTCTTTTCGAGTGACGTGAACAACATGGAAAATATGAAACATAAAAATATCTCTATTAAGACTCTATGAGTGTTAAAAAACGTACGTTGTACAGCCAGCTTGTTTTGCAACCATTCAGAAAAATTTCTTTCTTCTCGGAAAAACTTAGAAAGCAATTCTTTTTGTTTATTTACTTCTCGGCAATTCATAACTGCCATTTCACTGTAGTTTTTCTGATAATTATCATACGGGTATGCTTCAATAATGGTAGTTCTAATTACTGTATTAATGACATGCTTTTGATTTGGGAGTTTCATTTACTGGTGAACACCTACTTCCCGTCAAATACCATGACAACACAGCTGCCTGCAATTTTAAGGGAGCTTTAAGCTACCATATTCAAGCGACAGTTCGAATAAAATTTGAATCCAAATTCAGTTTACGATTACAGTTGCCATATGGGGATATGTATGATATACTGTTGGGGCACCTGCCATTGCATTGTCGGCCTCTACTTGTTTGCATCACACGCTTTTTTTATAAGGAACCTAGCTAAAGGTCTAGTTCTAAAAGTTATTTAATGGTTCCTTAATTTTCACTGTACATAGACTGCAAAAAAATGGCACAGACACTAGAAAAGCATTAAAACTCTGAATTTTAACTTTAATTCTGGCTAGAACTCAACCTCAAAAAGCACAAATGCGACAGGAAATAAGTTCTATATATGCAAAAGCATAATTTCAATCAAGAAGTATCATGTCTATTCTATTGATATCATCCAATGTAATGTAACCTTCACTTGCAGCTGAATACAGCACTCGGAATTTGAAAATGAAAAGTTCCTTAGAGATTTTTCCTTTAGTAGTATAAGTTCTTTAAATATTTTGGCCCTCTACATGTAGTTTCCTTATGAAGAAAGCATGTATAAGAAACCGCTTTATAAAGAGTCTATACTTAGAAGGCCAAACAGTGTTGGAACTTGTACTTATAATGACAAAATCACTGAGGAAGTTTTCAATTTCGAATTTTATCATCACTGCAGACAGTCGAGCGTTAGGAAGCATGTTCCATTGATTGCAGTCGACTTCAATCGCGTGCAATTCTTGTAGCAGTATGTCATAAGGGACTTTGCGTTGAAACGTATAATTCTATAGCCCCTGTCTTCACATTTAACAGTTGTAATGTCGATATACTGTAGTTCTAAATCCGCAGTTGGAATTAGGGAACCTTTAGCGCTGTGTACTCTTAGGACCCTAATAAACGGTGGACGCTTATTAATTTTTCATGTTTTTTCTGACCCCCTGGAGCTTATTAGGATCCCCGTTTTTTAATTATTAAGGAACGAAAAATAGCTCGGAGGCTTTTCCTGTAAGAAAAGAAATTTCTTCTTTCACTGAGTGATAGTGTTCCTTTCACCAACTGAGTGTGTCTTTGATGTTTGTCAGAATGAACAGATAAATTGCTATAAGATTTTGGAAATATTTTCTACCCCCCCCCGTCCATTTATTAGGACTTTTCGTTTAAAAGGGTGTAGAAATATTTCTGATCTCCGTGTTTATTAAGACCCCGCGCTTATTAGGAACCTAAGAGTTTGATGTGGCAAGAAGAGGCCCAAAAACTCAGGAACTTTAAGAACTAAGACTTGTGCTAGGTTCTATATAAAAAATATGCAGCAGTTCTATGAAGTAATCTTAATCAAGAATGCTGATTTGCTAAGTACTCTTGGTCTCTCTTTAATTATACAATAATTATAAGAGGCAAGCTGGTGGCACCGGTTTAATATGTGGTTGTCGCAGATCTCACCGCAGCCTCACTTTCAAGCCTTTCCATGGTAACAAGCAAAGGATCACTGTTTTGGATGTTCATTTTCCAGTGCTTGAGGCTGTTATTTGGTTTCAAATTCATGGATTTCAACTTGTATCTTTGAAGAAATATATTTCTGTTGATGTTCGGAAGCAATGAGAACTTCTTGTATTTATGACCTGGCTATGAATTGATTTTAGATCATGGATGAGGCTGCAGACATTTCATTTATTGCTACGAATCCCACAAAGAAGTCCAAATTCATAAATCGACTTACGATCCAAGACTTGCAGTCTGTGCAAGAGGCATTCTTTATCAAAAAGGAGAACGAAGAAACAGAACTCACGTTAGACCAAGAACAGTTTTGTGAACTTTTGTCCATCATTTTGTCAAAGGGAACAAAAGAGGACTACTCTGAGCTTTTTGAAAAAGTTGATGTGAATAAGGAGGGGTTTATAGACTGGGATAAACTTTGTTCTCACTTGCTTTTGCAATACTATGAAAAAGACGACAGGATAAAATCGACACAGGTACCTCAATGGCAAGAGCTTAAGTATATTTCATGTCCCCACAAAGATGTTATAAACAGATTTGTTGCTGTGGGCAATCCAGTTAAGTACTATGCCTCAGCTTCACGGGAAGGAACAGTTGCTTTTTTGAACCTTGATTTGAAGGTGACAAGATCATTTCATGTTCAAACAAATCCAGAAGAGATAAAGCCAAGGGATCTTTGGGTTACACATTTCACACCTTTGGCACATGTAAATAAGCTGGCAATATCACTTACAAGTAAAGAAATTGCAATTTATGACCTGAGTTCAAAATCAGAATTCAATTGTCAGTATCGTATTTTTGGGCTCCACTGCACTCCAATCTGCCTTGACTACTGGAGTGATCCCAACAAGTCCAGCCATTCTATAATGTCAATAGGGGACACTGGTGGGAATGTTTATGCTATAGTCTTTACCAATGCATTAATTGCTTTGTTTGAAAGACCAATGCAACCTGCTGGAACAAAGAAGGAGTCTTGCCTTCTCATTGACATTGATGAAATTGTGAAAGGTAGCTATCATCATACAAAGTTATACAAACATAGCTGCCATTTAGAGTGGGTGAGAAAAGTTCAATACTTGCCATCACTGGACTGCTTCATTTCATGTTGTACTACTAACTCTAATTCAATGACCCTTGGGTGGATTGAGAAAGGCCAATTAGAAATGAGGACAACATGTTTCAATGTTCAGCAGGGCTTAAATTCATTTGATTTCAACTCTAAAGCAAATCTGATTGCAACTGCTGGAATAAATACACAGGTGTGTTTGTGGAATCCTTATGTTATTTCTAAACCTGTTGGAATCTTGCAAGGTCATATGCAGAGTGTTGTTGCTGTGAATTTTGTCCAAAACAAGAACCAGCTTATCAGTTTGTCAAAAGAAAAAGTCCTCAGAATCTGGGATACACATCTTCAAGTTTGCCTGCAGAGAATTTCAGGAATATTTCCAAAAGTTGTTGATGCTACAATTACAATGTTTTTTGATCAAGAGAGGATAAAGCTATTTAGCTCATTCAATAATCAGATGACAGTGTTATCCATGAAAGCAGAGGTCAGGGACAAAATCATAAGCCATGAACACCCTGTTACAGATGCAATTTACTGTAAGAATTTTAATCAAGTTGTAAGTGTCTGTGCAGGCTCTGTCATCACCATGTGGATGTTAGACACAGGACAGAAAGTAAAGCAGTTCACAAATGCACATGGAACATCTGAAATAACTTGTCTCTGTCAGGACCCAACTGGCACAAGGTTGTTAACTGGTAGCACTGATGGTACTATCAAGATATGGGATTTCAATGGACAGTGCCACAACATTCTTATGGCAGGCAATGGAAACCCTTGTGAAGTTTCTCAGATTATGTACTTGAAGTCATCTATTGTCACAATTGGATGGGATAAAGCAGTGACATGTTTCTCAACTAGTCAACTGAAAACCTTCTATGTGTACCCAACTGATTGGAAGGGACGCTTGGAACATCAAGATGATATACTGACAGCCACATTTGTCCCTCCAAGAACCCTTGTAACAGGGGGCTATGATGGAGATATTGTCCTTTGGAATGTGATAACTGAGCAAGCTTATAGGCATCTTTCTACCAAAAAAATCCCAACAGTTTTTAAAGATAAGAGTCACAGTCAAAGTCACTCAAAGCATTCAAGCCCTGTAGTAAGTGCAAGAAAGCCTTCAGAAAGAAGGAAAATTACACAGAGCAACTTGTTTCAGAATCCTAACTCTAATATTTATACTGAAGACTCTCTGTCTGGTGGTGGTTCACATTCTATGTGCTCCATGTTGTGTCTTTTGTCACGGGCAATTCCATTGAATGCTAATGGTCCTGCAAATCTCGTTTCAGCTACCAGTGGAGGAACTGTAAGCTTTTGGAACATTTATTCATCACAAATAGCAGGAGAATTTATAGCACATGACCAAACAAGTGCAGTGGCTCTTGCTACTGATGAGAGGAACAAATACCTTGTGACTGGTGATAGTGACGGAATTTGCAAAGTCTGGTGTATTGAAACTTATTGTATTTCATCACCGAGTGATCCAATAACAGCTGCTCCATTGCTGTATAAAACGTTTAACCCACATTCAGATACGATCAACTCAATATGTGTAGTACAACGGTCCAATGCTTATCTCATTCTGACTTGTTCAAGTGACTGTTGTCTTGTCTTGAGTACGCTCAGTGGCTACCAGATTGGAGTATTTGGCCAGGATTACCATTGGAATATCGACAAAGCCTTGCTCAATGTCAGTGTATATGATGAGGAGATTGATAAATCCTCTAATATATATGATGGCAACAAAGACAATTTCTTGCTTAAAGAGACGAAAAGCAGAAGGACAGGTATGAGTATCGAATCGTCAGCCGCAATCAGTGACAAGGAAATACCTGCCAAGGCAGAAGAGGAGTTTGACATAGACACACGAATGCAAACATGGGATAATACAATTCTTGGCAAATCATACCAAGAGCGTGGAAACGAAAAAAGGGAGCGAAGACAACTGTACTCCATGCCGTTTGTCAATGTAGAAAGGGGACAACTGTCAATAAGTGCCTTCCAGGCTCTAAACTGTAAGGATCTCTCCGACGTTCCCACCCTTCTAAAGCCCGACTTTGTTTTGCATCCAGAGCGGTATTTCTCAAGCAATAGCAAAGAATCGAAATCTGAAGAAATTCCAGTTTTGCCTCCAATTGTTGACAGCCTACAACAAAGACACGACGAAAGGAGTTTGTTTCCAAAATCGCTTCTGGATGACATGAGGATGAAGACAGCATCTTTAGCTTTTGCTGGCAATAAAAGATTCAGTAAGGGTTCTTATCAAGCGATTACCTCGAAAGCGTCAAATTCTCTGTCTCTAGCCGCAGTTAATCGCCAAACCAGGAGCAATTTGGATGCCGCTAAAGCAACCAAGGAGAGAAAGTCTAATGTCTGGAACAGAAAAATCTTGGGCAAAATTACTTCTGCTATTAGATCTTCAGAGTTGGAGTCTATTACGGACGTTGGCATGGAAAGTGACGTAAAGGACCAATGAATGCCCTAATCAATAGCATATCATGCCTCTAGCATTTATTGCGTGCACGAAGCATGCAATGTATGCATTGAGGCCTCTTTGAATGCCCAGTACTTTGTCTTGAGCATATCAGTGAGATGTATGAGTTGATGGAGGAACGGATTTTGAATAAGTGCTCAATCATTCACACACCTTCCACTTGAAGGGAACAACATAGCTAGTAAGCTCCATTTTCAATAGTATCGTATTTCCTCTAAAAAGCTAGTTTAAGCAAAAATAGTTCTTAAAGATAATTAAAAAGTGAATATTGTGTTCAGTCAATTTCAATACAAATGTCTATTCATTACCATCGTCGTTCCCGTCCTCTACATCATCGTTGTCGCCAGAAAATGGATTGAAGCCTGGTTCATTTTCACATGGTTGACTTGCTTGAAAACAGTTGATCTGGCCAGCTTCACTATCATTTATTGCTAGGTTCAAACCACAGCATTTCTTAAATTGTGCTATGAGTTCTGTAGACATTTCTTGCAATGCATCCAGTATGCACTGCACTATGGGTCTTCTCTCTGGTGACCTCAGATTTCTCGAATCTGTTCTGTTAGAAGGTTAATGCCAGTTGGTGCTAGCCACTCATCTTATTGCTTCTGAACTTTTGCTTTGAACGGTCTGTTCTGACTTACGTCTAGGGCTTGTATGTATTTTGCCCATTTGGGGAGACGCTTTTCGAAGGGTGGACCTTTTCACTTTTTGATTGTTTTTGGGTGGGACTTTCTCGAGGGGGAACGCTTTTCGAGGGGGGGGACGCTTTTTCGAGGATGAAGACTTTTCGAGGAAATACGGTAATGATGGTTGCTCTCATGACTTCAATTGCAAATTGCCTGAACTGTAGAGCTGTAACTTAGTCCATCATCGCTATTTATCATGCCAAAGTAATCGATTCATCTATGAAATAGGAAGCAAAACCTTTGTATCTTTACAATGCTAAGTTTTCTTTGCATAAACCAATCGCCACCCCTTCTCCGTATATTAGATGGTTAATATACCCCCACAAATAAGAAGCCTAATCCATTTTAATGCACCAAAGTGCATTCCAGTGGCGCAACTGAATAGCTTGGGACTCTTAGGAATATTATGTTTAGGGACTTTAGAAGCTTAAAACTTTTTTCCCAGATCTAGACAACATAATGAATAAGGCTTTATATCAGTATATGAGTAAGGAAAGCAAGAAGCACTAAGCATCCTGTGAAGTAGGGATATCAGCTTACCAAAAGCCTTCTCACTTCAATAAATGCAAAGCCTGTCCCTTGAAAACTTCTCACGACTCTCATTTTTGCCTCAAAACCCTGGGCGCCCTATGGAGTTACGAGCTATGTCGGTTATGTCACCGGTACATTCATAGATTTATTTCTCATATACGCAGTGATGCAGTGTGCCCTCTTTATCTAGGGGAGTGTAAAACTATTATTTACCGACATGAACCCTAGCAAAATAGGTAACTTACCCACAGAAACCTTCGTAATTTACACTTTCAGATCCCTGAGTTGTGATGTTCGAAATACGCCATGTCTATTTGGGTTGCCTCGTACGGAGGAGCACTACTGAATTTAGATTTGCCAGTTAAGTTTCAAATATAGGGGCTATACCAACCCCACATCCACTCATGTTACGCCCCTGCATATACACATCTCAAAAAATAGCACATTCAGTATACTTGTGAAATACTGGGAATCCTTTCTGTCAGCTTGAGGAATTCTACGAACCAAAAAAGGCCAGTATTAAAGGACAGTTAGGTTGTGAGTGTTGTGTATTAGTGTAATGCCTCTGTTTTTATTGCAATAAATGCTTCGAATATAAATCAATATTACTCTACGAATTGTCATTTAAAGGTAATTGTTGCATTAGATATTTACGTAATTATGCATAGATTATAATTCAATATTTGTTTCTCCTAAGAATGTAGAATGTAGAAGGGAGAAATGTAGGGGGCACAAAGGGTTTTGTGATATAGTTCGCCGCAGCCCGCAGGTAATAAGTGATAACTCTCAGACAATGATAAATCGATGATGGTATTATTTCACAGAAAAGAGCTCTTTTGGCATAGTATTTTGATTTGCAATTATTCGTTTACGTAACCGTGTGCATGCGTCTACATGCGTGTTGTGTTCGTCATGTCTTTTTATATCATTATTTGTTATCAACTGTGAGGCCTGGTACACGTTTTTTTATAGGTAAATATGGCCCAATAGTCCAAAATCTTAAGAAATATTAAGAAAATCATGATGCTCAAGTTCCAAAGTTCACCTTTTTTTACCTACCAGAAATCGATAATATCCCATTCTCTGCAAGCCCATTTACAGAGATCGAAATTTTTTTTTGATAGTTCTGCTTAACAAAGATCAAATTTTTGTAACAAATAATAGTAACCTCTTTTATCCAGTTTACTCTAATAAAAGTTAAGAAAATCTTAAGAAAATCTCTGCATCAATTTTAGAAAAGTTAAGAAGAATTGGGTTTCTTATAAAAAGTTGTGCATTGACATAACATTTTGCTCCCCCTGTTCTAGTCCCTGTAGTGTTGTATAGTGTTTTGTAATTGACTGTAGAGTCCAAAGTAACCTCGTATTTGAATAGTCTATTAGTACTGCACGTGTTATCCGATGTTTCCTACTCTCCGCCGAGTGTCAAACGAAAAAGGTGCTGTCAGTATACTAAAAGAAAGTTCCTAAGCTTTCGTGCTATAACCACGTATTTTACATATTTATTTGGAAGATCGAAGAGGTGTAATATTTTGAAACAAGCAGCCTATGCGTTTGATTTGATCAACTAGCAAATTTCAACCGATTTCTCGTTTTTCACTTTCATTTAGTTAATATCCGAACACTTACAATTTTTCAGCATGATTAAAATAAACTAGCTACAGTTAAAAAGAAAAAAATAGATAAAATAAAATAATTAGCATACTACTTAAATGGGTACTCCAGCAAAGGGTTCTGTAGGTTCAAAAGATGCTTTTCAGACCTTTGTTATTAAACGAACGATTGACTGTTCTTCTCGTCTCAGGAATATCATTCTTGTTTTTCACACCAGAGTAGCAAAAATTTCTCTTTGCATACTCTAACTTTCGGATTTTGGAGACTGATGAAGAGCGTATTGAAAGAAGTCATATAGCGAGCCATTTGCAATTATCTTCATATACACGTTTTCTTAGAATAAAAAGCATAAGACTCAAATCAGGACAAAAATTACAAAAAATTTAAGAAACACGGGCAGGCTGAGTTTCAATAGTACACTTGAAATATCTGCTTTTGCGAGAAAATTTCTTATTAAACTGGAAACAAAATACAAGCAACAACCATCTCTCAAACGTTTTTTTACCAATAATTCTACTTCTCGTCTCACAGTTGCCTTGTTGCTATTAGAAATTTCAGGAAGTTTAAGAAACACTTAAGGCTGGATACAACAAAAAAACTTTAAGATGCATCCAGGCTGAAGAGAGAATGCTTGCTTCCTATAAAAAAGACGTGTAACACCATTCTAGACAACATATCCTCAAAAAGATCCCATTTATTGTCATATACTATCTTCAGTTTTGGGCAACACCTTAAAAAATTTGTCTTCTTGTATAAAAATGTTGATACGTTTATCAAATAGCTAAGTTCAGTTTTGTCCTCATTTTACAAACTTTGCAAGTATGTGATAAAGCAGAATATTGCATAATGATCGTAGATTGAAAGGCCTGCGGACAGAAAATAAGTTACATGGATGATTAACAATGTAAATATTCATCATCACACATAGCTATGTATCTTTAATTAGCATAGCTGCCAATTTTTAAGGCCTCTGATTAGGTTTGATGTCTCACAAACTGACTGATCATTCAGCATTCAAATTGGGCCTAAATTTATCTATGGAACGTATGCGTGGTGAGAAACCTGCATGATGATTGGCCAGTTAGATTGGGAGAAAATACATCTGATCAGGCTCTTAAACATTTGGCGGCTATGCTTCTTTAATTTCACGGTGAGATTTAATACCTATGTGAATATTTAATTTATTGCTTTACCGCATTTTCAGTAAATATGGACCGCCATGATTCGATCCAAGAAGAATATTCGAGGAATAATACTTATTCTCTAACACTGAGGAAATGACAGTACAATGAAAGCGCTTAGCAGTCTTTCAAAATGCTTATACGAAGATGCAAGGACAGCCGTTTTGTTATTCAGTTAGGGGTTTTGCTTTTTACCAGATGTAAGCGCTTTATAAAGAGGGATAAGGTACTAAATAAAGTCACTAATATGCTGTACAGCATTCTTGCCTTAGGCAGCTATCATCAACTAACTTTATATTTGTATCTTACATTATTTTCGTTTACATCATCCACTTTGATAGTCAAATAGAACTCGAGCATGCATTATTTTTCTTGAAATGCACAATATATTATATGCTATAGATAAAGGATGTTGCAAATCAAGACTTTTAATAACACGTGTATATGAGTGGTCTGACCTCAGCAAATTTTTTACACTTCTTGTTTTTCCGAAGTTTTTGTACGTATCGACAGCAGCAGTCTTCCAGTATCCAGTGATGTTTAAAATTTTACGATGGCTTATTCCGTTCTTATGATAAAACACTATTTCTAGCCTCTGGTTGTAAGTCAGCTCTTTCGTTTTGATCGTTACCATCTTGACAAAAAGCTCTTTATACAGTTTGCTTGCATGTTGATGAAGTCAAGCGTTTTTACTAAATGAGTAGGTTAAAAGGCTGAAGGTGCTTCCAGTAGAGCTTAGGGACAATTGATCGAAGAATTTTCATGAAACTTGCTTTTGAAGTTTGTGAGCAAAACTTCCCTCACAGAGAATTCGTTAGCAAATTCAAAAGTGTCTGGATACCTTTGTAACGGGAGTCTACAAGTGGTAACAACGTACCATAAATTAAAGACACAAACTGTTTCTTTGTTTTTGTGAGGCTGTATGCAATAATTTTAAAACGATGCCTTTCTAAAGTAGCCAATAAATTTTTTGCTGGAAATCAAGCTGATGATTCATTTGATATTGTTTTCAATCTTAGTAGAATTTTATTTCATTTAAGTAATATTAAACTCTTTACAAACCTTACCATCTTCAATACCTTGTATACAAATCTCTCCATAGTGTTGATTAACGTTTTTGAGAGTGCACCTCTTCATTTGGAACTGATAAAGCCAATTTTCTGAAGTCCTTGTAATTTACGTAAATTCATAATAAACTTCTATACTGGAATCCAGCAATTGCCGCAATTCATGGACAGTAAATGTTGTTTTTCCTCAATGTTTCAATAGCATGTCGTTCTTCATCTGACAATCATTTGATTTAGATTCACATCTTAAGAACAGTTCTAAATGCAGAAGAAATGACAGCTGAGATTTCTCATAAGTCAAGTATCACGAAAGCATTTCAACAAATACTTTCCCGCCGAAACATTAGCCACAGGGCTCTTAGGTTTTCAGAAAGGAGCTTTGGTTATTTTCAACCTGTGAAAAACTTGTTTCACTTCCTAAATGCCCTATTGGATCAGCCTGTGCAATACTTTTAAGCCCCAAGTGTACATAATCTGATGGATCCAAGTGCTTCTGGCACTGTAGCAATGGGAGTTAGCCAGGTGTCTACACCAGTAAGCTAAAAAGTTGAGATCTGGCCAGTACTGGATCTGGCTATCGTAGGCCAGCGAAGTACGTATTAAACCTATGTTCAACCAATTTCATGCAGTGGCCATTTACAAGGTTCTAGTATTTGGGGGAAGTTGGCTACAGCTTATCGCATTGCGTCTTACTTTGCTATTCCCTTGTGTAGTTAGAGGGAAGGAAAAGTATTTACTACATGTTACAAAGTATAGACATCTTTCATGAGTACTTGCTGCTTGATTATAAATTCTCCTATCTTAGGGCTGTACAAGACATAACTCTCAGGAGAGCCAGATAGGGTGAAGGACCTTAGGAGACATCTTTTAGTTTGCAAAAGTACACAAGAATCGTGCCACGGGTGCATTTTTAGGGGGCTGATAAATTCGCTTAGTGATGTAGGAGACCCACCTTAGTTGGGTCCAACACAGCGGAAAATGTTAAGTTTGTGCCCTCTACAAGGGCTAAAAAGGATCTCGATTCTCTCACCTAATGTAGTGTTCGCGTGGACTCGGCAAAGAGAGACACAAGAACGTGCTTTAGGTTTTGTCAACTAACTCGCATGACTACTAACTCGATACATAAGGTGACATTCAACAAATGTTAGTGTTGGATTTAACATAGACAAGTGGAACACAATTAAACCAGTTTACATACATAACTCATAATAATCATAATTATTACACATCAAATAAAGGATGAGTTCAAATATTAACTGAGAGCTAAGGCCATGCTTAAAAAGTCAATCCGTCAGCTCTTGCAAGCAGGGAGACCTCATCCATCCATCTTCCAAGCGAGGCAGCTCATCATTAAGAGGTAAGTTAATAATTATCGCAATGCTACAGCTCACATGCACTCTCATTGTTTTCTTTCTTAAAAATTCATTTTCCTGTACGCCTTGTTTATCCAACACATTCATATGTCATTGTACCACGTCTTCCATCGTTCCCCTTCTTGACTTGCCTCTTTATTTCTCTTCAAGAATGGCAATTGCTTGTGCAATGCTAAAGTGCAGTGTCTACTGAGCCTCCCTGTAGTGGAAAAGTGTCAGTCTACCTCATGGGCCTTACATTTCTAGAACTGCATTGCAATTCATCTTTCTACGCTCAACATAAATTGATTGAAGAGAAGCCAGTGGTGTCGTTGATGGGGATAATTCGGAGAGCTCAGCCTCCTTTGTTAAAGTGAGAAGAGGGACCCAGGCCCCTTCCATTGAGCATATATTAATTTGACGAGTTCCTAGCTTTGTTATTAATTGCATTTAGCATGTATATGACTTTGCATGTACTTAAATTTGAATAGTTTAACAGGACTATTTAGTATGAACATATGTTTTCCCCATAGAAAGTGGCTAAACAACCTTTTTGCCACCCTTTTAATTTTTAGGATGGTACCCCTGGTGTGATAGCTACGAAGTTATTAAAAATTGTGATATTGTACTTGTTCTCGAATGTTCTATTTGTTTAATCAAGATTTTAAGCAAAAATATGTCTTGAAATAGCTGGACGGGCGATGAGGACCAAAGACTTTCGGTTGGGTGGGATTTTAGCCAGAGTAGTTCCCTTCACATATGAACATTGAGATTTCAACATATGATATTGATGTACATCAAACCCTACTTCACAAGAACTGAACGAAGCCAAAAGGAATAAACTACCATGGTAGCAATGACAGCAAGTTGTCTATAATTTACAAAGTGGGGATAATCACATTTTACAGGGGAAATTTTCCCTGCTTCCTTTGTCATTTCCAACGATGCGCCTAGCTTTCATCAAATCCGACTTCAGCGTCTAGTATTTAAACAGGATGGCATTTCTAGATAGTACTCCACAGTTGTGTATTACTTTTATTACTATTAGTTTACCTTTTTAACACATGGACATTAAATAGACTTGCAAAATTATTCTAAGCCTTCTTACTTTTATTTGGAAATAATTACAGTCCTCTTTTTTAGGAAGTTTTAGTTTTTAGCCGCAGGTCCACATCTGCACTTAGTGTGGCCTAATTTAGATGACCTGCGTAATCAAATAAATAATGTATGTATGTATGTAGTTGTCTGGTTTATAACTGAATGTCTGTTAGGATGGATGGATTTTTCTCTGGGAGCACATTTTATGGAATATCAGAGTAGGTGATTATAATAAGTATCGGTATTTTTATTCTTTTATACCACATAATAACTAATACATTTTACGAATGAAGGAAGCGCTTTATGAAGTTAGTATTTCGCCCAACTTGCAATTATGGAGATGTTATGGAGAGAATCAATGGTCCAAGGAGAGATACGAAATAGTGCCACACTAGGTATTAAATGGTCTTTGTTACTGGTGTTACTTTAACAGCATTGCAATGTCTTATCCCTGAATTAAATCCTTGGTGCAGTTCTCTTCACAATGCGTTGATCATGCGATTGGATCTCTTTTTTC
The DNA here is from genome assembly GCA_964019165.1 of Mastigias papua. NCBI lineage: Eukaryota > Metazoa > Cnidaria > Scyphozoa > Rhizostomeae > Mastigiidae > Mastigias > Mastigias papua. The sequence continues at coordinate 5,301,778 of OZ025268.1, forward strand.
AAGTTGCCGAAAGAGCATAACTCTTTTGTAGTCGAAGTTCCAATATTGGTTAGAATTTGTTCTTATATAAATCATTGTTAATAGTAGCTTTTCTTGTATTAAAAAAGCTGTGCGAAATGGTGTAAAAACATGGAATTAGTTTTCTTTTGATTTTTAGTGGGCCTAAAAGTCTGCCAGGTATTCCTGGGAGGCTGCAAAGTTTGGGCACTATGCATTCAGAACAAAGAAAGAGAAACGCATACTCTAAACTGTAAATCATGGCTATGTTATTACGAATTATTGAATACAAGCTTTCTTCTATACGGGTTTACAAATTTACTCTGTACAGCAATCAGAACATTGTAAATAAACATTTAAAAGTTTATGAAGCGTTCAGCACCCCGGTGATCTCGTGTCATTAGGCTACTTCTTCTAGTTGCAAAATCAACTCGGGTCTTTTCAAGCATACCTCCCAGCCTTTGCAGCATGTAGTTGACTTCGTTAATCGCACCATCAAGACGCTTAATTGATTCTGTTTCGAACAACTCCATTTCTTCGCCATGGCTGTCGCTCTCGAGCTGTTGAGAAGACTCAATGCGTGCTTTCCTCTTGTCGATCACGATATGTGGATGATCACTTATACGATGCTTCACCTCTGTGACTTCACTTTCGTGATCAATCTTGCGGCTTGTATTCTTTCGTTGCCCTTTTATGTAGCACTTGGTTGTAGCATTTTGGCAGATATTGTTCTTTGCTTTGATTTGCAATGTAACATTCTGGTCTTCCATGGCTAATGCTTTAAAATCAACTGGAACCTCGATTACTGTGTTCAGTTTTCTATCTTCATCTAGCTCCAAGGCTAAACTTCCTTGCGAGCAACAGTCATTCACCAACGACTGCAAATCAATTCTTAGATCTTCATCAGGGTCAGAAGCCTCATTATCATTACAGTAATAGGTTTGAATTGCGCGGTACAGTCCAAATCCCACTGCACCGACTACTGCACCGGCTACCAATGCTTTTGTCCCACACTGCAACAGTTTCATGTCCAGGCATAGATCTTGATCCTTCATCTTGTCGCTTTTTCGCAAGATAGTTTCCTTACTGCGTGCAATCAAATCCTCTGCGTATAGAACAGTACTCGGCCAAATATTCGTAAGTTCACTTTGATTTAACGTCAGCTTAAATTCATCCCCAGCCTCTTTGCTTTAACGTCACTTGATTCAATCTAGTCAAGCAATTTGCGAGTGTGGATTGCTTTTTCAAAGGGATGCTCCTACACTGAAATGAGGTTACTTCTAAGCAGTACTTAGCCTCGTTACCAATAATTTCAATTTTTATTTATTTACTCATTTACTTATTAAATTCTTTAAAGTTAGTATTTACAATAGCTTGTAAACATTGCTATATACATATATAAAGCTAGTTCAAATCAACTATTTACAAATGAAAGATTTACAATAATACTAAGAAAAGGAAAAAGAAATAGAATTTAACGTGATAATAGCGCTTATAGAGGTACTTTCGAATTGATGTTTTAAATGTTTATATGGACGATAATGTGTTGACTACTGAAAGTACTAGCACAATGGAGAAAATGAAGTCAATCATAATGGAGCATAGTGCATGAAGGATACGTGCTCCCTGCATTACTTTTTGGGCATTGGCTGCATACAAGAAGAGTCATTTATTGGTCTAACTCAAGCTGTTTCCATTGATAAACACAGTGATAAATAGAGTTTTATAGCGCAAAGCCTGTATCCACACAATCCGACCTAACTGCCAAACTTTTTGAAGAATGCTTAAACTTCTCAATCAGCAAACAATACAATATTTCAGTCTTCAGTTGGTGCTATTCTTCAGGAGGTACGAGGCAAGATATTCAATATGCTGTTTCCAATGTTGATAAATATATTCTAAACCTACTTGAAGTCAACGGAAATCAGAAAGAAAAATCTTGTGCAACTTTAATCGAAAAAGAGCATGGAACTGTAGTAGGATCGGACTGATGCCCTAGTAACTGGTTTTTCAAATGCTGATTTTGCTCTGTGATATTGATGATGATGGTGATGATGATGATGATGGTGATGATGATAATGATGATGATAATGATGATGATAATGATGATGATGATGATGGTGATGATGATGATGGTGATGATGATGTTGATGATGATGATGATGATGATGATGATGATGATGATGATGATGATGATGATGGTGATGATGATGATGATGATGATGATGATGATGATGATGATGATGATGATGATGATGATGATGATGATGGTGGTGGTGGTGGTGGTGGTGGTGGTGGTGGTGGTGGTGGTGATGGTGATGATGATGATGATGGTGATGATGATGATGATGATGATGATAATAATGATGATGTTGATGATAATGATGATGGAGCAATCAGTTGATACTATCAAAAAACAAATGTGTCAGCACATCTATTACACAAGCAGAGTAAAAAGCAACACTCGTACTGTAGCTGTTCTAAGAAATAAGTGAATTTGGGGGGTGCCATATGTATATATGGAGGTAGCCAAGCCGCACCTAGATATTGCAAAAAATCCAATGTTTCTTTCCAAGAGATCCTTTATTAAGGAATTTAACGGGTGGGAGATCGATGCACAGGGGGATCGCAACCAAGGGTTTGTACTGTTACTCTTTGTAGAATGATCCCGTAGAATAGGCTGCCTTGCCGTGGTATAGTGCAAGAAAATGAAGCAGAAATTATTCGCAGTAATAAGAAAAATGAAGTAGCAAACAAACTGAACATAAATAAGACCAGCGGCTGCAACAACGAGTAGCAAGCGAAGAAGCTTTAAAGTGGCATTTAAAACAATGTTAACCAAAAGGGCATTTGCTAGTGGGGAATCGTGAGCTTCCTGGTGGAGAAAATGAAAGACTTGGTGGACAATTTCCCCCATTATTTTGCATGTTAAAATTCCCTTGTTTCATTCTTAAGTAAAGCACATTAATGTCAAATGGACAGACGGTCTTTTCCTTACAAGGAGCAAGGCTTTTCAATACACTAGGAAGTGAAATGAAAACTGGAACTTTAAGAATATTTAGTTGGACATTTAAAACTTCTATCTCTGGTATAAGCTGCCTAAGTATTTTATATTCAATTTTATCAATTTTTAATAGCCGGTCCTTGATTGATAACAATCCCTATCCCACAATGCGTCTTTCATTTCCAAAACTAGCAAACTATCGAGCGCTTTACCACAGAATAGAGTTTGTGGCTTTACTTTCCTCTTCCTTCGCAGGATCCTAAAACCTGTCTTCTTTCCACTGCGAACTCAACGAACTTGATTTTAACACCCTACTTGGCCATTCTCTTTTTTCCTTTGTTGCAAGCTTATTTACAGGCATCAGAACCTTCCCCGACATAAGAAACTAAAGTGAAAGCAAACTCTGTTATAGAATATGTTGACAGTCTTGCCATGTCAGAAGAGGAAGTAAATATGCTTTAGATGCTAAGGAAGTAGTGAAGCCTGTCATTGTGGAGCATGCACCAAAGAAAAGTAAAGCACAATAATTTCAGACATTGCTCAAAGCTACAGGAAACACCAATTCAGCGAGAAGGGACGGGAAGATCTCTTGAAGAAAGCAGGACCTCTTCATATTCTAGTAAGGTATTTTTCTTGAAGGTTAATACGTTAGCAATTTCTCGTTGGTTTCACAGCTTTTGCAGCTACTTGAGTTTCCGCGTCTGGGACCATAAATTGTAGCTCTACCAGCCAACCAATCAATGAATACATTATTCGATCGATTGGTGAGTCAATCGGTCAATTTCATTTTATTTCATTTATAATATTTATACAGGGTAAAAAGACGTTGGTTTACAACGCATCCTGTTTCTAAGGTAATACAAAATGACGGAAACAAGACGACTAAATATATATTTATTACGGAATGCTTAAGTTATTTACCAAATCAATATTGTTGAAAGTGAAATTCTTTAAAACTGTACAAGGGTAAATGTGAGGGAGAGAACACAGTAGCTCATGTTGCTTAGAACTCTTTTATTCATTTATGATAAATGTTCTTTTAGTTTGAAATGTCTACATGCATATCACACTCTTTTTATATACCAGAATAAAGTTTATAAGAATATTGAGGCTCAGAATCGCTGAAATTTAGGAATAATATAAGAATAATACAAGGCTCAAGCTTCATCAAGACATAAGAATTTTTTGTATCGCATTTATGCTACTGCTTTCAGACGTACTTTTGCATTATCGATACAAAATATAAACTCTTGCTTAGTTTTATGAAGTAATAAAACGTCAATAAAGATTGAAATATATTCCTTCAAGTTTTAGGCGAAGTTACACCCTTGGTATTTAAAAATAATTTTAAAATAATTCTAGGCTCAAAATAAGAAAAAGTTAAGAATATTGAGACTCGGAAAAAATTTCGGTACTCTTGTAAAAACAAGAGAGTACCATGTTTGTCATTTACCTTATTTACAATGTATCACTAAATTACAGATTCGATACAAGCGCAATTTGAGAGCAATAAAGCTGTAATGCTGTACTTCCTTCCCTAGTGGCTTGCCCCCTCCCTTTGTTCTGTATTCTTTTAACCAATGGAATTGCTTCAGCTAGGAAGTACAGACGAGCTACGTCAGCAAATCAAATGTCAGTCTGCGTTACATCCATGGTCACATCTAAGTTTTATTTCTCAGAAAATGACAAGCGTCGCATTGACTTTCAGGTTGTCATGGAAGGAGGATCTCCGCTGGTTGATTATTATGAGAATTTTCTGAAAATTTCATAGCAAAATATGTGGAGAAAGAAGCAACAGTCCTAAGTGAGATCTATAGTTGTAAATTTGAGATTGAAGCCCACAGCTAGTATTTGCTGATCAGCCATGATTGGTGATCCTAATCTATAAATTTCGCCAGAGAAAGCTCGAGAGGTACTAGCATGTCACCAAAAGGCAGGTAGACGTGAATCAAAAACGTGTATCTTGGCATCGAGACTGTAGGCTCGAGCCGACCATCATTTGAGAGGTCTGTTTCACCCCAGAATTGCTATGTATTGTATCTAGGACAAGAGAAGTGGGAGCTTAGGGTATAGACCCGACAATTTATATGAATCACGCAATTCAAGCTCTCCCAAATGTAAGGAAGCGCCCTATTTGAAATATCTTTCTCGTATGTTTCAGTTCAGTATATTAGCTTTCGAAAATACTACATCATTTTAAATCTGTATTCACACTAACATATAACTATTTACAATTTTTAATTTTCTGTGGCATCTTTCGCAATCTGCTGTTGTAGTAGTAGGAGTTGCAGCAATCCGGATGATTTTCTGAAGGTTGGGATAGAGGCTTTATTGATCACTTTCCTGAAAACTTTTCAACAAAATATATAACAAAATCCAGCCCATTTTCTCTCTTTCATTTCAGAAATCATTTTCTGCACAAGCATTGAGCCTTTACAGATATACTTTTATGCCCTTTATTTTCCACGTTGTTCACATCGCTTGATGGAACAAAGCATTCTGTTTACCCCCGCCCCTATTAATTTTATAACGTTTTAAGAAAAATGCTGTGGGCCATGTTCTAGAAAAATGGGGGGAGTAGACCCCATCCCGCTCCTTGGATACGTCATTGGGTTGTTGGATATATCGAGGCAAAATTCATGTTAAAAGTAGCTGTGTTTCCCAGTTCTCATAACAGAAGCCGTACATCATATACACCTCGTTAAACTCTTTAAATGGATTTCTTTGTCTAAACTGGTTTTGTTTTGACCGTAGGAGCGAAATGGCTCAAGCAAGACAAAAGTTAGTTGAAGAAGGTATTGGTAAGTATGGGTGTAGGGGACTTGATATTTAGGGGGGGTTGCAAACTGTCTGGCCGAATGAACACGAAGAACTGCCAGGATGCACGACGGTGTCCTGTGTCGAATGTTGTCTAGCCGTATTGTCATGTCCGTAGCCCAGGGGGATTTTGTCATGGGGCACAATTGAGAGGAGTGATAACCAGTTTGCTAGGTCGTTTGGGGAGCTAGATCATGCCTGATATCCTGTGTTAGTAACATAGAAGGACCCACCATGGTCGGGTCCGACAATACAGAAAGTTCAGAACCAAGATCGCAACAAGGAACAGAGACATGTCTTCGTCTTCATGTTTACATTAACGGCATATTTTCATGTATTAATGTAAAAACATATATCCAGTGAGGTAATCTAGTGACATATCCAGAGACTAAACGTTTCGACTAAAACGAGAGTCATCATCAGTGGTGAATACAACGAGGGAGAGTAAGATCTTAAATATACTGGGTGCAAAAAGAAGGATCAAATTGACGGACATGTACCCAGTATATTTAAGATTTTACTCTCCCTCGTTATATTTACTACTGATGATGACTCTCGTTTTAGTCGAAACGGTTAGTCTCTGGATATGTCACGAGATTACCTCACTGGATATGTCTTAACTTGAATACATGGAAATATGCCGTTAGTGTAAACATGAAGACGAAGACATGTCTTTGTTCCTTGTTGCGATCTTGGTTCTGAAGTTTATCCTAAAGCTGCGTTTCCCAGATTAATACAGTGTTCAGTAGCATTTCCTGGAAAATCTACAACGAAAAGGAAAATAAAAAGGAAACAGATTTCTTAGAATAAGCGGTGGCTAAAGGCTCCACTCTCCTGTGGCTCAATGTCTAATGGGTGAACAACATAGGAATTCTTTTTAACAAAATAGTAACTTTTCTCTGCGTAAAATCAGCAAGAAACGAATATATTAAAGTCTAAGCTTTCGCTGCATAGAGTAAAAGAGTATTCCCTTCATTCAAGGGATAAAGAAGGTCACATTGTTTGGTTGCCTTCTCTACGGGCTAGCGTATTTAGCAAAGCTATTTTTGATGAAAATTTTTGCTTTCCTTAAAAAACTTACTTGAATGAAATGGAGTTTTGCCGAACTGGGGGCTACAGCCCCTCCAGCTCCCTCGTCTCATACGCCCATGTTTGTAAGAGATCTTTTTTGGTGGAACATCAAGTTTCCATTTCTGATGTTATAAATGAAATCTGACAGTTTTCAACCCAGCACTACATAAGCATTGTGTATTTGCCAAGAATTTAATGTTTTTGGTTGATTATTGCGATTTAGTGCAATAGAGACTATAATCTGTTATATAAGAAACTTGCGTCTGCACCCTTACTTGTCTAATTATAGTATCTCGATTGAAGAACAGGATTGCCGAATTGGTATATCTTATAGATAACAAGCCTTTATAAAAATCCACTTTCAGAAGTTTCAGTATAATGATGCTTTCTTTCATAAGGGCCGTAATGCTTCGACCGTAGAAAAGAATCTCAATCAAAGTCCAGAATATGACAAGACACATAATGATGATGATTTTCCAGTTATTAGGCAAGCAGGATCGTCCTACCATTTAGGTATTCTAGGATCGGTCTAAGTAAAAACTCAAAGTCCGGATTTATGTTGACATGAAAGACTGTGCATTTCATCTGGCTATATGTTTCGGTTCACTTTTTGGTCCTTAGCCCATGTTTGTACTCTGATTAGTGTTGTACGAGAAGAGTACGGTCAGTTTGCACAAAAAGTATGGTCTCCGCTTTTTCTTGGGATTGTCATCATCTTCTATATTTTGCTAATCACAAGAGGATAATTAACGTCCACTGTAGATGAAACAGCTATGATGCTAGACCCCATCTATACGATATCATATCGGATTTGAGTGTTTACACGATACCGGATTCATAAGCGTATTGAAATCATACCGTATTCATCATCGTCCTCGAGCAAGTGAATGGCCAATACGGTATGAAAACATGTCGGATTCAAATGAATCCGATATCGTGTAAATGGGCTCATTAACTAGATTTGTTTTATATCTCTTGGATTGTGTATATGTAATAACAAAATTTGCATTTTTCCACATGCACCACCTGCATACACAGAACAGCTCCAAGTACCATCTTGTTCAAATGAGCCACCTCAGAACAACATGTACGACGAGAACAGTACTCCACCTCAAAATCAGCCTCTCATTCCTCCGCAAGGCAACTCTCATCACGGACAACCACATGGAGGAAATGTTGTAGGAACGACCTATGTAAGTTCATTTATTAATGAAAATCTCAGAAGTAAAGTAGAAGCTCGCTCGTGTCCATCCATTACTTGGTTGGCTACTGCCTTAAAATCCTCGAACTGCCCCCCCTCAAGAAAGCCCCCCTTGAATAAACCGCCAAGCTTGAACTCCAACTCTGTAAAAAGTGCCCCCTCAATTAAGCTCTCACATGCCCGCTGGATCAAACCTGTTGGTGATATCATTGGTTCCGCAGTGAATTATTATAATATCCGGTTTCTTTCTTGCGGCAAGCTTAATATCTCTTATTTCCAGTTGTCGCTTGGGCGTACCTCACAGCTGTGATATTTGATATGGCTGCTGCATTCGTCGATATCTTTTGATACTGAATCGTCAATAACACTAACAATACATATTTTTGTATGGGAATATAAGTATATGAGAAAAATGAGGCTCAAATCTGGCAAAAATCAAGAAATAGTTTGGGAACACTGGCAAGCTAAACTTCACAAAAATAAACTTGGGGACCATACATATATGACATCGGCAAAGAGGGGGGAGGGGGGTACGAGGAGTTTAAGACTATTTTAGACGTTGTTGAGGAGGAGGGAGGGGGTTTTGAGAATTTAGACGTCGCTTTTCTTTTTTTACTTTTCTGCAAATCACCACTGAATTATGTCACTGTATAGTATGCGTTGTGGAATTAATGGGATGAAAAATGTTTCAGTCAGTCATTTATTTAACCATTAATCTATTTGCAGGGTTTTTTCTTCAATAACAACTCACTGCCATCATTTCCTTTACGGCAACACTGACTAAAACGTGCAATAACACGCTAACATCGCATATGCTTTAGGGCCTGTTTATATGGAGAAAATAGTCCCGGCTACCCGAGACTATTTTACTTGCCGGGATCCCAGCATCCTATTGAAATCACTGTATTTTTTACCGTGCGTTTATATGAGAATTTATATAATCCCGGCTAGGTGAGACTATTTTCAGTTGCCGGGATCTCGGCTGAGAGAGCTGGGATCCCGGCATTCCGAGACTATTTTTCCTCATATAAACGCAAGCTGAAAATAGTCCCGGCTTGCCGGGACTAAATTGCCAGCACTGCGCATGCGGGAAATCTGTTCACATTCACATGCGTATTCAACAAAACGAGGAAGCATGTCGGCAAGCCAAAAACGAGGAGCATTGCAGGAGTAGCATAAGTATATATTCCTTCGAAAAAACACTGCTTGCCGCCATTTCAATTTTTACCGCCAAGATAAGCTTCGAGCCTCGCGGTGGCCGGTGAAGATAGTCCTGGGTAGCCGGGACTATTTCTTCGTATAAACGAAAACGAAAAATAGTCCCGGGGTGAAAATAGTCTCGGGTAGCCGGGGCTATTTTCTCCATATAAACAGGCCCTTAGAAATATTATATTGCTTGTATTTGAAGCCAGAGAAAATAGTTTATTATAGAAAGGTTCCAAATGATGACTGACTTCAAGAATAATTTACTAAGCTCCCCTTCGAATAAGCCCTCATATCAAATAAGCCCTCAAGGGAAAGCCAAACAATAAAATAAATCTCCAGGAAGCTAATTTGAGGACTTACAATAACTATACTATCTTCTTTGTGACAAATTTGATTTCTTTATTGCTTGTTCTGATTACACCGTTTTATTTTATAAGAAACCTAGCTCAAGACCTAATACGAAAAGTTTCTTAATTTTTGGTCACAGTTTAGTTCTAAAAGTTTCTTAAAAGTTCCTTAATTTAATAAACAAAGATTCCATTGAAAACGATATAAAACACATGGATATAGCAAGCTATCAGCATGATGACAAACAAAAGAAGTTAGTGCGGTACTAAATCTAAATCAACCTCATGTCCACATCGTTAATTTCGGAAAACTTTACATAATCTTCACTTTGGTCCTCGAAAAGGATATGGTATTGGTTCAGTTTTGCTTTGAACCAGGTAATGGTTCCAATGTGCCACTTGTCATAAAATGGGCATATCTTTCTCTCAACCAAAGGATCTATCTCATGTCTCAAGCAATTTACTATAGTTGAGACTTGTTAAATCCGTGGAGGAAATATGTTTCCCAAACCCCAAACTTTGAAATAGCACAGAAATTTCTAAAGTTTCTTAACTCTTTCGTTGTAGTTCCAAAAGTTTCTTAATTTTTTGCGTGTTTAGTACTAGGTTGCTTATAGACTGGCTTCTTATTTAAAAAAATACGTGTACACCTGTGGATGGATGGGGGAGGATTAAAGCCATTTAGACGTCGTAAGGGGGGAGTTAAAGAGTTAAGACTATGCCCGACAAGGGGGAGGGGGGCCAAAAATTGCTAGTTTTTTTAGACGTCATAAATGTATGACCCCTTGACAGACGGTTTTGTGGGAAACCATATATTAAACTGGAGACAAGCTCTTTGTTTAGGACGATTAACTTTGTACGCACATTAATAATAAAAGTTAAGTTTTTGAAGTCAATTTAGATATTCAATTTCCAAATCGTATTCAAGAGTTTTAGGAAACATTTAAGGCTGGATTTGACAAAATAGTAGAAAACTTCGAAGCTGGATGCAGAATGTTTATTTCTTATGTAGAACAAGTATAAATCACAGGATTGCCCATGACTTCTCCAGCAGAATTCAAAGTAGCCTTGAATATAGCCATTCCATACTAAACTATTGTAGAATAAGCTACACTGGAAATTTTGCTCCGCTTCACAACGATATTAGCCTTTTTCTTGGTGTTTTTTATATTAGTTGTTTTATCGAAAATGCTGTAAACCCCTGTATATAAGGACCTACAAAAATAAGAACCTACAAGTTGTTTCTCATATACTATGCGCCGTGAAAATAAGAAACTATTCCAGTTTAATAAATACACAGGTTCCTATTGCAAGGTGATAAAGTTGGCTTTTGATGTTTAAGACTGCCCAATTCATAAAGACAAAGTTCGCTGATTTTAGAGGTTTCAGTTGCTTCTGTTCAGCAAATTATGCATTTCAACAACAAAAAGTGGTAAGACCATTGTACTAGTGAGATGTTAGACGTCTGTAGAAACCACTAGAATTCATGGTTTTCTTTTTCATACAAGGAAAATTAAATGAACCTTCGGTTAAAAACCTTTCTATCCTAAAATTATCTAAGTTCTTTTTAGATAAGAAACCGTATTCAGCCTGACCTTTAAAGTATCAGGCTCTAACATGTGGGGATATACTGTAATTTTTTTGTTCTTCTCCATTCAGGGTACTAATGCGCAGACGAGCATTGTTGTGGCTCAGACCGAAGGAGCTGTTCCTAGACCTGGAGAAATTAGTTATCCTACATTAACAGAACCTGGTTATCCTAGACCAAAAGAAATTGTTTATCCAGAAAATCATATGTGCCTATCAGTTATTGCGATTCTCTGCTGCTGCTGGCCCTTCGGCCTAGCCGCGATCGGCAACTCAAGGAAGGTTTGTCTTATTTTGAAATATATTTCTGTGTATGTTTGTTTGCTCATTTTGTGTTGAACAAAAGGCCGTCAGCAATATGTCGCATAAAACTTTCAAGAGAAATTCAAATTATATTTTGAAACTCCTGATGCTTGTATGATGCTCACAATAATCCTATCCTGTGAATTTTTCGTACATCTTACACTGGTTCTAGTTACAACGCAAGAATAACAACAAACTTCCATTACTGAGGCTACTGTGGAAGAACTCCCTACAAAGTTCTTCTCAGCCAATACCACACCATATTTAATTGTTGTCTATCCCTGAGTTGCAGCTATTTTTGGGGAAAGCTTGCTTTTCTGAAGAAGTTGCCCAAATGAAGTAAATTTTTGTCCAGCTGAGGGGGGCTGCTGCCCTCCTAGCTCCCATCTCCTACCCTATGTTTGCACCTACCTGTTGGTATTCCAACTGTACTAATTCGTGACTTAACTGATTACTGGCAAGCTCCTCCTTTGTCAGAGATGGGGACGCTAGAAAAGTGTCTTGGGGGGGGGGGGGGTGTCAAATCTCAGGTTGCCAGACATCGCATCTTGGTAACTTATACTGCATACAATGGCTTTTGGAAGGCACGGTAGCCAATTGACTCCGATGGTAGCCTGATGTTGAGGGGGCCAGGTTGCAAGTAAGAAATGTGCGCATTGAGGATCTATACAAGCAGGAGCCGGAGGGATGCTCCCCTGGGGGAAAATGCTTGAATTTCATGCTTCCAGAACGGCTGTGGTTACTACTTTTACAACAATGCACCCGCCATTGAATATAAAAGCGGTCTAATATACCCTTAAACATATCGTCGCTAGCTATATTTTTTACTTTCATGCGCTGGAAATGCTTGCATAAAAGAAAAATTTTAACATTTAGCTTGTCTTCTAAGTCTGAAGCCTGCAATTGGCTGTGCTTAGTCCAAGAGACGTCGTAAGAATGCATTGACACTGTAATCGCAAAATATATGTACAGGAACAAACTCAAACTTGCTCGGAAACACAAACATATATATACATATATACATATATATACATATATATACATACATATATATACAATCAGTAGCTAGCGAGTAACCAGGATTTCTCCTTTTTCGGTGCAAACAGAAAGGTTGATGTAATGCTCAGAAAAACCAGGAGAAAATTAAAATTTGCCACCACCTGGGATCGAACCAGGGTTTCTCGCATTCCGGGCAAGCGTCATACATATATATATATATATATATATATATATATATATATATATATATATATATATATATATATATATATATATATATATATATATATATATATATATATATATATATATATATATATATATATATATATATATATATATATATATATATATATATATATATATATATATATATATATTGATTAATAGAAGAGACGTGTACACTAGTAAAATACAAATTTTGCCGACTAGTTTCGACTTTCTGTTGTACTCATGGCAATGAAATAATTCTTAAAATATACAAACAACGCTATATATAATTTTCTACTGAGACGTATTATTGTTCATTCATCTAACGTAAAGCCTCATCCCAGAAATAATGTCTCTTGTATGAGAGGATGAACGCGTAGAATGGGTGAAACGAGGCTCCTATTTGAGCATTACTTTATCTTTAGGTTTAGATGGAACTATTGAGTTCCATGTTAAGCCCAAGTGGGTGTAAAGTTTTAAGCTCCCTTATCCAGAAGTCTTCCCGCCGTTGCAGGCGGGATCTTAAGAGTGCTTTGTCCCCTTTGAAAGACTTAAGTTGCTCAATTACTGTGAATTTTGCATCTTTGTTGAAATTGTGAGAAGTGTAATATATACACACACACACACACACACACACACACACACACACACACACACACACACACACACACACACACACACACACACACATATATATATATATATATATATATATATATATATATATATATATATATATATATATATATATATATATATATATATATATATATATATATATATATATATATATATATATATATACACACACACACACATATATATATATATATATATATATATATATATACACACACATATATATATATATATACACACACACACACACACACACACATATATATATATATATATATACATATATATATATATATATATATATATATATATATATATATATATATATATTACCAAAGTTTCTCAGCAGTAATATATTAGAAATAAACCTTAGAAAAACGACAATTGATTTCAATTTGTAAAACATGTTTCGATTGCTTCGACAACCATCTTCAGTTACAATGAATTCAAGTCAGTATTGTTTATATTACATCAAGCTAACATTGGAAAGTTCAAATTCAGTAATGTAATAAACGGGAGGCTCCAGTAAGAGTGGGGAAGGGGGTGGGGAATTCCTTCCGAATAAATGTTCAACAGCGGTCTTTGAAAACAGGAAGTGTTTCTTTGCGTAATTCATTTGGTTTATTTCTGTTCTGTAGGTTAACAACGCCGTAATTCATGGAGATCTGGCTGCCGCAAGAGCAGCTTCGAGGAGAGCACGGAAGTATGCACTATGTAGTATTGCTTGGGGCATCATTATTCTCGTCACGACAATAGTCCTATTGACAGCGGGATAGTCCTGGGGGGCTTGGGGGCAGTCCCTTTGTTAAATATATACGAGATTTTTTTGGAGGGCTCAGCTCCCCTGTATGAATCTCCAGTTCTTTGAAAAGTTGTCCTTAATTTTTCTATCTGATTCAAGACTTGCAATTTTCTTGGACTTCTTAGACGCCTGGACGTAGTCTCCAAAATTCAGTTATGAGCCCCCCTTGTTAAAAATTTAGCACAACATCCTTGCTTATCAACTACTTAACAGTGAAACACTTCATTAATACAAATAAATCTAGTAGCTTATAGTTCTTCAGAAGTGTTGGTTAATTCGACTGCTGAAGTATTGGTTAAATTTGTTGTATATCCTGCAGAACTGATGATATACGCTGTTTTGTGAAACAGGTTTATCAGAAACCCAGCACTAAATACCCTAACATATAAGAAATTTTTAGAACTACAAGACAGGGAAAGAGTTAAGGAACTTTAGAGCTTTCTGTGCCATCTTTCACAGTATCGAAAACCCCTTTTTCCTCCATGGATTTAACATATTTCCACTAGAACTGATGTCTATGGCAGAGGTGCTCACAAATTATGTAGTATATGGATGCCTTGACACGCGAGAGGTACTTCACTTCTCCATTAAGCATTTCACTCAACTAGGAAGGTGCAGCGCTATGTAAGGACTTTAGGACCCTCTTTAGCATCTCGGATTCTCCAAAGTCCTCAAAATTGGACCATTCTAAACCACGGAGAAGTGTTCACGCTGATTAGTCGAAAAAGCTATTTGATAAACTCTAACTGCATGATTCGTAGTTTCTGTAGGTTTTGGTGAAGCTCCCACCCACTGTACCCTAACGTGTGTATTATGGCTATAGTACAAATAATCAAAGTTAAGCAAACTTTTGCTTCCATGAATTAATCATTTGAAAAATACTGTCTTTTGTGGAATGCGGAGCACAAGGCAGGGCTGCAGAGTACCCTATTAGTCCCTATCTGTACTTTTTTGCTTTTCAATTAGAGCCACCCCTCCCCACTCAAAGCAGTCCTCTATCCATAAGGAAATTTGCCCTGTATGTAACACAGTCAGTCTACCGAATGAAGTTGAAAGTTAAGAAGCGCTCTGGAACTCATGGAAGTGTCGTGTCCCTCATCCCTTGCTGTAAGCTTTCATTTCTAAGAGTCATCTTACACTGAATCGGATCAATTTTTGATCTGCTATATGCTCCAAGCAGCTGCATTTAAACATTGTGCTGGCACCGTACAAACTAGAGGGGAAATTTTCCGTCAGGCCCCTTAAATTTCCCCTCTAGATGGCCGATGATTTCCACCAACAAGAGTCCTTTTTATAAAGTTGCGTTGAAAGTCAACTTTAAATACCATCCATATAATGCTCAGGTGTTGACTTTCTTTCTTCTTACTACTACTTGCAATCAGTTTCATCATGTAATGCAAAAATTGTCGAGTTCTTCATACATTTATGTATAGGGGAGATTTTTTCGTAAAACTGTTCTATTGTTCAGTGCTGAAGGAATGGAGTGATACACCTGCCGCATTTCGTGAGTTACTGATTGTAAATAGTTTCAGAAAACAGTTTATGCATTTTTAAAAGAGTAGATTTAAAGCTATCACACGAACTTTAGAAGAATATCTTATAGCAGTTAGGTCAAGTTTCTATTGAGTTTCGTTTTTCAAATAATTCGTGTTAGCACTTGATTATTTTAATTTAAGGTGAGTGTTGTATTTCATGACAAAGCAGTATCTGATTATGAATATGTTTAAAATGAAAAGGCACAAAAGTTGGCTCGGTTAGTCCAACAGGTTTTGTATTGGATCACTTGCATGTGTGTAAACGGGAAGCTGTTTTGTGCAAACGGAGTTCAAAGCCCTTGCATTTCACCTCTTCAACAGCAAGCTTTCATTTTCATTAATTTTCATGTACTTCGACATTATGTATGCAGGGGCACAACTAGGAATTTTCGAGGGCAGGGTCCTGTCCACATAAAAAGGAACACCAAAAATTCTTCTTCAAGAGAATACTGCTTGCAATATTATTCAGGCTTAGAAGAGGCCGTAACGAAGGGGGTTTTTAGGAGAGAGGGGCACAGACTTCGGCCGCGGCGATTACCAGTCTACTGAGTGACCTAGGGGGGAGTTATGTGGAGGCTCGGTGCCTCCTTTTGTGACGTAGGTGGACCCACCATGGTTGGGTCCGACGCGACAGAAAATTTGTCACATTTCACCCCTCTAGACTGGCCAAAAAAGGCATCTGCCAAGCTAAATTTAGCTGATTAGTACAGTGCTCAATGGTGAATCTACGAAAAATCTACAAGGAGAAGCAAACTTGAGACTAAGAGGTTTCATGAAAAATGTTCGGGTGAAGCCCTCCATACTCCAAAGGCACCATGCCTGATGGATGAAAAACAAAGCAACTTTGGCTAAACATCATTCCCGTAGGCAGTGGTGGGGCAGGGCGACCAGGTCCTCCAATAATTTCTAAGATTGTATTTCGAGATGTATTGAATAGCTGTTTCATCTCATAACGTGATACAATGCCCCCAGGCATGCCTGCCTGCACTGAGGGCAGGGGGACAAGGTTCCTATTGAGGGCACATTATAAGCATTTTTGCACTAAAATAATTAAGTTCTCGGAAAGGGCAGGAGGAGCAGCTGCCCCCTGCCCCCAGCGTAGGCGTCCCTGAATGCCCTCAATCGGTGCCAGCTCCCTATGGACTTTTGCAATATCAATGGCTTTTCTCCACAAAAATAGAGGAAGAAATTAGGTGCCAAGCTCTCGCCACTTAGACTTACATGGAGTAAAAGATATGTTAGATTTTATTTCTTCCATTAGAGACCGGTCATTAATTACTTGTGGGGAGGGGGTGGAAGACACTCTCATATGTTTGATGGAATTTTCATCCCCCCCTTCCTCTGAGTGTGCAGAATTCTGGTCCCCCCTCCTGGATGTCTTCCACCCCCTCCCCTGTAAGAATTAATGACCGGTCCGTTAGAATCTTCCTTTCATACGAGAGATAGGCAAAGTCACAGTCTCTGGTTGTCTTCACTGAGAGACGTTTTCAACTCCTTCCAAAGCACATATATCATAAGGAGTAGCTGATGGTCGTCATCTGTTTGTAAGTGAGCCTAACCTGCTAAATACGAAGATGATGCAGAAAATGTTAGAATGTTCCATTTGTGTAGAGGTACTGAGTCAAACTTCAGAACCCTAGAAGGACCATCTCCCTGGTCCCCCTTGGCTACGGGCCTGACTTAAAAAATAGAAGAATTTTCAAGATCTCGCTTCTTTCAAATCTATGGATGATGATAATTAAAAGCAAAAATACAATAAATGGTTCAAAAGGGGCACTTCTACGTTTTTGAAAAAGGGAACAGCAACAACAACATTTTCCGAAGTGGTTTTCGAAATGGATTGTGGGCTGTATAGAAGAACTGAGAGCATGATGGAGATGGTTCCAGCTTCCCTGCTTTGCCAGAAGTCAAGGAGGGACTGAAGAGTCAAAACCAAACGTCTCAGTTGGTTTATAAAGTGCCATAAGACTTCTCCAAGGAACAAGCAAATGGTTAGTTTAGTCTATTTATAGCATGATTTAAAATTATCACTGAAATATTGTACTTTCTAACATGCAATACTGAGATAAGTCGGGGAACTTCGGCTTATGCAGTTGACCTGCATATGACCTGTATCAACAGTAACATTGATAAACAGCAGGATTTTGTGGAGTATCTTGCTCAGAGTACATGTACTGAGATCATTTATAATCAAATGTACTATAAAAAGCCACTGCTGAATGGTTGAATTCACCATTGAAGTAGAACTACGAAGGACGACTTAATTTTGTGCGTTTTGTCAGCCGCACGTTCCTGTTCATCGTTGGCTTCATAATCAAATGAGAAATGGCTCAATCTGAAAAGTGATGTACGAATGAATTGGTCAGTGGCATCTAATGAATAGATACAACTAACTGCATAAGCAAAAGATGGAAAGCAAAAAATACTTTGACTGCTCCCACCCGCATACGCGCCATTACTTGGTAGAAGCCCTATTCGCGTTAATTGAAAGAGCCCACGTCAAGTAAAATGTCTTGATTTTCACCCCTTGTACATGCGCCAGAATTCAGTAAGCTATCAGCTTCCCTGCGCCAGATTCAAAGAATGCAATCTGGGTAATGAGGAGCATAACAGCTGCACACGAGATTGTTTCTTTTGAAAATCATCTGCACACAGAGAAGTAGGTATGTGTGCATACCTGTTGCTGTTGTATATGCACACATGCATGCCAATATGATAACTATATGTGATTCTGCAGTCTAGCTCCATCATGACCTTGAGTTTTCGTGATGAGATGAAGGGAACTGAGGAGCTTACAGTTTTGTAAATGAAACCACATGATGTGACTCGTACCTATGCCTAGATAAAATAGCATCTACCCAAAATTTATGAAGGAAATATTTGTTTCTAAAAACAACCAGTATTTGAGGATAATAGTCACGATGAGCCACATGACAGATAAATTAGAAAAAGATAGCCATTTGTAGATCTTTCATTTCATTTCATCGACACATCCAAGACAAACCAGTTTTAATATTAAGACTTAGTTAATTTTTACGATGACATATTCAAGACCCAAGACAAACCAGTTAAGACTTAATCACTTATTTACTACTACGACATATTCAAGTACATTTCGGGACAAGCTTGTCCCATCCTCAGCTATAGAGTGGGGAAAACAACTTGGGGGTATTTGGAAAAACAACCTGTATGATCTTAGAAATGAACATCCTACCACTTTTGGAGAAAAAAAGTATCTCATTTCTTAGGGAAAGTTATATAAAAGTGAATTTTCTCTAGAAGCAAAAGAATCAGGATACCTCAATCAATTTATGAGTTGCATAAAAAGCTAGAAAGAAGAAGGATACATCTGTCATCTATGTAGATGCTACATGATTCAGTTTGAGTTTATTTGACTATAGCATAAAGAAGCAGGAACACTCTTTTAGCATACTGAAAACTTTTTTGTCAGACACTTGTCAGAGTATGAAACAACAGATAACAATGGAAAGGTGAACTGAAATATATAGCCAGATGCACTTAGATGTACTTTATCATGTAATTGCATCATGTAGTCACTCCATTTTACCAGGCGTGATTTTGAATTTTAATTGAAGGTTAGCATGTCTCTGGCATTAAGGATTTGCTTATTTTCCAATTAGCATCACAGAGATGTCTTGGCTGCCTTGTATAAAGCATATTTATGAAGAAATTTATTGAATATTGGTATCTGAGTCAAAGAGGTCTCTGAGTTTGTAACCATGTGTTTACAATTGTAAACTTTGATCAAACTAGAAGGAAAATGGATCTGTTCTTTTTCACAACAGTTCATGTCTCTATAACCAATTTTTTATAGATAATATAGAGAACAATCTCCAGAGGCTTGATTAAGAGACTAAAACAGGGAGTTTGATTGTCATTCTGGTGATATAGAAAGCAGGTGAGAAGATATTAATTCTTCTGTTTCATTATTGAGAATCAGGGAACATTGTAATATGACATAGGCATATCCAATGTTTATAGGATTAGAACTTCTTGTAGCCTTCTAAGTCTAATTTGTAATCTAAAAATTTATAGGGAAAATAGAACAACAGAAAAGTAGAATAAACTTTAATAAAAAAGAACTAGGAGAAACAGAAAAAAATAGGAAATAATGGAACAAGTGTTAGAGAATATTAGAGGAAACCTGTGAAATTTGTAATGTGCTATAAGCAATGTGATTTCTAGCACATCCCAAAATGATACCTATTGAATTGAATACTACAAACTTCCTGTCCCTAGAGGTATAAAGGATAACACCTACTGGGTTTATAGCTAAATTTAGTTACCATAAATGCACTAGTTGTATGTTTTCCACTGGTGAGTCAACAGCACATTCAGAGTTTTTAGGCATCTTGCTATAGCAGTTCATCACAGGTTTATGGAGGACATGGCAGAAAGTATACCCCCACCATATGGGATATATGTATAGGAAGAAAAATGTATTGTCTTTTCATTACAAATAAGTTGGTTGTATAGTAGATAAAGGCACTTTTCACAGTAGAAAAAGCATGACTGCACTGTAGAAATAAAATGAGTGAGTAGTAGAATTAGTGCAGCTGCATAGTAAAGACAACATGACTGTGCAGAGAAAATAGGGCAACTGCACAGTTGAAATAAAATGACAGCATGGTAAAAAGCTGCACAGTTGCCTTATTTCTCATGTGCAGCTGCTTTATTTCTACAATGCTATCACCTTATTTATGATGAATAGACCATACACTGTTCTTACAATACTTTTGTCCAGTTTGGTGAGGGATATTACAGGGATTTTAGCAGTTCAGAATTTAATATTCCTATCCCCTCAACCGTTCTTTAGCATTTTGTTTATGTTACCATATAAGCTCTAGAATGCAGAAAGGAATTATTTCAAAAGTGCCTACTCAAAGTAGGATGTTACATAACTTGAAAACAAAACTTCATGTTCTATTGCTAAGGACTTCTTCAGGACAGAGAGCAAAATTGAAGCATATGATTTACCTCCTGATACAAAATATTTTCCTTTTGTTCTTCTATATATTTAACTTAATTCTGGTTTTTTATTATTAATGCAATTAGTTAAATCATGAAATTTGTTACAACAGGGCAGTTTTGAAAAGTAATATCTATTTTAACCTTTACCTTGTATAGAGAATTTTAAAGGAAATCAAATCTTTAATCAGACATTCATCCAAGTAGTTTGTGGTCCTTTCAGATAGCATTGGTAAAAGAAATTGAGGAGAAGGAAGAACCATGTCAAAAGGACCTGAGCCTTTGATGCGTAAGAACCCAATGCCTTTTAACCGTGGTGGGCCAGGGCCATTTAGAGGACCACCTCCAGATATGCGTGGCCCTCCTGGTGACATGCGTGGACATTTTCGTGATATGAGGGGACCGCCAAACAGGCGTGGGCCTTTAAGAGACATGCCAGGCCCTCCAGGTATGAGAGGACCTCCTTTTCGTGGACCACCACCAGATGATATGTTTGGCATGGATGATGACTTTGGTCCTCCAATGGATATGCATAGACATCATAGAGGTCCACCCCCAGATATGTTTGATGATAGATTTGATGATGGCTATGGTCCTGATGATAGATATGGTCCAGATGACGACTATGGACCACCACCTAATATGCGAGGTCCAAGAGGACTCCCATTTGACATGAGAGGTCCACCCCGTGGACCACCATTTGATATGAGAGGGCATCCAGACATGGGTCCTGGTCCTAGGATGAGAGGTCCACCTGGTATGCGTGGGCCACCAGATATGTTTGGACATCCTGATGATTTTCCCGGACCACCTGGAATGAGAGGAGGACCAATGCAGAGGGGAAATATGCAGAGAAATTCTGATCGGAACATGAAAGGTAGGTCCTTTGGAGCAAATAGAGACAATCAAAGACCTTCTGGGATGGCCAGTGGTGCGAAATCCCAGAAAGGGAAGACAAGTAAATCTCAGAAACAGAAGACAAAAAAGTCCAAAAAAGCACAGGGGAAATCAAGGTATGATATGTCTTCAGAGAAGAAAGTCAGTGTTCTGAAAGGAGCCAACTAACTTAGTAAATTATGGGCCTTTAGCGCCATTTTAATTATACTAGCAAAAGTTTTCTTTTATTTGACAGCAGCACTTAACTGCTGAGCAGAACATCAATGGTTTGAGCCATAGTTGGGATGCTCACTGACTATCCTCCCAGCAGCAAATGGGTACCTGGTAGTAGCAGTGGGGAGTTAAGTTAGGCAATGAGGGGTGAACTGGCCACCCTACCTCACAATGGTGATGACTTGGGAAAAGTGTCTTCTCTAACAGTCACTCCCCATTGTATGGAATTGTATAGGGGACTAACCTTTGTGTAACTTACCCATACCAAGGAATTTATTGTTGTGATTTCTGTATTCCTAGCAAATGTTGGCTATTTATGATGGCATTATCTGTGCATGGCAGTAATGAAAGAAGGGTAATACACATTGTAGGAACACTCATGAAAGATATAAATCTCTGCCAAATAGGTATTCTATGAGGGAGACTTTCAGTGAAATTATTGTAAAGTATTCTCCAACAATTGTTTTTGCTCTTCCAGAACAAGTGGCCCACTTATTTTTTTCATATAGTATTTGTATATATATATATATATATATATATATATATATATATATATATATATATATATATATATATATATATATATATATATATATATATATATATATATATATATATATATATATATATATATAGTATATATAGCACAAAAAAGCCGGAATATTCTTTTAGCACTGACAGCTTTTTTCATCCAACACTCGTCAGAGTATGAAACGTCAGTTAACGACCAAAAGGTGAACCGAAATATATAGCCAGATGCAGGTACACATGATATGATGAATAATGTGTCTATTTGGCCCTATGATTGGCCAGTTAGCACCTATTCACCATTGCTTACTTGAGGGGTCCAAGTGAGAAAATGAACTCGTTTTGTTTACACAAGACTGGGTTTTGAGTCTTAGTGTAAACTGATTCCAGAACACTTAAATGAAAGGTAATCTTGCTTGCCCTGTGATCTGAAAATTATCATCTTTATATGTTTTGACGCATTCTGGATTTGTAATAAGATGTTGTCCTATGGCCGAATCACTTTTCATTTTAGAATTAGACATTTTGTACTCTGACAAGTGTCAGACGAAAGAAGGGTTCAGTATGCTAAAAGAATGTTCCCGCTTTTTCGTGCTATAGTGAAGTTCTATAGTACCAACAGACTTTTCATACACACACACACACACACACACACACACACACACACACACACACACACACACACACACACACACACACACACACACACACACACACACACACACACACACACACACACACACACACATATTGCATTGGAGTGATTAAATTTTGTAGTTAAACAATTGAAGAATTAGGAATAATTATCTATTGATTATTTTGTTTTAAGTTCATTGTGGAGTTGTGATTTGATAGTTTGCTCTTATACAGTGAAGTTAAAGAATCTACTGAAGGAAAACCAGATGTTGATAAAAAGCCAGAGACCACAGCAGATACTGAAACAGGAGTAAGTTACTAAGCAGAATGTTCAGAGTTTCCAAAAATTTGTATTTTGAACATATTTGCCAGACATTTTAGTCAGGCAGTAGACAGGTTATTCTTGATTGTGTAGAAGCTATATCAGTGCATATTTTTTATTGGAAAAATTGATATGCACACAGGGCTTGAAATAAGGAGTAGTCATGGGTTAAGTTCTGCTAAAAATGGCTACTGATCACCACAAATGGCCACTAACTGCCACAAACCTCCTGTTGAGCATTCACGGTAGCTGCCATCTTTTGTGAGGACTGACATTTAATATTGCCATACGACAACCCTCTCTTGCTAGAAACACACACAGACAATGTTCCAGATCATTTTCATTCTAATTGCCCTACTCTTTTTGATGCATAAGTGATTGTCCATTTGGCTTAAGTGAACTCCAAAACTTTCTGAGAGGTCAGTTGCTGTCACTGGCCATTTTTGAACCTTATTTCAATGCTTGGGGATAATGCAGTACTCTTTTGGCTGGTAAACAATGCATGTTTGCAAATCTGCCAAATTAATGTTCAAGACTTGGCAAATATTTTGACTGAATGAGTACATCCTATGTCCTGATAATGTTTAAGTTACAAAATATTTTTAATTTGCATTGCTGCTGAATGACTTTGATGCTGAATGAAAGGTAGGGCATTTTTTATTTTATCAAAAATCTTTCATAGATTCACCCTAAGTGTGACATACATTTGTCTACAAAATGCATTTTAGTCAAAATCTATGTAGAATACTTGTTTGATTGGGCTCACTTTTTGTTTCAGAAGAGTGATCTTGCTGCAGCTGAAGGTGAAGAGGTAATCTTTACTAGGCTTATTTTGGCTTAGATTGGCTTATTTGGAAACCAATCTGGTATCCTGTTTACTTTCACATTCAAGTTACGGAATAAATCGACAAATAGTTATGACCAACTATATATTGTCAAGACAGAAGCAAGTAATTTTCTCATGCGATAATTAAATTCTGACAGGCATATACCAAGGTTTTTTCTCATTCCATCTCCCTTGAATGGTGTATGCACCCACGTTCATATGCAATCACATGCACATCGCTGAGAAGGTTGACTGTCTTTGCATGATTTGCCAAACTGTGAGCGGAATGGGAGCAATTCATTAAATATCTTAAATATGGGAAACATCTTGCTAGCCTGGTTATCCTTGACTGTTATATCTTATCATTACAACTTCACTTGTTATGATCTTAATTTATGATTAATCTGTGAAGTTATTACTCAATATTTGTTAATGCAATATGCAATTTGAGTAATGAACTGAAAGTTTTTATTATGGAATTGGTTTATTTTCTTCCAGAAAACCAAAGAAGAACAAAGGTAGGCAGGCTATATTGCTATGATTTGTTGACATGTAGTTTTAGAACATTTACCCCAAGTTCATTCCCCTATGGAATATTATCTTTGCCCCCCTGTAGCCCACCAAATGTTGCCTAGGCTTGTTCTTTGGTAGTGAAGCAGCATTGTATTTCCTATGTTGATCTCTTCTGTGTCCCATACTTATAGTTCAGGTTTGTTTTGAGTTTCCTTTCCCTCTCAGGGGAACTGCTAGTTTCTCTTATTGCTAGCAACCATTATGATAATAAATTTTCTGATATAGTTTTCAATAATTCTGTTGAAATAGTTGTATACTTTATATATTAGCACCATATATGTTAGACAAATTTTGCATGTTCTTTTTATGGTGGACCCTCTTTCTTTTTTTGTAGTGGTGATGAAGGAGAAGAAGATGGTGATGAAGAGGAAGAATCTGGTGAAGAAGAATCAGGAGATGATGACGACGATGATGATGACGATGATGAGGATGAAGGTGAAGCCTTAATTTGTTTATTGATCACATGCTAAATTAAGTTGCCACATTCTATTTTACATTTAGTCATTGGTTGTATCATACAGGTTATAAAGCAGTTGTAGACCATTTTCCTTTACTTGGCATAATCAGGCCTCTGTGTAAGGACTTTAGCAGACACCTGACTGATTGTGCACCTCATGGCGATATTTTGCATTAAATTGCACAATTTATATCCACTGTTTATTGCCAAGGTATGCGATCTGGCTAATTTTCAAGAATGAGGCATTTGATGAAGCGCACACCTTGTCTCATTGAGGTGCGTGCTGAGGCACGTGTGTGATCCCCCACTGTAAACTGAAAGGTCTGCATAGTCTGAGTCAGGAATGTAGGAACCGGGGGGGGGGCCAGAGGGGCCATGGCCCCCCACTTTTTAGCACACTATGCAAAAGTGCCCCTTTGAAGCCCAAATGGGCATGGTAATGTGCCCCTTTTAGGACTTGGCACCCCACTTTTAAGATGCTTCCTACGTTCCTGGCCTCAGTTGGCTGGGAATAGTCAAAATTCATAAATGATCTACACCCTTTACTTTTTTGGGTTCTTCTTACATTGTTATCCCTAATGGTTCTTACACTCAAGCTTTTAGTCAAGCTATGCTTTCCATCAATTGTTTCAATAATCAATTTCCTCTTTTCTTAAAGGCCAGAATCAGACAATTACTGATTAGATGAATCAATATCATTGATGTTTCTGTTTGACATGTTTATTTGATATGTTGCTAATTCCCATTATTTATGAGTAGCAGCTGTATTGTACTTGTAGTTCATTTATTGTTTGTGTAGTTTTACTAGAAGTTTTAAATGGCAATGGTGATGAAGTTACAGTAGAGGAAGTCAAGAATGGGTCAAAGTTTGATCACATACTGACAGTGGGATACCAGTTTTGTTTGCTGAATGCAATGAAATAGTCTACACTCTGAAAGTAGATGGGATGTTACAATCTTCCCCTATTTTTATGTGTATTTTGTTAATTTCTTTTACTTAAATCAATTAGATGAAGATGAGTCCGGAGATGATGAAGATGAAGATTCTAGTACTGACACAAGTGAAGCTGCAAAGAAGGAAGAAAAGCAGGGAATGAGCTCTGGTGATTCTAAGCAGATGAATCAAGGCATGGCACAAATATTGTTTTTGTAGTATCTTATTGTAGAATTTGCTATATCTATTATGTGTAGAGAGTTTGAAGAGTCATTTAGTTGCTTGTGTTGCATATTTAGGTAGCTAGGTGGCACTTTATTGCCTTTTGCAATAATTAGCAGCATCAGGGAAATGCTTTTAGAAAGCTATGGAAGGAGTGGAATATATGATGTGTAAATAGTGAAGGGACATTAAGTTTATTGCCATGTTTTCTGTAGCTTAATGCATTTTTAGGCCGTTCATTACTCTGTTGAGAATTTACTTCCATTTTCTGTGTACGCATTATTTTTGAAGATTTGTGCACGATGCTGCTATTTGATTTCTGTAGAAGCTCTGTTTAGCCGTCATCTCTTTTAAAGTCTCTCTTCAGACAATTCCCTCAAGGGGTCGTTCATAAAGTACGTACGCTCAAAATCATCATACTTTTGACCAACCCACCCACCCTGTACGTGCGAGTAGGCTTTGACTTAACCTGCCCACCTACCTCTGTACGAGCGTACAAAGGTTTGTTTGATATTTCTTGAAAAATAATACCCATTTTTAGCAACAATTTTTTACAAAGTGGGGAAAGAAAGCATTAAGTTCCCACTCTTTGAAGAAATTGCATCGTACGTACGCATTTGACTTTACCCATCCACCGACCCTTAAAGCGTACGTACTTTCTGGACGGCCCCCAAATTATAGAATATTTATATAATTCTCTAACTTTTTGGCCCGTAGCCCCTCAAGTTTTTTGATATCTCAAAAGGCAGGAGATAGATATTGTCTCTCTTGCTCTTGACTCAATTTCTGAAGTTTGAAGTTTTCTTAATTATGTTCCTATCTTATTGATTGACTTTAGCCAAGAAGAAGTTGGCCTATCTGTATAGACTTACTGTTATTTGACAGTTTATTGTTTTGTGTAATAGAAATATTAAAAGAAGTCTTTCTAGTTTGTTGATATTGACTTTTCAAAATCAGCAAAGAATTTATATGCCCCCAAGGGCTTAGTACAATGTTTACCAAATATGATGCAGTATTCTATATTACATAATATCTTGCAATAATTTGGTATTATATCATCTTTCAGGTCAGGGATCTAGACCTCATGGAACAATCAGGTTTGATAATGATAGATATATACATATGTAATGGGGTCATTTATTTAGTATATACGCACGAAGGGGGGAGGGCTCAAGCAGAAGCACACGTTTGCATGATTGGCGCACCCAAGTACGTACGGAAAATATAAAACTAATTGCTTTTTGTGCATGTATTCTGTAATGCTCTTATTTGCAAAAAGATGCCATCTTTACTATCAACGAAAGTGTTTCTACACATCACTAGTGGTGTTAGTAAAGCAATTAAACGACCCTCTTTAGTTATACTTACTTAAAAGACCATTTGGGATCGTTAGTCAGGCGTTGAGTGAATAGCACAATTTGCGTACATACGCAAAAAGGGGTTACCTAGTGAGCATACACGTGCGTATCAGGGGGTGGGGAGGGGGTCGGATTTTTCCCAATTTAGTGTGTTGGTACTTATTGAATGACCTCAAAGGTGTGTAGATATTAGTTTTCTGCACTACAGTGAGGATGTTTAGGTCATATGTATACGTCAAGTAAGGTAATTTTGAAGTTCATTCATGTCCCAAGCTGGGAATCTGTGTATTCTTTTGGTCCCTTGTTTTGCTATTCATGACCATTCTCCAGCAACTTATCTTCATAAAGAAAAGCCTTTATGGCTGATAGGCTTTTTGAGATATGTCAAATTAATGGAAGCAGAGAAGCTTCTCAGCACTTTAGGTTTGCACTACTGAAGTTCTTCACAATATTTGTATTAAGGCCTCAGATGCCAATGCCACCGGATCGACCTGAATTTCAACAGCGAATGCCAGGGATGGGTCAGATGCAACGACCTGGTATGCCTCCTCCTGGTATGCCAATGAACAACCAAAGACCCTTTCCTGGTCCACCTGGTGTGCAGCGTCCTATGATGGACCAACAACGGATGATGCATCCTGGCCAACAATTTGGTCAGGGAATGAATCAGCCAGGAATGCCTCTTCGCCCTCCAGTTATGCAGCCACCACGCATGGATATGCAGCGACCTGGCCAGCCAGTTATGATGAACAGTGGTCCACCTGGCAATCCCCCACCTGCTATGCAAGGTCTGCCTGGACAACCAGGAATGGGGCAACGTATGTAATCTTTTCTTTGTGTACTTCTCTGAAATTCGGTTTCCTGCTCTTATTTGTGCTTTGACAAATGGTTGAGCTTTGTTTGTAGCAGTGTGACAAAATGAGTAAAGTAGATCCATCCATATACCCATAAATATAATTGATGAGAAACTGATAAAAATAGGTGTTGCGCACAAGTTGGGTATAAAGTGGCATATTAGCATATATATTTAACATAAAAAAAGAATGCTGGAAGAGGAAAAAATTTAAATAAAGAATAGTCATATTTAGTGTTTCGGAAAAGTTAGTGATATTTTCTAATTTGTATGTCTTTCAGTATATAAGAGGTTGGTGTTTCATGTATTTGTAATGATTTGGAAAGTTCCTTGTTTTGTTTGATATAGAGTTATAGTTCATCTGTTCCAATACACATTCAGAGCAGGCACTGGTATCTCACCGTAGGCCATAATTTGGTTTCAGCTGTAGCAGTCAAAATATGAACTTGATCAGTTGCTCTTGCAATTTTTGGTCATCTATTTTAGTTCACTACGCTCTCCTTGCTATCTAGACATCAAGGAGGGTTATTTAGTTGAATAT
The DNA here is from genome assembly GCA_964019165.1 of Mastigias papua. NCBI lineage: Eukaryota > Metazoa > Cnidaria > Scyphozoa > Rhizostomeae > Mastigiidae > Mastigias > Mastigias papua. Next base: position 5,330,845 of record OZ025268.1, read on the forward strand.
ATGTGCTCCCCATTTCTACCTTTGTAATTTTTGTAGCCTTAAGATAAACAAAAGTTATGTTGTCTTAGAGCATAATACACGAGGTATTTTTCCTTGTTGTGTAGCTCAGCTTCAAAGACCCATGGCACCTGGACCCCAGGGCGTTGTTGGAGTGCCACCCAATCAAATGATAATGGGTCAAAGACCAGCTGTCCTGCCACAAAGGCCTGCAATAATGCCAGATCAAATAGCAATGGGCCAACGCCCTGCATTACCAATGGCCTCAAACCAAGGGCTGCAAGCAAGTCCAGCGGGGGTGTCTATAATTCGGCAGCCAGGTATGATACAGCAGCAGGCTGTTGTTCCCAGTGGCCAAACCATTGTTACAAATCAAAGGGTATGTTTGAATGTTTTGATTTACCACCTTGTATGAAATAGATGCCAAGAGACTAGGATATAAAAATGTTATATTAAAGGATGAGCCTTCGATGCAAATAACGTATGCATGTATATGGTTTACCCTGTCATGTTGTATTGATTCCCTTTGGAACACATGCTTTTTTTATACGGAACGGTTTTATGGAGAACCTACATGTGGAAAGTTAGGAAATTTAGGTCACTTGGACTACTACAGACAAAACCTCGAAGTTGCTTTTTAATTTTTGATATTGTTATCGCTGCAGACAAACAAGAATTAGGAAGCTGGTGCCATTAATTGCAGTCAAATTCGCATAATTTATGTGTAATCCACGTGGCAGCGTTCCATAGAGGGGTTTGTCTTGAAACTTAGAAATGTTCATAGTATCATGGCCTAGCACTTAGCACGTATAATATCTGTAAATTATATACTAAATTTGTACTTATAATTAAGGAGCTGTTAACAAACTTTCAATAGTACAATCTGGCTAGAAGAGCTCCAGAATTGGGAAGTTTTTGAAAATTAGACCTTGAGTTAGGTTCCCTGTAAAAGAAAAGACGGATATGCTATTTATGCTAATAGGCATCATCCAATTTTTTCAGTGAATATATTTCTTTTTCAACGCATAAGTTCATGTAGAAATTGAAAATGGTTGACTGGTATCTAATTGTCTGTCTACCGATAGCTCCCAATCCAGCAGCAGCCACAGCAGCAGCAAATTCAGCAGCAGCAACAACAGCAACTTCAGATACAACAACAGCAACAGATTCAGCTTCAGCAGCAGCAACTGCAACAGCAGCAGCAATTACAGCAACAACAGCAGCAACAGCAGCAGCAACAGCAGATGCAGATGCTAAGGTTCCAACAGATGCAACAGCAGCAAAGACAGCAAGGCGTGCAGGCAGTGCAGGTTCAGCAGGGTATTCCCGCACAGACACAGCAAGTCATTACGCAAAGACTCCCTGGCCAGGCTGTTGTCCAAAGGCAGAGCACGCCTTTGCAAGGCGCACAATTGCAAATGATTCGTAATCAAATGATTGTACAGCAGAATCATGCTGGACAGGTAGTTGGCACTGCCGCTGTCCAAGGTCTGCAGCAGAACGCTTTACAGGGTGCACAATTAGGATCAGTAGCCCAGTCTGTAGCAGTGCATCCTACAGCAGGAGTTCAAACGGCGGCGGCAGCAGCGGCAATGCAGCAGAGAATGGTCTTTGCCGGGAATGCAGCAGTCCCTGCCGGCATGCAGATACGGCCAGGATTCTCTGCTCAAGGAAGTGAATACATTGCTGCTGCTGCTGCTCAGCAACAGCAACAACAGCAACAAAGAAAACTTTTTGAAGCCCAGATGATGAGGCAGCAGCAGCAGCAACAACAACTGCAGCAAGACCCAGCGAGACAGAAACAGGTTCAAAAAGCGGTATAGTATTCTTACTACTGTTGTTTGTAGAGTTTCATAAAGTGTTGTGTTTTTGCTTCTACTGCACGCCAGTTTTCATACACTCGTATGGATCTTCGATGCCCATTCTCCAAATATCTTAGAAAGGGTGTGAGCACATACACGGGCATGTATAATCTGCGTGTATAATTTGCGATTTTCTGCGTGTACTCAGTCCAAAACATATACATATACCTGGTTCTTCTTGGACGTAGAGGCCTAGATGCTTGACGAGATTCTTCTACTTTTGCCTAAGCCTTAAAATACAATTTGTAGATCTTTCTGCGCTTTCCTTCTCATATACACACTTTTTTTTATAAAAATATAGTCAATAGGAATATTAGAGCTGAACATCGCTGGAATTTAAGAAAATCTAATAATAGTGGAAGCCTCAAGCTTCATGGTGACTTTAATTGTTTGTTTCTTTGAGTTTTTGTAGAAAGCAAAATAATTGTGAGTAATTAAAGTATGATGGAACTCAACAACTATTTGGGGAGTGTCTGCTAGACACTTTTTATTATAGGAATATATAGTCTATACGAATGCTAACGGTCAAATTCACGGAGATTTGATAATAGTTCTCAGCTTAAAATCGACAAATTTTAGATATATTAAGACTAACCAAAAATTAGGTATTCTTATAAAAAGTGCTCACTGTGATTTTTTAGATATATCTGTTTTTCGGTTAAATATTGATTTTGCCATTTATTATTAGCTGACATAGCATGACCTTTACACACTCGTTGTATTTTCAGAGGACTTACCCCAATCTTTTTTGTTTTTTTGATTAGATTATGTGAATAGAGTTATCCCTTCCTATGCACTTGTAAGGATGGCTCATAGTATAGTATTAAGCTTTCTAACTGTATGCTTTGTTGTTAAGTGCCAAATGTGATAAAAGATATACCTGAAGTTATTAGCATTTTTCCATTCAGGACACCGTTTTATTGCCGTTTTTGGTAGCCGTAATTGTTTCACAGTGAAACCTGATGTTTTGATCTCGAGATATTTTAATTTGTTCCTGTTATCTTTATACAGACAACCTCAGCTCTTCATAAAGATAAAAGGCGTCGGTATAGCGACGATAGTGGAAGCCCCTATAGCAGCAGGTCAAGGTCAAATTCAAGATCCCGGTCGAGATCGTGGACGCGTTCAAATTCACGATCAGTATCAAGATCGTTATCACGTTCAGGATCTAGATCTTTAAGCAGATCACCTTCCCGTTCTTGGGCATCACGATCTGTCTCAAGGTCGCGATCGAGATCATTAACACCAGATATAAACAGAGAGGCAGACCAGCGTGCCAAGATACGCGAAGCGCAGTTGCTTGATAGGTACAGAGAAAATCGCTCAAGGGAGAGGCAGCCACCGAGGGACAGAGGTGGATATAAAGATATACGCACTAACAGCAGAGATAGGGAGCGGGAAAGATCTCGTGGTAGACCAAGGGATGATCGTTACTCTCGTGATGATGGTAGACACAGAGCACATCATGCCGCATCAAGAGACCATAGGGATTCGAGGGATATTAAAGATCAACGGCCACACCGAGAGCAAAGGGAGCCTAGAGATCAAAGAGAGCTAAGAGATCAAAGAGAGCTAAGAGATCAAAGGGAGCTAAGAGATCAAAGAGAACCAAGAGATCAAAGGGAACCAAGGGAGCAGAGAGAGCAGCGTGAGCCCAGAGATCAGAGAGATTATTCGAGAGAGCAAAGGGCCCCCAGGGACAACCGAGGCGGAAAAGATAAGCGAGAATACGACCGGAGAATGGAGAGGGAGAGAGATTTGGAGAAAGACAGGCCATCAAAGAGACGAAGGAACGAACGTGATAGGGACCAAGATGAAAATGATGAGGATAAGAATGATTCTATGAGGGTCAGTAAAATATGCAGTTTTTCCGGCAATTCCTGTAGCTGTAGAAACTCAGTACAAAAATTTCAGGCAAAAAATTATTGTAGCAATTTAATGAGCTTTTTTATCTACCTCAAAGTACTTATTATTGATGCGATGTAGAAAGCAAGTAAAATTTATTTTAGTTAAGCTCCCCTTTCTTGAATCGTCTTGCAGTGCTGGCCTTCTTCTGCGGCAATAGTCGGTCCTCATCTTATATTGAATGTGTTAGGTGTGGATTATTCACCATTTTTGCATGCTTTTTGTCTTTTCGTCCCATTCCTGTTCTTTTACCAGTTCCTATTATGTTATATTTTCTGCTACCCATCGAATAAAGAGAGAGTTTCTGCATTTATCTGCAGTCTTGGTTCTGTCCTGATTTGTCATAATAATAATGGTTTGCAGTCAGAAAGTTAAGTAGCATGAACACTTGTTTGCTTTCCTGCAGAGAGGTGCGACTCCAGACTCTGCTCAAAGGCGGCCGAGAAGAGACTCAAGAAAGAGTACTGAAGGCCAAGCAAGCATTGGGGCCACTAAATCAGAAAAGAACAGAGTGATGATATCAAACCTGTCATCAGCTACCACCGAAAGGAGATTGAAAACACTTATGGCTGAGATTGGTAAAATTGAGGTAAAGTTGTGAATGGTTACATTGTTTAACAGTATAGCTTTATCAGTTTTTGACCGAATATTTTAGATTGGAACAATCTTTCCTGGTGCCAGATAAAATGCAACGCTCGTTGCGAAGATCTTTCGACCAGAGATCTGTAATCTTTGCTTGGATAGAAATTGCGGTATCAAGGTGAAATATAGTGATCGGTTGCAAATACAGTAATATCATAGGGACTATACAGTTGATCCAACAGATTGTGCTTCTTGGTGGAAATTGAATCAAGAGGAACTGAGAGCTAGCGATACCTGGCAAGCAGTGTTTGAAATCAGACCGACTAGTAGAGTAGAAAACTCTAGCGAGTTACAATGTCATTTACCCATTGTTGTTGAATGCTCCGTTCTCGGGTAGTGATATTCTTTATTGGTAGGTTGTCCATTCAGTTTTGCTAGGCTTATTATCTTTGAAATAAAATGATGACGCTTTCATATGAAAAATATTTTGTAGATTATGCAAAATATCTGCTCTTTATATATTCGAAATAGGGCTTGCCTGGTATCAAGGAAAGGAGTATTTTCCTTCCTCTGGGTGTTTCTACGGAGGAGTGGGACAGTTTCTCAGTATCGTTAGATGACCAATGTTTTTTGTGTTTTTAGCTTCTCAAAATATCGAGATCTCGGCACAAGGCGTTAGTGACGTATGTGAAACCTGATCATGCTATGACTTGCAAGAAAAAGTTCAACAGGTAATAGCAACAACAGCAATTTAGCCTAGTATGTTATTGCAATGTAGACCAGTTTTTAACTGAGTTTACCAAAATTTCATTTGTATTAAGAAATGGTAGCACCTTACTCTTTCTACTATTTTCACCCTCTCTAGTAGAAATAAATCCCACGTCCTCATGCGGGTTTGATGAACGAAGGAACCAAGGGTATTGCAAAGCGCAAAACATATGCCACCAAGTGTAAGGAGAATATTGTCAAGTATTAGCTTTTTTCAAATTTGTTGTGAAGATCTTGAAATACTATTCATGTGTCTGATAATCCTGCATATCTAGCAGTCCCACATCGAATAAAGAGGTTGAGTTAGTAAAATCTCTACAGGAATATAGGAAAGAACACTATAGAACTGTCCAGTGTATCTCTTTTCAGTTCCGCGCTGTCAAATTTCGTAGTTTGATTATGCTCTTCGATTTAATTGATGTATGAGCTAGAAATCGCAGCTTAGCTAATGAATAGCTTCGATTTCATTAGATTAAATGTAAATTGGTCAGCACAGTATTTTCTTAGCAGAAGGAGGTCAATTTATTCATTGAAATATATGAGTAAATATACTATGTAGTAGTATATTTACTCGTAGTGAAGGTTTCTCAGTTGACATAGGGGCGAGAATTTTGCCGAAAGAGATGTGATATTCTAATTTCTTTGAGAGGTGACTGGCCACAGTTCTGAAACTTGTGGGACACTGGAATTTTACTTAAAGAGCTTATAACCATAGACATACGAAAGTAGACGCTGTATAGTTATCTTCTTTTTCTCGGAAATTTAGTCATTTGCTTAGTCACTGTAAGTAATCGAAAATGATGGTAATTTTTGAAATTTCGAAATTACTTAGGGCTGTTGTGGATGGCAGTGAAGTTACAGTTGAGTTTGTCTGAATGCAAGGTATGTTTTTTCGTTTTCAGTGCCACTAAGTGTATTTGTGTTCATTCGTGTTCATTTGTGTTCATTCGTGTTCATTTGTGTTCATTCGTGTTCATTCATGCTCGCTCGTGTTCAGCGTTTAACCTGCTATTATATATGCGCATGCATCTCATTTGTCTAAGATCCTTCTGATAGACTGGTTTTGATGTTTAACTCTCATATCAAAATCACCCAATAAGATTAGTCGTACATCTCTGATCTGAAGAGACTGTTCGTCTGACCAATTTGCTTGTAGGTGTGTGATAAAATACCTTGCTTCATATTATTGCTAGTCTATTAGGAAATGGTAAACGGTTATTTGTAAGTTTCCGAGAACGGCTTTTGGCCACATTACGTTTCATAGGAGCGTTGTATCTTAGGCTTCAGCATAAGAATTGTACAGCATTTTACTTTTAGCCCAAGTCAGGGAGAGCTGCGCTCATTGATACGTTTGCTCTATATGAAACAGTTAACATCATGTGTCAATAAAGTTAGTGTTATTTAGACAAAATTGGGTTGTTGTGCCCTGTGTGAACATGGAGCTTTGAGTCGTGAGCGTGGAGCTTTGAGTGATAGAGAAGTTCGATGCTTTATTTCACAGTACAGAAATGTTTAGCACTTTCTCCCATTTTGATTCCTAAACAAAGAGATGTGGCTTCTACTTTATAAGACGCAACCTTAGGAGGAACTGAAAAGCTGAATCAGAAGAAATTGTATCTTTCATTCTCTGACCTGGAAGACCTGTGGTGATCAGATAATTTTGCAGCAGTACGTGATGATCGCATCTCCACGATAATTCCTATAGCTGCAGAAAGATTCTTATTATGATGTTGGTTTTTCAGCAATTTGCCGGTAAGTATCTGGGTTAAATATCATGACAACTCTTCCAAAGAGTTTCCATACTTTTATGGAAAGCCGTAGGTATTTTTCGGAATATACTTTTCATCGCCATATACATACATATGCAGTTCCCCTGATTTGCTGTCATACTGGACTTGGAATCGTATTTTTTAATTGCTGAACTGTGACCACTTCGAGAGTACGTTTGCATCATTTCTCAGTCCAAAAAAGTATTTCTAGCAAGCTACGACAGTGTGGGACATGAGCACTTGTTATATTGTGAAACTTTTAATGCATTCATGACTCTTCTTTGTCGGAGGAATACATTTATCTTCGATTTTTGTTTTCCTAGGTGATTTTGTGTTTGTCTTAAGTACCACCGGGGTGGTACTTTTCAGTCCCAAAAATTCTCGAGCTATTTTGACAAGAGACGTCATTTGTCTTCATTCAAATGTTTCTGTTTTGTTTTGCAGATCTTAGAAGGATTTGTTCTTTGTAGCTCTTGAGTCCTATCCATTTTGTTTCGAGTGTTTTTTCAAAGAAAATTTTTCTGTCTCGGAAATTTTTGTCTGACGGCGAGCTCGATCTTTTATGCATCGCGATATTGCTGAGCATTCAACTGGTTTTCGCTGGAAATGCACGAAGATGATAATATATTCTAAAGGTTCCTGGACTTTCTTGACCCCAAAGTTCATTACATTTTGAACAATGCTTCTGCATTGGCCTCAGTTGTGTTACTTTAATTTACTGCTGCACTGCACTTGATGCAGTAAAGTTGTGAGTTATCAGACCCCAGTTTATAAGAAGGAAGATGGTTCATGCTGCTGAGCCATGACACATTCAGCTTAAATTGTATGAATATCCGGCCAGTGATTTCATTGATTGGCATTTCCTTGACTTAGTCCGTCAATTCAATCTAGATTAAATGTTAATGTAGATAGCTGGTCTAAAGAAAGCGCCCTTTTTATGTTAATGGCCATTAATATGTAGTTGATCAAGTAGATTATCCCCTATTGGAATGTCCTAAGTTCAATGCAACGATATGTATTACTGAGAAAACAGATCAGTTTAGAGTGATAGCTATCTATATTCTATGATACAAGATTTGACTGTCCCTCTTTGCTGTTGAGCCTACAAAGCAGTAATTATCACCTAATGAATGTCGAAAAATAATGTTTTTTTCACTGTGCTTATGGATATACCTTGTGATAAAGTTTGACAGATCTTATCTGCTTTGTATGTTAAGAGACTGAATATGTCATATTTGAAAGGATGTAGTTGATAACCAATGTCATGCTACTTAGCATGAGTCGCTTGCTACGAGGGTTAGTATTCTTGGCAACAGCCCATACCCGGGTTGCAGTCCAAATATTTTCTATGCTAGTTTTGGTTTTCGTTCTGTACCCTTAGGATCAAAGAAGGGAGCTCATTATACTCCCCGTTTATTTCACAAGTTTCTAGTAGCCTTGTACAATCCAATTAAGCTGCATACTTAGAAGGGTTACTTTTTACTTTTGGCGTTAGATCTCAGTGAGGTGAGGTTGTGTCTAGAGCTCTCTGAGGGCTGTTGTATTACGCCTTACTAAGTCCCTAGTTTCATGCTTAAATCTTAAACGTTTTTTTATATAAGGACCCACCACTAGGCCTAGTTCTAAAATTTTCTCATTTTTGATCTTTTTGACCGCAGTTACTTTCTAAAATGCCTTAACAATTCCTTAGTTAAAGCTGGACATTTAGTGCTATAGATAATTTTAAGTGTTTGACGTTAAGGCAGGACACTGTGGACACTGTAAGCTTTTAAGAGAAACCCATCTATGAACCATGTACTACAAGGAATATAGCACTCTATGTGAATTTGGCTTCTTAGCTCTCAATTGTTTGCAGTGATAACAATATTAAAAATTGAAAGCTCCTTAGGGATTTTGTCTTTAGTAGTACAGGTTCCTTTGGTTTTTCGGCTTTCTACATGTAGGTTCGTTATGTAAAATGTGTATTCTCGTTGTGCACCAGTTTGGACTAGCTCAGGTCATTTTGCCCATATGCATTGTAATTCCTCTACTATACGCCGGCTGTTTGGTTTAAATGACAATAGTATAAAATATTTTGTGTACCATGTGATATGGAAGTTGTTCCCTATGAAACGATACATTCTGTCGCGTCAACTTTTCTTTCCATTCAGATCATTCAGTAGGAGTAGGTTCCTAGAAGTATCGCCCATGTGGTAGGCCGCGGCATTCTGTAGTAAAATCTCATACTTACACCGTGCTCGTAAGAGATTTCCATAATAGAAATCAAATCGTACGTTACAAGGTGATTTTCTGATCATATGATACACTATGTAATCGATTTTTCCCATTTCCTTTTCTCATCGTGCTCCAGCTCTCTTAAAGCTATTTGATCTCTTTCGCTATTCCAACGTGTGTTACAATTCCATATTAGTATGTGGGAAGATATTTATTTTTGCTGGAGACTTGGTAGTTGAATGTATTTGATTTCAAACTGAATCAAAACTCCATTCAGTTTTCTTCATCACTGTGATGGAAGACAACATTGCCTTGGAAAGAAGATATATTTCTTGCTCAATGTTTACCGTATCAAACATGATTTGATATGATTTACAAGAATCATCAACAATCATATTGCAAGACGAAGTTTATAGTACATCAGTATTACACCCTTACCCAGAATTACGAATTATCAAACAGCCGAGTTGAAATCTGACTTTCTATTACTTTCAGATCATTTTAGATCTATGAGTATCGTTTTGCGTTAAACAGTTATGAATTCAGACATATTCACCTATAGAACTTACTCTCTGCTGTAATTCTGCAGCATTTACCATAGGATAATGTTTTCAGTGTTAGATTTCCTAATATTCGTTAAGATAGTCGAACTTTACTTCAGCTGTCATTCATACATACACTTGTTATCCATACCTTATTGAGTGATTGTCGTTTCAGACTTTACCGGGTAATTACTCTACCATTTTGTTAAATGTTACGAGCTGTGATTATGAGACACTTAGATTTAGTTCAGTTTAATCTTAAAAGGGGGGTGACTTTCTGGTATCTACTTAGGTCTAGCATAAACACTAGTGGTAAGTGATTATAATCATGCTACTATCCAGTGTTGACAGTAATGTATAACTTAACGTTTAGCGCAAGCCACGGGTAATATTTGGTTAATTGCTACCTCATCTGTATTCATGTTCAGTGAAGCTCGTTTTTGGAGATATAGTTGGGGTTGCGTAATTCATCTGTAAAATAAATTGTGAGGGTACGATCTTGCACACAATTAGCAGTGTTGCTGGCAGAACAAAACTAAGCTGGGAAATTTGATTAGTTACAGAGGTGATGTTTTATATGTTCCAAACACATCGCTGACCACTATAGCTTCTAGTATTATATTTACTATGTTGATATCAAGATATTTCTGGGGAAATATGCTTGGAACGATGCCCTTTCAATAGTCTATTCTTCGCCACGCCTTTGCCGAAAATTTTGTACGTGGAAAGTGCCTTTGGTAATACCTGTATTATGAGTCATTGGCCAGTTTTGTTTTATAAGGGCTTTTCAACGAATGGTTGCGAAGTACTGGATATTCAGTTTTATCGCTAAATACTAGGCGTACAGGATTTAACTAAAGTCGAAGCACTGATTCTGAGGAGATCTAGTCCTCACTATATTGCTACCTTAAGATGATCCCCACAGATACTACAGCCAATTTTGTTTCAAGCAAAACATTACTCGCTTTTTTGGGCGATAATGAGTTCAACTCTATGATCGCCAATTGTAATTTATCTCTTGTGCAAATGTTTACCAATTCAAACTACACAATCTATTCATGAATAACGGCAATAGTGCCCTTTTGTTATATAGAAAAGGTTATATAGAAATTTGGCAGCCTCTAGAAGTGCTTTGTTTTTTATATTGCTGTGGAATGCCGGGAATTAACATTGTATTAAGCTTTCGCAACAGATTAGATTCCCATATTTGGGCATTGAATATTGGTCTGTTGCTAGAAAATAGAGGTAGGAAATACGAGCATTCCTGGAGTTCTGTCATCTAATGCGTGCACAGAACATAAGCTGATGTGTTTTTAGTATGTTCAGAGAGAAATATCTTGAGAGTATAGGGATATTAATGTGTAGTACCGCTCATATGGTCCACTCATCTTTCTTAAGCTGCTATAAGTTACTGTTAGTTTCGATCGAAGTATTAAACTTTCTATTACACCTTAACGTTCTTGTATGCTCCCCGATTATGCATTGTCTTCTTACTCTTTGAAATGAGAATTGCGTTTTGTCAATGGTTGGAATATAGAAATACAGTAGATAGTCTTTAAGCTTCAGCCATTATAATGTGAATTTGCGATTTTGAATTCTTTACGAGTGTGACAGATTTGATGGATAAGGCCATTTGTCTTTAGCGTTAACATAACCATAGCGTTTTAACCATAGAGCAATGAAATTAACTGTAAATTTGTTTTTACTGATTGATCAGCCATGTTTTGGAGGCTTAAAATTTCTCGGTAGATTCTATAAACGAATTGGTATAGTTTTCAGCAGGTTTTGGGCAGCATCTATTGTATATTTGTATCTATTAACTTTAGTGGATCTCAGGAAAAATTTCAAGTACCGTCATTCACTCCCCTGTGGAACCTTAGGCGTTTTTATGAACATTGTATTTGCGTGTTTCTTAGAGTTAAGCCCCCACTCCCACTATGTCCCCATTCCCATTTTGTCACCACTTCCATTATGTCACCACTCCCATCATGTCACCACTCCCATTATGTCACCACTCCCATTATGTCACCTTTACATTCGTGCGAGTTCCACTTTCATCACACGAATTTTGTCTCATCCATCAGTACACACTGACTACCAGTTCTTATAGTGTTATCTGCTTTAAAAGTCAAGTTTATTGATCATTCGTTAATAGTTAACAGTTTTCTAACCATCTGGCGATAAATATTTCAGATCCAGGTTAACCATTATTCTATGCTAGTAGCGTAGTGGCCGTGTGTTCTCTATTTGTTACCAATAATCATCACATAGTATCTTTATATTAGTGCTTATTTCATTCCCGGTCCCCTGGGCTTTGTATGCATGGTTTATATTCACACTTTTAGCCATGGGATTTTGATCATGTCCATATGTGCACTACTTTTTATAATAACACTGGGATTTATTGCATCCCATCTTGTCAGCACTAGTAGGGTCTACTGGGGTAAAATGGGTAACTCGGGGTAAAGTGGGTAAGTGAATATTTGCATCATTATTATTGACTAATGGCCATGAAAGAGCAAAGTGCCATTTTTTAACTTGGTACAATACCTCTCTATAAGATATCGCATAAATTAGGCATGGAAGAGAGAAAACAAGTCAGTGATTTGCAAAATAGTCATTTACCCATATTACCCCGGGTTACCCACTTTACCCCCAACAGACCCTATCAGCCGCAAAACTCACTGATTTGCACTGTTGTTCTCTTACTGCATTCATTGCTCATCTTCTGACTTCATATTAAAGTTTTAAGTTAGTTTGTTTGCTAAGGTTTATCATAGGATATTGTTTCCTGCTGTAGATAGCTTTTTATTCAACTGAGAAAGAATCATTTTCTTACTTAAAACTATCGTTGTGTCGTAATGTTTTACAATCGTAGATAGGTCCACCATATTTAGCTGGTACTTTTGGCGAAACAAGTACTCTAAGCTGCTCTTTAGATATTTATACCCAGTGCTTTGTTATGCTGCTTTGGGTATCATTGTGAGAGGCGTCGACAGTTTTTCTATTGACTGCTTTTAAAGAAAGTGTTATAAGAGTCTTATTTCGAACTGATTGTCTGGATTATTAAAATCTCATTTATATATACGCAGGGTTAGTTAAATTTGATGTGTTCAGTTTTACGTTTGGATGTGTTATATTCATACCGTTATTTTTCACCAGGAATTGTAGAAGCATTAGCTCTTTGCATATTGGCAGATATTAAAATACCGTACCACCATCACCGCTCAGAACCCTTATATGTTGAATTAGTGTCATGCCCCTACATTTTTTTCGGGAATGAGTCCTAATTGTTCAGGGGTAGCTATTTTGCCATTAATTTGAAGATACAACTTTGATAGGAATCTCGTTGCATGTTAATCGAGTTTATTTATTTATCAGGAATTTTGTTGGCGTTGCTGGCAATTAGCTAGTTAGTGTATGCCGGCCCTCGGTGGTTAATCCTACCATTTTATAGGTATTGAAGATGGCCGTTATTTACCAGACCTAATGCGTAAGCATTTATTTTTATTTGATGAAACCCGATATTGAGTGCAAATCAAGCTATCAGAGTTCGCCCCCTCTCATCCTCTCATGCAAGAGTACATTGAAACGAGAGGATATGCTGTACCCCTCCACAGGATTGAATTTTTGTAGAATTTTAGGCTAGTTAAATCTTTCATTACCCGGGGTTTTTTCCCATTTACAACTCCTTTTAAATATGTCTCTTTTGTCGTAGTATAGTACTGTCACATTTGTATATATTGTCTTTAAGAGTGTTAATTTGAGACTGGCGAAAGCGCTGCGTAACTAATATCTTTGCTTTAACTGTAGTTGAATTTCTAACGTAAAATGTACCAAGTAATAGCATATGACTTTTAGTACTTTTTAATAAAATGGTATGATATATTGAGCTGGTCAATTGTTCCCCAAGTTGGCAATTACTTTTTGGTGAATATACCCTTTGAAAACATACTCTTAGCTAGGCCTCTCTTTAGCACACCCTCGGTCTATTGTCCAGAAACTTGTTTGTCCCAATCTCCTGGTCCCTATTGTAACAGTACTATTCCCAGTAGATCTACAGATTTATTTCCTTTCCTTTGAATTGCAACTTTTTGACTCCTTGGAGCATTTACATATCTTAGTAAATTATTGTATCAAGTATTAATGTTTGCCTCCCCATGAGGACATAGCTTTAAGTTATAGTCACCTCCGTGCCTCATCATTTTGTCTTTAAATCCTGTACGTTATGTAATCTTGTAACAGTAATGATGAGAAACTTAGCGGCCAGCTGCTAGCAAAGTGATGTTAAGTCTTGTAGTCGACATGCTATTACATGTGATAAAGGGATCTGCCTCTCCACCTGTCTGATGTATAGGATCAAAGCGAAGATTGTGTGCAGACAGGAGTTGTTGCACCACTTTTACGCCTCCTTCAAAGGAGAATATATTGCTGGTAGTAATTACACTTGCTCTTTCAGAAAAGGACGTTTGGCCCATTGTATATGTTGAGTTTTTTACGTCTCCAATAGGGCACCATCTGCTTGTTTCGCATTGAAGTCTTGTTGTGAACAAGTCATCCTCGCTAATTCTTAGAAAAAGAGCAATCAGTAGAACGTGTCACAACGTATTTGCCGCATTTGCACGCTGGTCATTTAGTCCCAACTAAAACTGATAATAGTAGTAATAAAACGAATATGTATACAGGATAACCTTCCAGCATAATAGCAATGTTGTTGTCTTATTTGTCCTGTAAATGTAGTTTAGTTTGTTTAGTTTGCAAATAAGTAGTTTCAAATTTGATTGTTGCAAATGCAGCGATGTCTTTGTAGGAAGGAATATAGGCCATAAAGATTAACCATTTCCATATTCATATACTCTTTTGCCATTGTATTGGTATATTTTTTTCGTAAGATTTGACATGTAAATGCTCCAAGGCATAGGGATCTAGGTTACCAGCTCGTCAGCTCCGTGTAGGTTCTTGATTCTCATGAATATATATATTTCGTCTTTAGATTCCTGTGAAAGAAACAGTTCGGGCTGCTTGAGAAAAGCGTCAGTCAAGCCAGGTATATCGTAGAACTATTGTTAGATTCTAGCCTTAGATTTATCACTTTGTTATTAATTCTAGTAGACTTTATGTATAGAATTACAAACTTGTTTGCGCTCCGAGATCCCGAGTGGATTTTGGCTTCCAGAACTTTTACGGAAGCGATTGCTGCCAGCTTGTCAGCCGAGTGTGTTCTTAGCTGTAAGAGAACGTTAATGAACGTTAAATACTCCTTCAGTAGCAGCCAGCAGTAATGGCGTAAATGATTTCTTTGTTATTATAAAGTAGTGTTGTTGATGATCCTTGTTTTTGTGAAATTCTGCTGGTCTTAAATCTTGTGAGGTATGGATAATATGCAGGAATATGCTGGAAATTTCCCTTTTCTCTGAAACATTGGATTTGTTAATTGAAATAGTTCATTCATAGGAACCTCGACAATAATCTAGAATGCTTCGCCATCATTTGCAGTCAGTGTGCTATAGGTAGATATTTGAAGTGGCCGTTTGACTTATCCTATTGCAGTTTTATATCTTGCCAGTAACCATTTTGGGTTGAACTGGGACGTAGGACACATCACTACAAATATGTTTCCATGTCACCGTAAGCACTCCATGCAATGACTGGGACACGTCACCGCCACTTATGACAATATACTTTTGGCTACCGGCTTCGTAAGGATGGGATGGTTATCTCATTTTCCTCTACACCTGTCTCTTGTGCTGCCACCTGGTACACATTTGCTGTTTGGTGAAAAGTGTTTCCAAGTCACTAATGTTCGTATCTCCTGGACAGAAGATTGCTTTGTTCCGTATTATTATGCTGTAGCACGGTGGAGTGTATATCGTATTTAAACACTCCGCTATGCTATGCTATATATATTTGTGAAGATTGTGAATGTCGAGCTACATGACTCGAACATCATAATTGCAGGTAAGTTGTTTAGAGGGTATCGCATCGTTTGTAAGTCTTCTTCTGGAGGTGATGAAAGAAAGTGGCTGCGAGAGAGTCATTTGGACTCTTCAAGTAAACAATGGTGGATATGTGCTAATTGGCCAATCATAGGGCCAAATAGACGCATTATGCATTATATCACGTGTAGCCTCATCTGGCCATATATGCCAGTTCACCTTTCAGTCGTTATTTGACGTTTCATACTCTGACGAGTGTCAGACGAGAAAAGTTTTCAGTATGCTAAAAGAATGTTCCTGCTTTTTCGTGCTATAGTGAAGTTCTATAGTACCAACAGACTTTTCACGAGTCTGCACAGTTGTATTCTAATAGAAGGAGAGACTCAATGAAGCCGTTTCGTGTTTCAATAGACCCTTTGCTGGGTACGGCGACAACAAACATGTGACAAAAGTGATAGAGAACGTTACTATCCCTAGACATGATCAAATAACTCCATTAACAGGATCAATTTAATGAACATTTCCCTTTGTAGTTAGGTGAGCAGGAGTTAGTAGGCTAAAAAAGTGTTTAGAATGTTATCAATTTTTTGTCGAGGAATGATTATTTCATTTCTTGGCGATATACTTTAGTATTCGTATAGGTAGAATTTTTTTAGGATAGCACAGCTTAAATGTTTCTCTTTGTTTCTTATGCTTTTTTACAAAACCTTGATATTGAATATGAAATCTTTTGAAATCCTTCGATGTCTGATCAGGACTAAAATAGGAAAGGAGAGCAGTTGCCATTCACCCTTGGCCTCCACGAAGTGGCAATTATTACTATACTCGGCTTTGCCTCGGATTCTATATTGATGACTTCATATCCTCGCTTGAAATTATCTAAATGAGGTTTTCAAAGCGATGGCTGTACACGTACATGTCGTCTGCATGGCTTGAGATCTCAGTTCCGTTTACCAGCGGAAACAGTTCGGTAAAGTAAATACTTGTTAAAAAGCACGAACCCGCGGATAGATCCTTGTGGTATACCCGACTTTGTCCTTGATGTACAGAATGACCTGTTCCTTTTTCTGTTTGACAATGAATTTCATTCCCATCGATCAAAAACAGTGATTTTACATGTTGTAAACAGTGGCCCCTTACTAAGGCATTTCCGTGAAGCAAAATTAGTATTATAGATTTGAGAACTGTATTGCGTTGCAAGCAATTTTGATCAGTGGAAAAGCCCTCAAAATCTCGATTTTATACATCAAAAATGAACACACAGACATTTAGAGTGAAGACAATGTGAAAAATCTATACTCTGATTTCTCTAATAGAAGGGGGGAGGTGATAGAAGGGGGTGTTCATGTCGGCCAATTTTCAATAGAATGGGGTGCTAATGGGAGATGGTGTTCATATCAGCCAGTTTTAAATAAAAAGGGGGTGCTAATAGAAGGGGTATGCATTTCCACAAATTTTCAATAGAAAAGGGATACTAACAGAGGGGGGTTCGTTAGGGTTGTGACACTTGATAATGGATAGGTGGTTGGAGATAAAGATAAAGTCAGCTTTAACACTAGCATTAGGATTTCCCTCAATTTGGACATTTGTTCTCACAGACAGGATCGTACTGTTTTTCTATAAATCACATTGCCTGTTCATTCAATTTTCCGCGTGTGCTGGTCATGACTGATTTGTAAAATTTAATTGAAGGGGTGTGTTAATAGGCCTTGGGGGGTGGGCAAATTCTCCAGAGATTAATAGACTGGGGGCATCTATTAGAGACACAAGAGTAAGTATTAAATCACTGCATCTATATGCTGGTTACCTTATTCTTCGTTCTCATGGTTCAAGTAGCCTATTCGATACGTCTTTTTGTGTTTGTATGGTTGACGTCCTCGATATACCACATTATTAGCTCTGTGTTCTTCTTCTTGGGCGGTTGTTGTTGGATATTTAAATGTTTCATTGGACAGAGCTCCATTTGGCTTCTGTGTTTTGCTCCATTTACAAGATACCTACCTTAACACAATAACCTATTAAAGTGTTTGCGTTGAAAGGAATTTTGCTATTGATGTTTATTTTCCCAAACCATGTTCTGTTTCCTGTCGAAGTTAATTACCTTGTGCTACTTTATATATTTAGAAGCTATCTCTCTGTAAGCGTCTAAAGTATGTAATACACCTAAAACACATACACACAAACACACACACACCTTGACTGGAAAAAGTCTCCCTTTGGCTCTAAAAATGTGATTACCTAGAATCCTTTTCGGTTTCCCTGTGCTCTTTCCAAGCTGATATTAGAATATGACTTTGCATAGATGACTTTTGAGTGCTGTTCTTCGGAAATCGAAAGATGATAGAACTATTAATGCTCGTCAAGGATCTAGATTCGAGGAGAAAGGTCTTCCATAAAAAATAAAACGGCGGTATGCTGTTCCTGTCTGAGCCAGTAATACCATATTTGTAAGATCGCTTTTTCAAGTGTTTAAAAGTCGAGATGTTATAGTTTATTTGTTGGGTGTTGCATAGCCATCAAGTGTTTGAGGACCCTGTCAGGTCTATTTCCCCCAAGCTAATTGACCAATCATAATGCAGAATTCTCACCACACATGCTAAGACTAGGCCCATTTTGCATGATATTGGGGCAATTTGGTTGGGAGAAAATAGACCTGACAAGGCTTTTAAATATTTAGTGGCTATGCCAATGGGTGTAATGTAAAATTCACTGTGTTTCTAATTGAAGCATGATTGTCTCACCAACGTTTCTTGGCAAAATGATTCACGGGTCTGCCTAATCTTTGGCCCTTTCGGTCTTTGTGAAAATCGACGGAAAAGGAGGCATCCTTTTCAGGTGCTTTAATTTAGCATGCTACCTATAAATCTAAGTCCACGGAGTATACTTTTCTGTCTAGAATTATTGCTCAAGAGCTTGGCACCAGCATTTCATTACCGAGTAAGGGACAGGTCATTAATTACTTCTGGGGGGGGGGGGGGGTTGGAAGACATCCTCATATATTTGATGGAATTTTCGTCTCCCTCTCAGATTTATGTAAAAATTTTATCCCCATTACAGGACATAAGAAGAAGCTCCATACTCTATATTTTAAAATGCTCTATATTTTTCATCCCCTCCTTCTGAGTGTGCAGAATTTTGGTTCCCCCTCCTAGATGTCTTCTACCCCCTCCCGTGGAAGAAATAATGACCGGTCCCTAATGTAGGGATGATCCCTTATTAGTAAATCACTTGTAATGTTGGCAGTATCGAGTTTCCCTGTGATATTCATAAATGCCAAAGAAAGAACACATGAAAAGGGTGCTTGTTTGAAAAAGTACTGAAATCCTCCATTGTGGTCATACATCATTAGTTACAATAATATACAATAGAAGTTGATTTGAACTTTTCAACCAATAGTTAGTGCACAATTCTGCAGAGATGTGTTAATTCAATTTCCCTTGCTAAGAAAGTACGAAGAAAGGTATTGTACTCAAATCATGAAATATTTATTATAGTTTTATTACTAGACGAAAAAAGCGCTATATAGAAAACGTGTAAGGAGATATAATCGCCCTTCCAATCTCAAAATAGATAGCTAGTTCAATTGCTGGATTTTGACATGAAAAGTTACCATACCATAAAGGAAGCAGAGATTTACAAAGACACAAAATATATGTGCTGATGAATTAGTCATGAGGTTAGTATGTTACTACTTTTGCAAGATAGATCGTATGTTACTATAACCATATTACCTGTTCTGTTTTCGCTTCTTCACTAAAATTAGCCTTAATTTATTTTTAATATTTGCATCCTTCCTGCAAAATTTTTGTCAGTAGTGTGTCACTGTCCCTTCCATGCTATGCAATGCTGGAAAAATGCTCCTGTGATTTCTCTTGTACTTGTCGTAGCTCTTTGTTGTTTTACAGCTAAATGCTAACTTTGTACTACAATTTGTATTATGCAGCATTCCAATTATTCCTCACTTGTCAGAATCTGCCATTCCCGCCACCCCTTTCCCATGCCAACCAACGCTTGCATCGCAGGCTCGCAAGAGGGATGAACAAGGAGGGGCTAGACCAGGAAGCCGCAGAAAAAAGCGGTGATTACCAAAGAAAGAACATCGAGTCAGACTTCATTGTTTTAATTGGCTGAGGTATGACTATTTGTTGATAGAAATCAAGTTAATCAACTTGACATGGGACCTTTGTTTTCTATTCAATTTCTATATGTGAAACACTAAACACAGCAGGCTTTATTTTCAATCGCATCGACTCACTTAAGCCTGATTCTATGTGAGTTCCACGTTTGGAAGTCGGAAATGAGTGTACGAGGCGAGGATAGGCCTCATTTTGTCATCGAAGTACCATATTTATGAGGTTGTTTTTTGTTAGCAATGATCATGGGTCGGTGAATCAAGATACAAAAGGAAAATGGCACAGATCAAGACCGAACCGTTGACGGACTATTACGAAGTAAAGGAAGAGTTAGGAAGGTAATTTGTTTTGATAGCTATATATGGCCAGTTCTTATGTGCTTCACATACTTCTCCGCATTGTTTTTCTTATCCCAGCTTTCTGGATGTTTTCTGCTTAGATCGCCCATCATGGCATTTATTTGCAGTAGATAGTTAGACTTCGTCGCAAATTTTTGTACAACTCTACTAGTATACCTGGCTATTTTAGCTCAGTTGACCAATGTGCGTCTTTCACTGAGGATGTAGTTACTTTCTTGAGAGCAGATATTAGCTGTTGAGTGGTTTATTCCCAAGTAGTCTCTTTGGAGCCCCACCAAAGTTTGTCGTTTACATTCTTTAAGCTCGATTGATTTTGTGAAATAATGAACGTCAGAAGAATCCATACTTCTTTTCAGTGCCCACTTAAGCAGCTAGATTTATTTACAAATATTAAAAATCGTTTTCTAAATAACACCTTAGATGTAATCATTAGCAAGAATTGGAGAGGATTACAGGGCCTAAGCGAAGCTTTGAAAAAACAAACAAGGAAACAAAGATTGGGAGGAACACTTCGCGTTATGTCCCCGTCAGTAGCACGCAAATAGCAGAAAAGATTTGAGATAGGGTAGCATATTGCAGGGGACCGCCTTCCTGCATAGTTCAGTTTGGAATTGTAACTCCGCTTTGTTGTACGGAATGTGAGCAGTCGAACTGCGATTAAAGAAATAGTTGCATAAACTGCGCACTTTTGCATGAAAAATCAATCTCACAGGTTAAGTGATGTGACCATAAATGGAAATCTGGCATGGAAATTTGCTTTGGAAGTCAGAGAACTAGTCTCTGGGACAAGTGCAAAAATTGAGAGTTATAGATAGCATGTATCTTCTCTATACTTACTTAGGATGTTTCGTATTCGAAATTATATAAGGTGAACCTGCTATTGTTGTTGGTCATTGTAAACATAAATAATGATGTTTAACTGGCATTTGAACAACAGATCCCAACTTTCTGTGTTGTTTATTTTATTTTTTTTAATTTTATTTTTTGGTACAGTTTGTCCTATTCTTATGAGATGCCATACATATAGATGTTCATTTCATTTTTCAAATTCCACTTAATGCAGATTCTTTAAAACATTAAGTAATAACAATACAAAACTGCAATAAAGCTACAACGTTGCAACAAACATTACATGACTAATTTGAAAAATTTACACAAAGAGGAATTCTTAAGGAGGAACTCTCTGAGTAGCTAAGCTAATCATACTCTCTTTTGAGACAAATTCTCTTGCAAATTAGTCTTTTTGAGGTAGAAATATTTGCTGCATGGACAAATAAGTCAATTTAAATGGTATTTTAGTAGCTTCACAATCACCACTGGTATTAGAGACTGAAAATGTTAGAGGATATATAGATATGTATTTGTATTTATATAGAGAAATTCAAAAGTATACTTTCTTCTGTTGTAAACGTTTTGATAAATTGTCTTCATCAGTACTGATGAAGATAATTTATCGAAATGTTTACAACAGAAGAAAGTATTTTTTTGAATTCCTCTATGTTTTACTTATATACTTAGTTAGTTCAGCTTTGACTTATTATATATATATATATATATATATATATATATATATATATATATATATATATATATATATATATATATATATATATATATATATATATATATATATATATATATATATATATATATATATATATATATACACTCAAATTGCTCCAATCATAAAGAAATTTTTAAAGACATAAATAGACCCTCAAGAAAAAATTCCAACTCTTAAAACGTTTCATCAGTTAACTGATGAAGGCTTGTGCCGAAACGTTTTAAGAGTTGGAATTTTTTCTTGAGGGTCTATATATATATATATATATATATATATATATATATATATATATATATATATATATATATATATATATATATATATATATATATATATATATATATATATATATATATATATATATATATATATATATATATATATATATATATATATATATATATATTGCTGATGAAGTCTTATGCCAAAATGTTTGAAATTGCATAATTTTATTTCTGGAGTTCTTTGTATACTTTAAAATCACTTTAATTTTCATTACTTGCATTCAATTTCAATTTTTATTTGTTCAGCAGCAAAAAAAGTAGAGTGTGTTGTTGGCTTTCATGTTTGATATGGAAAGTTTTATGACCCAAACTCAAATTAGTTTCTGAAATTTCTAAAAAAAAGTTAAGAATAAGGCCCTGAAGTTTTATATCAGCAAGAGATAAAATTTGGATATTTGTATGTTTCAGACTGATTTTAAGGGTAGTTGTTACCTCAAGATTCTTGTTATTAATATTTATCTTGTTACATAAGACTTAAGAAATGACACCAGATGCTGTACAGTCTCATTGTTTATTTTGAAAAGAGGGACTTCTACTCAAACTTTTGCATAAGTTGGAGCACTAAGGGAGCATATTATGGACCTTTATCTTCAAAAGTGAAACAGATCAGATAAAGATAAGCAGTGTGAATTGAAGGAAGGCCATAAGGTTGAATAGTTTGTGACTATAGAATATTCTTCACTGTTAAATATATCTTCAACAGAGATTATATTATCTATGGATGGGAAAAGTCTAAGTAAATGATTTAGGGGAAGGGTAACTGTATAAAACTCAAAAGTAGCTGTTTGGCACCCATGTTTGATTGAGAAAATTTGGCATATGAATCCTTTGTTGGGTAGTACTAATAGTTTTAAACATATTATGTAGTTTTGTACTATGTTTCATTTGACATGTGAATTTGCTGACTGTAAACTGTCTGGTATGGTGAATAGAAATATGACTGTGGAATCTGTTATCAAATGGAAATAACAAATGTATTTTCAGACCATTTCATTGATTTGCATTTATTCCTGGGTGTGTTTTTTCATAACTGTCTCTGTGTATTGGGAGATCTGTGTATTGTTTTCATCATCACCCATGAGAAAGTGCTTTTTGTTTCACTTGTTTTGAAAGCTGTCCACATTTTAATGTTTCCTGATTGGGAATTGTTACTGTTGACAATTGATTTATTTTGTTCACATGCTTCTTTTTCATGGATCTGTATGTCATCTAGGCCTCCTCACATGTATTTCAAGTTGTATATTTGAGAAAAGTAATTCATATAGATCATCAGATGGGTGGTTGAAAAGTAGACAGTTTTGTTGAACTTTGAGATTGGATATAGTTTAGCTCAGTCAGTAAATTATATTTGATGACCAAAGGAATATAATACAAATTAATTCATGGAGAGACAGGTTAAAATACTTTGCAAGATTAGCAAGGAGAAGCTTCTATGGGATGACTTGCTATTGTATACCTTTTGACAGTTTTTGTGGTAGAGAAGTTTTATTTTGCTTGCTAAACTTTGTATTTTACTCTGTAGTATGGCAATTTTCTTGAATTTGAAAGCTCATAATTTCCTCTAAATAGGGGCAGATTTGCTGTTGTAAAAAGATGTGTGAAATTATGCACTGGTGAAGTGTATGCAGCAAAATGTATTAGAAAGGCACGGGCAGGCCGCCGTGGTCGTGAACAGTTGCTGCTTGAAATAGACATTCTGCATAGCTCCAATCACCCCAAGCTGGTGAAACTGTATGATGTATTTGAAACTCGAACTGAAATGATATTGATACTTGAATAGTAAGTCTTGTTACTAGTTCCTATTTACAATGGGCTGATTTATTGAGCACCCAATAGTTGTGAATGCGAATGAGTATGTTCAAATCTAATTAGCTGTATATTTGCAGGAACTGTAAATCTTCATTTTGGATTTTAGGTGCCAGTTAGTAACTTTTCGAGTGAGGCAATCATCCAGAATTTGTATTTTATTAAGGTTGATAACAATGATGGAGATTTTGGAAATTTTGTTTGCAGACAGTTTTCAAACATAGAGCTCCTTCTAAGTGCATGCTTGCCACTTTTCTTATAACCAAACCAATATTTTATCACTTATAATTAGCTGTGATATAAATTGGCCATTGACTAGTAATATGTGCACCAATATAGAAGTAGACTTGCAGTGGGAGGCTGGAGCATTGCGTCTCTTTAGAAGACTTTGATGGAAACAAGTTATTACTCAGAGAAAGAGAAATATGTAAATGGACAAATGAATTTTATTTAGAGCAGTCCCATTACTAGTAGGTATTTGTAATTTGTTTGTCTTTTCAGTGCTGCTGGTGGTGACTTGCACAAACATTGCTTAGAGGTAGAGTCTGTTCGAACAGAGAAGGAAATCTGCTCCCTGATCTATCAGATTGTTGAAGCTGCTTTATATTTGCATGATAATCATGTCGTACATCTTGACTTAAAAGTAAGTTTATTTGAAACCTTTAAATAGTTTACTATCTTATTATGGGTTGGATTTATTTATATGAATTTTCATGGCTACCTTTCCAGATTTCCCTCAGGGACACAAATTGTGAATAGTTAGAAATAGCAATGCTTTTTGAATTGAATGTTCATTAGGCTTTGAGGTTTTAAGTTATTAATTTTGTAATAATAATGGAAACTCATTCTCATGTATAGCATTTACAGTAAAGATTTAAAATGTGACTTAAACAATAAAGAAAAAATGATAATAATTATAATAATAACAAAGAATTCAAGAGTATGTATCAAAGGTTCCTGAAAAAATGAGCATTGGAGAAATCTAGAAAATAGTACTAATTAGGAACATCACAAGTCCTGAGGAGATCTCTATAAGGACCATAGTTTGATCTTGGTCTCTGCACAGAAGACACAAAAGGTGACAACATATAAAATAGTAATAATAATGATAATAATAATATTAATAATATTATTAATATTATTGAATGTTTACCCAGAATAACCACTTCATCTTAACTAGATGTTACCAATATGTGCCCAGGAATAATAAAGAAGTGACTTAAAAATACCAGAACTAGAAGAAGTAATTGAGATATTTCATAAAAAATTTGTCCACACAATTTAACTAAAATTTTTTGTTAAAAGGTATGTAGAATGAGGTGCTGGCATTTCATAGACTTCAAATGGAAGCATGCTGAACTCTTTTGCATGAGTGAATAAACAACTTCTTCCACCGTACTCCATTTTAATCTAAAAGTTGATATTAATGTGAACACCTATACAATGATACATTATATAGTTTGTGGTTTTTGATTTGAAAGTAGAGCATGAAGGGTTGACAAGTTATTTTGAAAAATTGATCCAATCATCTGATTGGCCAGGTTATCTGCGGACATTTTACAAATAGCTTAAATGATTGTAGAAATCCCATGTTTGCTACCTGTTGATACATTTCAGAATAACTCTTCTGTCCAGAATAGAAGGGGATGACAATAAGCCGGGGGAGGGTTGGAAAAAGTCTGAAAGTAAATAAGTGGGGGTTAAAAAATTTTCCAAGGTGAATGTCTATGGAATAGGCGGTTATAGATGGAGGTGGAGAGAAAGCCAACATATGCATTGGATAAAAACTTCAGCGTTTTGAAAAAGAACTTCTCACGTTTACTACATATTTCTAACATACTAAAAATGTGTCCATCGTCCTGGTTCATAATTTCCTCATCACCGTCACAACTGTCAGCTGTGTTTTCAATGCTTCTTGCAGGGATTACTCATTTCAAGCAAATATTTTTCCAACACAACAGACAGTTACCATGAGTTACTTTTGCCGGACAATTCTGGGTCTGGTTGGGAAAATATCCTCGTGGCTCAAATTTAGCAAGCGGGAGGGGGTTGCAAGAAGAGTGTCCTTGTATGCATGTCTTGAAAAAATAAATATTCGGGGGACGTATATTCCGGACTGGAGAATATGACTGGCACCCACCATTTTATTGTTATACATCCTGGTCTTGATATTCAAATGAGATCGTTAATGACGTATGGTCCTTGACCACACTAGCCAAATCCAAGTGATGTCAATCATCTTTGTCTCAATCTTTTGACCATCAAGTACCTTAGATTATGAGATCTTAATGATTATTTGCTATGGATTAGCTTCCTTCTGTATTGATGGACATGCGGTGATGGAATTCTCTATTTTCGTACAATAGAACCAAACAGAGGAGCCTTTTTCCAACAAGTAGACATTCGTGTATAAGATGGTCTTTTGGACTTTGATAATTCCGCTCAGTTTTTTCCAATTTGCAATTGGATCCAGCTTTTTCCAGTTCTCAGCTCTCCTAGACTTTCTGACTTCTGTTTGTTTCTGTCGGTGAGAGAGCTTATGATTGCTGTTTCCCATCTATACGCGGCGGCTATGATTTTCCAGATTTATGGTAACAATACAAAGCATGATGATAGGGGGTAATTGTGAGGTGTAATACATTTGGCGCTCTATTGGCCTAAGTAATAATACTTGCAAATATATCCTTCTTAAAATATTTACCATCCAAATACAGTCAGTGCTGTACATGTAATAGGGTTACTGATTAGTTTTCGTAAAAATTTGCAAGTAGTAAATGTATAAGAAAGGGTATTAGCATAGATTACTCCGGAGATGGCTTTTTCCGAGAGATATGGTTCCTATGTAATGCTGCACTAGCTATGGTAGAACCGACTAATTATATTAGACCTGAAACATCAGCCCGCTCTTTGAGCTATAGTTTTATATCTTTTACAAGTTTGCACACGATAGAAAATGCCTTTGAACTCACACGACCTTTTCTGCACCAGTTGTACTCTCACAACTGCCTCGTAGCCATCTTTTAACATTTACTGAAAATAACATTATAGTCCTATCTGAAAAATAACATTTTAATCAAATTCCAGGGAAAACAGTGGTTAGTGGTTGAACAGATGGTTTTTCTATGATTTATGTCATTCTTTTTCTCACGAGACTAAATAACTTGTGCTTGCCTGGCTTGTTTGACGTAGTAAATATTATCTTTAAACTTTCATAGACCTCTGGTACCCTTTTACTTTGTTCTGTAGTATTAAAGCGAAATTTTAGTATCTTTACATGATAGATCGTATACTATTTGTGGATATCGTGTAGACTGTGTGTTATTTATCGATACTAGCATCAGACTTTTGGATCTTATTGGCCCATAACACTTTTTTTGATTCACTAACTGGCACTTTCGTTCAATCCACTTTAGAGATTCTTCTTTAACAGCTAAAGGCAACTGATGCCATTGTAAGCACGGATGTTAGGAGGTGCCGTTGTCGAAATTAAAGTGCAAGGGTTATATTACCATGCCCTTGAGAAGGTGGTTTTCTTAGTGCTCATGTTGAAGTAGCAGAATCAGATCCTTTCGATTTACAAACGCGCGGTAAAATGCTAAATTTCGTCATCTCAAGCAGATGGATTTTGACTTACCAAGGATCGTGCTCTGGGCATCATGGTTTGATTTATATATGAAAACATTGCCTTGATGTCAATTTGAAGCTCAAGTAATTCCCTTTCATTTCTGCCATTATTTCTGGATAATTGCAATTTCAGTGAATAACTATGGTGCTTATGGTTTTGACTAACTTCGTCTTTCATTCGTTTAATGCGGTAGGTCTTCTTTTATCTCGCATTGTCGCGCCATTACTTTTAGTACAAAATCCGTTTATTGTAACCTGAAATTACAAAGCACCTCTAGCGATGATCCAGCACTTAAGATTAGTGGCGGATCTGTTTTCGAGATGTTCATTTGCTTGCTGGATGTTTATTGTAGAAAGCAAATAAGTTACCTTCGCTGCGAGGAAAGGAGATCAGTTTTTGAATTCTTGTGATCACTAAGGAATAATTTTGCGGGTAGCCAGTCTAATAAGACATAAATTTGTCGATTTTAATGCTTCCGCTTGGCATAAGACTGGATACTTCCAATGGGCATATTAGATCTGAGGTTTTAGGAGGCTAAATAAGACATCAAATCTGACTGTTTTGTTCAAATTTCTTTATCGAAGATTGCTTCAAATGGGTTGGAATGACTCTCGTATTTAGCTGAAGGTTATTAGCACATTTTTTATCGGTTGTACAGCATGGGTGATATGTAGTTGCTGTAGTAGGTTTTTCACTTTAGTTAGGCCAGTATTGAGTTATTCCAAGTATCCCTGCACGTTTTCTTGGAGTGAAGATATGGTATACAACATGGACGTAGGAACCGGGGGGCCAGAGGGGCCATGGCCCCCCACTTTTTAGCAAACTATTCAAAAGTGCCCCTTTGAAGCCCAAAATGGGCGTGTTCATGTCCCCTGTTGGGACTTTGCCCCCCACTTTTTAGATGCTTCCTACGTCCCTGGTATACAATGCCATTTTTCGTAAAAGAATCCTAGACATTGAATAGCTTCAAAAGAGGCATTAAGAACCGTCAGTTTAATTGCAACTCTAGATTGTGCAAACGACCTGTTGAACATTTAGGGTTTTTATGATTTTAATGATATTTTAACGTGTAATATTTTTCTTCGCTGTAATATATTTACGTGTATTTAAGTTTTGGTTGGAATTAATAGCAAGTTAATTATGTAGACGAGAGACCAACCTAAAATAATGCATTTGTTTATAATTATTATTTTAGTATTTCGTTAATGAGGACTCAATAAACAACTTTTACTTGTCACATGATCATTACGTACCGCTGTTTCTGATTGGTTGATTTCAACTGGAGTGCAAGAAGCGGGAGAAAAATATGCCCTAGTGAAGTCTGTACTGTTGACTATAGATGGGCGGAGGCAAAATCAGAGATGGTTTTAAATACTGGCTATATTCACATGGATTATATTCTCGATAATGACTTTCATCTCAACATGCACTATTATAGATTCTTCCCAGAGCGAGTTCTCAGGTCTGATTTAACTACCGATTACTTTTCATACATTCTAATCGTGCTTTCTTTTTTACAGCCGGAGAATATTCTTCTTAAGAATGATGACAAATTCCCAGAGATCAGACTCATCGATTTTGGCCTATCTCGAAGGGTTGATCTACCCTACAGTCAGTACGACATTGTTGGTACACCAGAATACGTAGGTATGTAGTTTCCTATTCTTTGTAGGTTCTAAATAGTCTATTGGTACTTTCGAATTCCACTATCACTCGAAAAATGCTGAAAAAACGTTTTCGTCCGACACTCCGCATCCGAATATATCCGGATTTTGCTTATTTATTTCGGCTCAGCATTCGGTCGTTGTCCGACGTTTCATGCTGTAACGATTTTCCGAATCTAACGATTATCCCAGTCTAACGAAAAAATATTCAGTGTGCTAAAGACTGTTCCCACTTTTTTCGAGCAATTGTAACAGTCTATATATTATCTTGATAATTTCTACTTCAGCATAGCCGCGAAATGTTTGAGAATCCTGTCAGGTCTATTTTCTCCCAACGTATTCGACCAATCATCCTGCAGGAATCTGATCACACATGCTAAGACTTTTTTTGCATGATGACTGGCCTATTAGATTTGGAGAAAACAGACCTGACAGGGCTCTCACAGCTATGCTTTCTACTTCTCTTTCTCTGTGGAGTCCTATGATAATATTTTAGGAATAGTGTTAGTACTAGTAGGAATGCTGGAGCTTGCAATGGGAAGTTTCAAGACTGTCGTAATGTAGAGAGATGAGATAGATTATGATATGCTGCAAAACTGTCACTTACAGAGATGGACTAAATACTTTAAAAAGTATCTTGTTTGCAAAGTACTCTTGCTATTTTCAGTATCTAGGCAGCTACTGTTTTCAAGATAACAAGATAAGATATTGTCCATCTGTGACTTGGACAAGGCCCTCTAAATAGGTATCTGATTACAAGATACTTCTACTGTTTTCAGTATTTAGCTACTACTTTGATGATAAAAATATAGCATAATGGCAATCTCTGATCACTACCAAATATTTTCTACAGGGTAGAAACCCTAAGTAGCAATTCTCGCTTGACATTGCTTGCTGATAATTGATCATCAGTTGTTCGCACGATTTCCACTTGCGGCTTTTGACTTCCCCGCCGGCTATTTCGTTTTCTTACCTTCTCTTTGCAATAAAGAAATTGACAAATTTGTGTTTACACGCATCAAACAATTTCCCTAAATGTTATCTGGATCATCAAACTTATTTAGGCTTACTGATCTTGTTCGAGTGTCTCAATTAATTCTATATTTTTCATGGTTTATGCAAATCCTATTTTTCGAGATATGCCAGCTGGCCTGGGCTAGATTGAATCAGTCTGTCTTACACTGCTTCTAGATCAGCTGTTGGACGTTTCTGAGAATGTCATCTTTGTAGTTATGTAATACTCTTTATATCGATGCAAATCCTCTCAACGACATATGGCAATGTATTACCTATTGTATCCCCACAATATCCAATAATTTTCATCGTCATTTTCCCATCCTCACAAAATTCAAGCCACAGGAAATGACATCACAGTATTGTCTTTGTTATAAGTATTTATGGAGATTAAAATTTTCCTTAAGCTGTTTGTTTGGTTTGTATGCTGTTTACTTCATTTTATTACAGAGGTAGGCAGTCTTTGCTAATAGTGGCTGGATAGTATAGGTTGTACAGTTTGATGATTTGAATGAGTCATTGCTCTTAATGGAAGGAAGACATTGTTATAGAATGATGCTTACGCTTAGACGGTTCCTTTGTATTATAGAGAAAAGGAGTTTTGAAAATGAGTTGTGGGGCATGTGCTAGATAGTATTATAAAACTCCCTCGAATTAAGCCCCCACCCAGAAGACAGTCAAACTTGCGTATGCTGGATCTCTTCGGATCAGCAAGGTAGTCCGACTTATGCGAAGTCCGGCTTACACATAAGTTAGATACTTTCCGACTTAAACAAACGTTCTTAAGAGTGAATAGATGGAGATCGATTAGTCACATCTTTTATGTCAAAAACGATAAGCTCATCAAATAAAACAATATACAACGCTATTTAATCAAAGTAGTTTATTATTATTATTATTTTATTATTAAAACATTCTTTATCGTTGGTCTACATTTCAAGTTACACAGTGACATGCCATAGCAACTAATTAAATCCAACGGAAACTAAAAATCTAACATAATACTTAATATACTTAATATATAAAAAACAACTCTATCTACATAGCCTACAATTGTAATTTCCCCCTTCCAGCCTATTATTTTCTTTTTGAATGCTGCCACATTTTCAGAAGTTTTTATATCATCACTAAGTGCATTCCAAAGGATGCTACCTCTAAATGCAATCGAGTTTATTCCATATTTTTGTGTCTTTATTTGAGGTAACATCACTAGATTTTTGGTTCTCAAATTATATTCAACTTGTTTTTCGTTAAACAGGTCCCAGTTACTGATCATTGTTTGATGCAAACATTTTGGCACTTCCATAATAAGTAGTGACTTTATAATGCACTAATAATCTGTATACAGAAAGGATTTTACAGTCAACCGCGCGGAATTTCAGACTATTTGTTACCCAAGTTTATAACCAAACTTAAGTTGCCATACGAAACAAGAATTGTACCCTTCGGCATATTTTCCTGACGAAATCCATTCAAATCGAAATAGAAATCCGACTTATACGGTGGTGGTAGTATCTTGAAAATGGGATTCAAAAGAACCCTGACTTGCGTAAATATCCGACCTATGAAATCCGACATACGCAAAGAAATTTATATAGTATTTATGGCAGGCGGACCATGACCATGCATTTTTGTTATGAAATATCAGACTTAAACGAATCCGACTTACGCGAGTTTGACTTTGTCTAAGACAGTAAGTCGCTAGGCGGCTTTTCCATGATTTACGCTACCATTGTTATAGGAGAGAGGAACCTGCAGAATGCCTATACTTCGGTTCACCTTTCGGTCGTGATCGGATTTTTCATTGTCTGTGATATACGTAATGAACTGCAGCATATACAGTGTAAGAAATTGCACGTTTTTTTATAAGGAACCTTTTAGCATAAGGTCTAGTTCTTAAAGGTAATGATGATGATGATGATCATGATCCTTATTATGTCACAATAAAAGTCATAGCTGATCAGCTAATCGCTTCATAGCTGTTGGGCCCCCTCTCAGGTTCGGAGCCCGGGGCAATCTGCCTTAATTGCCCCCCTTACCTCTCAGCATGCTTTTTCATTATGTCAAACTTACAGCTTCGTCCTGCGTATTATCTTTGCTTAAACGGGCCCGTCGATAGTTTGCATGAGGCCCAGGATTCTAGCTAGAGCGTTGATCTAGTAAATCAGAAGACCAGCGCTCTAGCTAGATTACACGATTCAATCAATCAATCAATCAATCAATCAATCAATCAATCAATCAATCAATCAATCAATCAATTCAGTGAAAAAAAGCTAAATTATCGTGATGTCAAATTTCCAATATTGTCCTTTAATATGGTTCTTTTGTAGTAGAGCAGCAGATAATTTGATAAACAGAACGACCAAACATGCAATGAAAATAATTTACAATACTGATAATGAAGAGGCTCTTGATGGTCTCATAGCCTCAGTGATGAAATTAAAACTTCAAAATTGAGTTTAGCCATATTCAAACAAAAAATCCAATCGTGGAATGACACTCGGTGCACGTGTAACATTTGCAAATTTTAACTATTGCTGCACTTTACTTTATTTTGTTTGATGTAAATTAAATGATTCATGTATTTTAATATTGCTTGATATTTTGGTGTTAGTTAGTTACGATAACTATTGCATATTTATACTAACAATAAAGAAGTTTATGATATGATATATGATATATGATATGATATGATATGATATGATATGATATGATATGATATGATATGATATGATATGATATGATATGATATGATATGATATGATATGATATGATATGATATGATATGATATGATATGATATGATATGATATGATATGATATGATATAGGATATGATATAGGATATGATATAGGATATGATTTAGGATATGATATAGGATATGATATAGGATATGATATAGGATATTATATAGGATATGATATAGGATATTATATAGGATATGATATAGGATATGATATAGGATATGATATAGGATATGATATAGGATATGATATAGGATATTATATAGGATATGATATAGGATATGATAGGATATTATATAGGATATGATATAGGATATGATATAGGATATGATATAGGATATGATATAGGATATTATATAGGATATGATATAGGATATGATATAGGATATTATATAGGATATGATATAGGATATGATATATGATATATGATATATGATATATGATATATGATATGATGTGATATGATGTGATATTATGTGATATTATGTAATATGATGTGATATTATGTAATATGATGTGATATGATATGATATGATATGATATGATCGCTGGTTTGCGTATATTGGGTGTAATTAATTGATGCCTTTTCATTTTAAGCACCAGAAGTATTGTCCTATGAGCCAATCAAAATTTCAGCCGATATGTGGTAAGAATACATTATTGGTTTCGTACTAGTCTCGTTCTGTGCTTTTATTTGATTGAGGTACAGTAATGACTGCCAATTCTCTGGAAAGGATGCTTGACATTTTATCATGTATCTCGAGAAGGAGAGTATAGGATAGATGGGAGAGATATTGACAGAAAGATTCGAAAGCAGTATCAGGAGCTGCGATGACTCCCCAGTGCAAATTAGCTAAGAGAGGGGTGGTGCGAGCAAATGACCTTCTCTTGAGCAACGATTTGGAAGCGTGGCCCGATAGCTCAGTTGGTAGGGCACTTGACGTACAAAGCCAGGGATCACGAGGTCGAATCCCGCTTGGATCGGTTATTTTCTCGCACTTTCACTTTTCACTTATCAGGAACGAGGCATGTGGAAGAGAATTAGAACAAGGAGCGTTAATCATGGCTGATTGTTCTCTGAAATTCTCGGAATAACTTGTTCTGTTTGAGTTTTCGTGCTAACAAGTTGCATACGGGCTTGGTTGACCGTTTTGTGGACAAATTTCATGTAGTTTCATGATTGTTCCAATTTTTCTTTTGAATGTAGGTTTTTGATTTACTCTCCAAGTACGGGCTTAGGTTAAAGTCTCTGGAATGTTCATGATTCGCGACGCGGCTAAAGAAGACGCACAGGAAGACGATAAGCTGCTGCGTCTTCTTATTTCCTCAATATTGTCGATATGTCTTAGTGGATATTTATGGGATGATTTTGGTTAGCCCTTAGTAAAACTTGGCTGAGAATTTTGTTTGGCTTCTATAGTCATGAAAATCGTTTTTATATTTTGATCTCTAGTGAAAATCATTTTCGACCTACGGTATAGTTTTATTCTCATATTTCGGAGATAGATACTTAATTTGAAAGTTAACTATGTCCTCTTCAAACAGATTAGAATGCTGGTAAATTAATTCTAAAGCGAAATGTATTTGAGCACTTGTTGTTCAATGTAGCTCAGCAACATATTAGAACGAAGGTATTGCAGATTACATGTAGAAATAATATTGAGTCATATGGCCCATTGCATCGTTTGGTTTATATTGCCTCCAGTAGTCTATAGCACAGGAGTTGAAATGTGAAGTTAATTGTGAAACTTTTATACTTGACCGATTGCATGCTATGTTCATAGCATCCCATAATTCGGTATCAATTGTATTTCTAGAAAAGAAGTAAGTTTCTTTGGTGGTGCATGCATAAGTTGTTAATGTCTTGTTTATTTTAATGGTTTTTCGATGTTGTCTTGTTGACTAGTGATTTTGAGAACTCGTTGCTGAAAATACTCACTTATGTGTTGCTGCATAGGCCATAAATCATTAGAAAAACGAGTACATCGTTCAATCAAGACCCGATGAAAATACATACCCCATATTAGTTTCGATTAACGTAAGGCGAGAACGTCTCCTTTCTTGTCCAGGAAGTCACGATGAGGGCCTAGTTCAAAGAGAGATTAATGGGCCATCTGGCCCAGTCGCACTTGTATCTATATCCTCTTAGCTACTTCTTTTTCAAGCGCGTCATGAATCATGAACCCTCTATTTTGTGGATCAAATCACTTGAGAGCTTTGTTTATTTTTGGTAGTGTTTATTGCTTCGAGAATTGCATTTTATTGTACAGAAAAATTATCGAACAAGAAAGAATCTTGCATAGAAGCTTTTCCTTAAGTTTCAAAGGATTTAATATTTTTTACATCTCTTCTACAGGAGCATTGGTGTAGTCAGCTACGTTCTGTAAGTTACTGAGCTTTTTTGCCTTCTTTTATACCTTGTTATGGTGCCAGTTGAGAACTTAAGTATGAGATTAACTCTCAAATGGTTTAAAGCTCTAGCTACTTTACATATGTCACATTCAGTTGCTCGTTGAATGTTGCATCCACATGGTGCATGTTTCTTGTCTTGCACCATACTTAGTTCCATTTTGCCATCTATAAAGATGGGGAGGTATTACTGTAGTGCACATTTTTCTGATAGTAATTTGGTTTCGTAGTTCTTTTACCAGCAGTGTTGTCTGCTAAAAATTCTGTTAAAAGTATCGATACTGCACCCGATTCTTGCAACTAGACGTTCTGGGGGTATGGGTATTCCGCTGACTTGCTGATAGTATTTATTTTTTATAGCATTTACATACATCGCCGCTAAGATGTATGCCTTTCGTCGTATTTCAGGCTGAGTGGAATCTCACCATTTGCAGGAGATGACGTAATGGAAACCTATGCTAACATTGCAAACGTTGATTTTGATTTCGATGCTGAGGAATTTGATGATATTTCAGATGAGGCAAAGGACTTCATTGAATCATTGTTAATAAAAGACCCTTCGTAAGTTATCCTTTGTTGGGAATTGAGTCTTCGAATATGTTGTGTCCTTTTCACTTCGGCATGCAGATGTAGTTTGAGTTGCCTCTTACTTCCGGTTCAAATGTTTTCCTGCCTTTTCAGAACGTATCTTGTTCCCTACATTTCATTCATATAATTATTTTTAGTTTGAGGCCCATGTCGACTTTATTCTTACTCCGGTTTCGGATGCGATCTCGTTGTTCACTTTTCAGAGGTTAACGTTGGTACCCAAATGTAATCCTTTTGGCTGTTACAGAAGTGTTTGTCTGTCTTTTAAACTCAAAAGACTATAGAATATATCTGCTTCTTCGAGCTATTGGGAGCTTGATTAATTAGCAAGATCTCATTGAACAGTTCTTTCAAGTGGTAGCGCAGCACAACAAAATGTGGTGTTGCTTGTTTGGTGACCTCGCATCTTACTACACAAGTACTTTTATGCACATGTTTGACTTTCAACAGGCTATTGTTTTTTCCCTGTTTTTGTACATAAGTTTCTTCTGGTTAGTAGTAGCCTATAATTTTCTATTCGTAACATTTGATGACCACTATCCTGAGGTATGGCCCATTTCAGCATCTCTGTATCGTGAACAGTTCAATATTATATTGCCAATATTTCATTGGAAACTGGCATTATTTGTGCTATTGTTACGTTTGTTTGTAGTGCATATGTATTATTTTGTCGCCTCATTCTCTATGTACTGCTCGCGGCGATTTATCTAGCCCAGTAAGTTTTCTTTATTTCAAATAGTTGCCCGTAAACACACCAGGTGTGGTACACATGTTAGAACAGATTTATTTATTTGTTGCCAATCTTTAAGGGAGAGGTTGTCAACGAAAGAGTGCTTGGAACACCCTTGGTTAAAGCAAATGGCAGGAGGAGTACAGAGGAAAGACATTGAAGCTGCACTTATTGCAGAAGAGGCATTTGAGAAACTTATTAGAGAAGAGAGTATTTCACGACTCGACAGTGAAATTAGCTGTTTTTCCTCAGAGACTGATACACCAGGAGACGTGGAGCAGGCTATATCTAGTGACGATATGTCTGATGTTATGACTGACGATGGAGACAATAGAGACAGTTCAGTTTTTCTAGAAGAGGTTCGTGCTAGTGAAGAGAAGCCGGAAGCAGAGGTAGCTACAAATGGTGATATAAACATTTCAACAGCAATAAAAGAGCAAAAAGGATTTGTTGAGAATTCAGACAAAGATACAGGATCTTCCAGTGATATTGGATGCCCCGAAGTAGATAAGTTGCAGTGTAGGGTTGATTTGCGATCAAAAGATGATCACCTAGTGGAAAATTCCCTATCAAGCAGTGTAAATACAGTCGAACCTAGTTTTCCAGAATCAAAGCTCTCTTTTTCTGGAGGCTTCGATATTGACAGCCTTATTTCCAAGGAAGACGATGATGTTGTTGAAGATGATGCTGAACATATTGCCAATGAAACAAGCGACATGCCAGAAAAGGAAAATTCTCTGCAAGGCGATATTAATGCCAATGTAGAAGCTATTGAACCACAGAACGATGTTGTTTATGAAGTACAAGGAAGCTGTGAACTGGATTTAGTTGAAGCTGAAAACCGACCTCTCAATGATAGCGATAAGTCATCGTCAGTAAGAGGTCAGGATCTACCTGAAGACAATGTTACGGAACCTTTGAAAGTTGGTGTTGATTTGAAAAAACAAATCAGCTCCGATGCAGTTCTTATGTCAAGACAAGCATCAACCCCTATTCAAAGTTATGTCGCAAAAGGTGCCGATAGCAAGACATTGTTGAATAGAGCTAAGTCAGCTGACGAAAGTCTCCTTTCTAGTAAAAAGAAGGTCAATGAACTTACGAAAGGGAATAAATTAGGAGTACATTTGGAGAAGCTCACCAAAGCAGGCCTTCACATAAAGGAGGAATCCAATGGTATTACATCTCCTGTTGTGTCACAGAACACTAGTCGTGAGTCCCCCAAGATATCTCGTTTTGACAAGATTAAAGGAGAAAAGGAGAAAAAAGAAAGCCCATTTACTTCTAAGTTATCAGGTTCGACGAACCCCACGCCTGACAGAGCCAAATTGGATTTGAGCTCAGTTTGTTTTGTTGATCAAAACACGGAAGTAGCCCAGAAGATGGCCTCAGATAGTCCTAAAGCTTCTGCTAAACTAAATGGGGAATCTGCAACGGCAGAGAGCCCTGTGAAAGTTCAAAGCGACTCAGTTAAATTGTTAACCAATGGAAAAGGCACACCGGCAAATACACGCAAAATTTCGACGCCTTCCAGCGAAAAAGTGTCTTACCCTAAAAAGCAATCTCTTGGGGTCCCACAAGGAATTGCTGCACAGATGGCAAGTAAATTCAGTTCAAGCGCGGACAAAACTAGCACTCCATCGCCAGCCAAAGCAAACAAGATGTCAGGCCAGTCTGTATTGTCTAGCAGAAAATACTGGCAAGGAGCAACACCTGAATCTAAACGTGCCGAATTAGTGAAGGCAAAGCAGTGTTCTCTAAAAATCGACAAAACATTGTTTTCAAATGCAGTCAAAGTTGCAAAAGGGGAAGTGTCGCAGGAGCAGACAGTAGAACTCGAACAAAAGAGCAAAAGCCCCAGGAACTCCCCTAAGGTCAGTAGATCTAAGCATTTATCGGAAATGCAAGTGAAAGATCGGGCCGAACAGTACATGAAGGTGGCTGCTGATGCTGACCATAGAAGTAAGACACAGGTTTCTAGTCCACAAACCGAGAAGAAGTTCATGAAGAAGTCAAATCGATCCGAAGATGATGGTCTTTTGGAAACGAGTGTAAAGAAAGAGAGCTCAAAAGAGAATATCGTGCAGAAATTCGAAAAGCAGAGGAAACACGATAATGTCATTGGAATGAACCAAGTAAGTGTGCAGCCCAAAGGGCTACAGTTTAGTTTCAGCTTACAAGCTGGAAACAAATTCAAAATAAAAGATGCCATTACTGAAAAAGATGCTTCTGAAGCAGGATTGGGGAAGACGGTGTGTAGTACAATTCAAGATGGGAAGAAAACCGTAACATTTGATGCGAAGAAGGAAAAATACTCAAGACGAAAGATAGAGCCTGTAACCATACCCAAATCATTTAGTGGAATGCTGGAGGAAGATGACACGATTGAACCACATAGTAATGACCACATCGAACATACTGCTATAGGTGCGCTAGCGACAATGCCACGAACCCCGCTACGAGATTTGCGTAGCAAAAGCAGGACTAGTCGCGATGGAGGCTCACCTTCTAGTCCCCGCAAGGCATACCGTCGTCTTTATGTTACACATGTTAAAGGCTCAAAATCAGAGCAAGAAAGCGAAGCAACTGAAGATATTGCTGACATAAAAACCAAGATGGAGAAAGATGAGTTGAAAGTAGAACTGTTGGTAAAATTTGGTACACTATAATTGTATGACAAGTCTCCCTACTCAGTATATGCTCAAATGTGGTTTAGAAAAACTTATAGATTCATTTTGAATTAAATAACCACTTTTGATAAGATTAGAGGTGGCAGTAGATGTTTTATATCGATGTTAAAAACAGTTCCTAAGGTATCTTGTTTCATTTCCCACCATAGCTCAGTTCTTGTTGTACAGGTGTTTTCATATGCGTAGAAGGGCCAGTATTGTGTCTTTCCGCGACAGCAATGACTTTTGTCATTTCAGATCCCATTGTATGTATTCTCTCGCAGACAGCTGTGCTAATTTGTGAGAACAGCAATTTTCCCTATAGAATTATGAAAGTTGTAACTGGGGCCCCAAAAGGATTTTATTCACTTATTTCCTAAGCATAGGATCTACAGTGCCTTAAACTAGATGACCCTGGGATTGCCAGCAAGGTGCCTGTAGGAGGTATTTGCTACTCCTCAGCATCCTTTCTTCTCCCAGTATGAAACCCTCCTTCAATTTGATGACAATTATGGTCTCTGAAGCGTATGGTAGATCCTATCATGGCAATAATTTCGTAACTTTAGTAGTTCAAGACTTAATGGTATCTTAGGACGTTACCGATTGGGTAATGACAGACAGGTGCCTCTCGAAGAAATTACCTTTACATCAACTGTCCTTATGTGGAACTTTGTCAAGGCGATAGGAGTCCATTTATTGGTAAGCAAGGTTCTATGATGGGCCTTGGACTTCAGACATGAACGGTTTCATGGTAGATAACAATGAGCGAGTTGCTGTGTATTGGTCATTGTAATACAACTTGTCCAATTTTTTCCTATGTTGCTCTGATTAATTGGTGCCATTATGCTATGTCAGTAGGCTATGATGGCGTAGATTGCAAACAGTGACTGAAGCTTGCTAAATATCATTAGGCTGATGAATTTTTCTATTTGTAATCATTGTATCATTTTATTCGCAGTTTTGTAATAACTTGTCATTTTTAAGAATGATTTTGTGCTCCGTGAGTATCACCTTTATAAATGTTTGCGACCAGTTATATCAACTTCTTCATGTTTATGTTTAAGGTGGTTGACCCCTCTGCTAGGGAAATTTGTCAGTATAAGGAATTTCTGAATGAAACTTAGGGTATATAGCAACCTCAGATGTATTAAGAAGAAAATGCAAATACTTCAATTAAATATGCAAATTAGATAAAATGGCGGCAATAACAATAGGGAAAAAGTGGGCGATACCTGTAACAATGATTTTTCATACAGGAATATCACTTCTGGCTGAAAATTGCTATACTAATTGGCATAAGCAACATCTAGTGAATGAGTAAGTTTGGCCAGGCTACTTTCCTTAATTCTGAAGATATTTTATAAAACTTGTACATTAGCAAAACTAACGCATTATTGTTTACTTCCCATCCAAGATTAACCTTGTTGAAGTGTCTAGAAAACAGCCAAAATATCTCAAGCACTAGCATTATATGTGAAGAGTCTACCTTTCAAATTGTAGCCTGATCTGTTGAGGTATGTTGAAAAATCAATGTCACAAAGGTACCACACTAGTCGCTTTTCGTAAGTTGAAGAAAAAGCTAATGAAAGTGAACTGTCTTAAGGTTCAAGTCTCAGTGGCCCCCAGCCTCATATATGCTGCCTTCTTTCTCCTTTTCCTTATCCCACAGCCCTTTTTTGATAGATCTGAGCTGTTTTCTCCTTCTTCTTATCTTTTCTGCACATTTTTTAGAAGACAACTGTATTCGCCTCTCATCTAACTTGTTAATGGCAGAGTTAGTGTTCTTTCCTGGGCAGATCTGCAAACGTTCCAGAACTCTGGCCACTGATGATGCACCATCATTGAAATGTGTAATTGCACTTGCAGTACACAACTCCACAACCTTTCTACCTTGATATACTTGTTTTGGACATCTGGCCCAAATAAGGTTATTTAAAGATTCATTTGAATTCTGCGTGTATGATTCAAGGCATCGTGATAGCAAATTCCTATCAGTTAAATCTTTGTAAATAGGGAGCACTTCATCCATGACTGCTTTGGGTAAGAATATTCTGTGCTTGTACAAGTAATTCTTAGTTGCTTTTGCCCTTTGCCATCCACACCATGAATGTTCACCTTCTGGACACATGTCATGTTGGGGGTTAGTATCTGATGAAGAGATATGATAAAGTCCAGCCATGGCATCCTTTATCATTTGTTCCAGATTATTTTTATTTTGCCTTATAGCAAGTCCATAGTAGTTTTGCATCTTGTCAATCATTCTTTTTGTTAATCTACCTTTACCTCCAATTCCTTTTCCATCCTTCAACTTTCTTGTCCCTAACTTTGACTTCAGTTTCCTTAACCTTGTGCCTAGTCTCTTTTGCACATGGCCAACACACTCCTTTTTTTCAATGATAACATCAGGCCCATATGGCCTCTCTCCTAAAATAGTTGAGTGAGAAGCAGAATCTCCATCACCAACAAATGTTGTATACCGTACACCATAATTTGGTTCACTCCTTTGGAAAATGTCTCTTAGACCTTCAACTTCCATTGACCCAGACGATCCTTTATGGTTGATTGCACAGTGTGCACTATGTCGGAGCTGCCATTGTAAGTAAGCAAGTGACTCTCTATTCAAAGTTGATTTTCTCTCACAAGCCTTGCATTTTTTTGATTTGACTTGAAAATCAAGAACCTTTCCTGATGAGATTGAAATAGCAGTGACAACACCATTTAAAGATGCATATCCAGGCTTTTGCCAAGTACCATCAAAACTAACTGTCAAATCATTTGAATTTGAAATATTTCTAGCCTCTTCAACAGCTTCAGTCATGCTAGTTTTAGCCTCCTCACAATAAGCTTCATGTAAATTTGCTATTAATTTACTATAGTTCTTTCTTGTCATAGGACTTTCCATGTTCATAGCCAGTGCAAAGTTATTTATTGACTCGTAACCACAACCAATGTTTCTAAAGGCTAGTACCATTCTGACATTAACTTCAGAACTTCTTTTAGTTTTATCATTTACTTTTTTTGATGATGAAAATTCGTT
Organism: Mastigias papua; assembly: GCA_964019165.1. NCBI lineage: Eukaryota > Metazoa > Cnidaria > Scyphozoa > Rhizostomeae > Mastigiidae > Mastigias > Mastigias papua. Next base: position 5,373,042 of record OZ025268.1, read on the forward strand.
TTCCCATGCACAAAGTTCACAAACGAGTTTGAAAGTTACACAAAATCCTCTTCTTTTTTCAGTGCATCTCTTTAGAGTCAATTTATCAGTTTTACAGCAGGGGCAACAAACGCAAGCAAATACTTCTGCTAAAACAGAGTAATCAAATAAAACAAAACCACTGCCCTGCTGGCATTCATCATCGTTTATGTGGACTGCTTCCTTAACAATCTTTATCTTTTGACCTGACCTCGATAGTGGCGTTTCCACAGTATCAGATGCAATCGTTTTGATGCAAGGCCTTTGATCATCCGGAGATATAACACTAGGACCTGGCCTAGACTCATCGCATGAGTTTCTACAGATTTCACTGGGTCTGCATTGTTTCTTGCTCATTTCACAAGTCTCTTGAGCCGAACAGCGAGCCTTTCGCTTTCTTGACTTAGTTCTACTTCTGTTTCGTGGATTTCCCATTTCAGCTTGATAACTAAACTCTGAAAACTCTTGAAATTGCCTGACACACTCACTTTCATTCAAACTCAAAATAAGCAATAGGTTTTGGCTCAATTACTTCATGTAAGTAGCATGAACACTGACCTCGTTATCAATAGTAAAAGCGTAGACAGCTACAAATAACTACAAGACAAGATAAAAGGCCTGTTTCGGGGCAAAAATTAATTAGAAGTAGAAGAAACAGCGTTGCTATGGGCGTTGCCAAGGAAAGTTTTTGGGGGTGGTTGTAGAAAACTCCACATTACCCCCGAAGCGTACTCTCATTGAAAAATTTGCTTGCGCTATTACAATCTCTATATTTCAAACCACTCATAGTGAGTTTTTCACAAATTAGGGAAAAAATTATATTTTCAGTGAAATGAGAGGGGTCAACCACCTTAAGTGATTTTATATATTGTTGAAAGTTGAACTTAGATAGATATTAAACATATGAGGAATGGATGAGGACAAGAACAGTGTTATTCAAATGTCAGAAAGTAGAATGGAGCATATCTAAAAATTGAAATAGAGGAATACCAATGTTTCAGCTTGGAGCTAAAGCTATATAAAGTACAACTACTTTTTTTTCAGTTCATTTGAAAACATACAACTCTTTTTGAAATCCTTCGCTTTTATCTCTTGATATTTGAAAAACAAGCCTAAAACACTTCCTGTCATCTAACTACGATTTTCTGTAGATTTTTAGTATCAAGGAAACTATTTATATACGATGCAGAACGAGGGAATGAATTTGAATGTATGTACTTCAATTATCACAAACACACTACTACACACCACAAGCATATACAACAAACACATACATGTACTTCTCTTCTGTAAATTCCTTAGAGAAACTTCTCAAAGAATGAAGTCATATCGTGGGATATATTTCTTTCCTTATGAGATTGATTCTAACTTCAGTAGGTACTTGCTTATCCTTTTGAGCATATACAAACAGGTGGTAATATATTAAACAACACTGCAATTGATGAGTCTATCTATAATAACGAATGGTCAGTGAGGACATGTTGCTGTCCTGCAACGTGGTGACTCCTTAACTTATGTCATATTGTATAACCAAAGGCAGTAGTTACCAACGTGCGGCTTGCTTCCCGAAGGGAACAATTTGGTGTGTAAGATGACAATTGAGCACTACCGAGAAAATCTGGGTCTGCATTTTTAGTTTGGTTAATATTTTGGATGTTGCAATATATAAGGTATGCATTTTTAATTCTTCCAGTAATTTTGTAACGGGATCTTAAACGATGTATTTTTGGCTTGATTTTGGAGAGACTTTTCCAATGTAGGACTTAATGGAATTTAGCTGTATGAAAATTTGCAAGAAGAGGTTCACGCCATACCAGAATGCCCTAGTGACAGTGAAATCAAACGAAAGGACGAAGATTTAAGTTGAAAACCAGCAATTAACATCAATGACATTGTTTAATTTGATAAAATGGAGGTGGGGGCATTACGCTAAGAGGTATAATCATGGAAAAGTTTTGCTATTACCTTAAAATTTCAGAAAAACCCTGGTTTTAGCCTACTAGGTGGGGATGCTATGCGTTGCCTTACAAAATACGAGCTCGAGTCTGGTTTGTCACCGAATGCTTTGTCTGAAAGGCATTTGAAGGCTTACTTTCTCGCATTTGTTCCTGCGGGGTATACTTCTCATCGTATGTCTAATGGGTGGCCTTTTTTGCTGGCCTTTTGAACCGAAGGCTTAAAAGCAACACCAACAACGTTCCGCCAGTGCAAAAAGGTGTGAATGGTGGCCTAGCACGAGATTCATTTGATAAGAAAAATTTGGAAGATCAGCAGAAGTACTACAATATTTCAGATTTTTGACTTTTACGAGTTTCTCTACAATATATCAAATTTCAGTGTTAAAGCAAACTTTGTTATTAAGCGTGTACGGACAAAGGGGAATCAATGTCCAGAGTATATATATATATATATATATATATATATATATATATATATATATATATATATATATATATATATATATATATATATATATATATATATATATATATATATGAATAGCATTAGTATTATGATATTTTCCGTAGAAGTAAGAATGCAAATCAATAGTGAATAAATGCGCTTACATAATACTGTAAATTTATCACTGTAAACCCTAATACAGAACGATCGTCTTAAGGTTGAGAGTGTCATTTAAGAAACTCCAGCCATTTGGTGATTGATTCAAATGAAGTTGAATTTAGGAACTTGGAGAAATCAGACTTCTTTGGAATCCCTTTGATTGTTGCTTTCACGTTCTTGGTTATCTTATCGTACTTGAAGTCAACACAGCCATCGTTTGGAAGCCAATGACATCTAAGGCTTGCTAAAAAAATTTGAGAATAGGATTTAAATTACCAGGAGATATGAGGAATTGGAACTTTGACACTTCGATGTGAAAGAGGGTAAAGTAGGAGCCGCTGTATAAAAGTAATGTTTCAATCCACCCAGGGCCATTCTTAAAGGTTTTCTTTGGAGAGTGTAGAACCTACAAGAAGCCATACTCATCCCCTCCCCGCCCCGCCCCCCTGAAGCATCATCTTATGATGGCCATATTCTGTGGCACTATTGGTGAGATATGCTACTTTTTAAACAAATTCCACTTACTCATACACAGCTGTACGTCACAGTAGTCCCAGCGTTTACTTTTTGATTTCGTGTAACACCAAGGGCCTCCAGATTCACCATCTGGATTGCGACAATAGTTTTCTGACAGGTCTTCATTTGGATGTGTCTTTGGTGTGATCCAGTGCTTATGGGGAAATTGTGAGCTCCACTCTTGACATTCAACACCTGATTTTGTCTTGCTGACCTTTCCTCTAAACAAGCGGCCTTCTTCTGATAGTTTGCAGGGACCTATTGAATAGAGAATACTGAGTCTTGGCGAAAACCTAACATAAATACTTGAAGAAGTACTTTACCTACATGAAGTAACTTTCTCCCTCTATTCATATCTTTAGGTGTCGAATTTAATGTGCTTTCAGTACTATTCTGAGTATAGCAAATTTGGTACTTAAAGATATGAACAGACGGAGGTAGTTACTTTATTAAATTGAAGTTCTTTAATTGTTTATTTCTGATTTTTGTTCCTATTTGATTTTAAGCCAGGGGTGGAATCCATGTAACTTATGCTGATATCTCCGGTGTATACTTGATTATTTCCTTGGCAGGCTGGTGCAAAACAAAAATGAAACAGTACGTTGGTGCAAAGTGACCTATATCAACAGCAATGGACTGGACATGTACTATTGCGGAACCTGATTCATGAAATCACACCAAACTCACCTGCAAGTAATCAAAGATTTTGTTATGATGATTATGTCACATTTGTTTCTGTCCATGGCGTATCCGCATTAAGCTATGAAACCATCGGCGCAGATTTTCTTCCGTTGGTTTTGGCACAGGCAGAGGAGATGGCACACAACACGGCATCTTTGTTGTCGTTGCAATATCACGAATGCCACAAACGGATGCCATTAATTAATTATGGCAGTAACTGATGGCATATCTTGCGCTGTTGTTGCTAATACGAGTCACGGAATACTATGACATGCATGTCTGTCTTGCGAATACAAGTGGTAATACCTTTACTGCGGAATACACTATTAGAAGGAAAAGTGTAGCCGCTTCTTTCCCGCCAACCTAATGAAGCATCCACTCAGCTTTGTTTTTCTATACTGCTTTGGCACATGAAAATACACTATTGAAGGTAACCGCCAATTATGTATTACCGTATAATCCTTGTGAAACCTCAATGCGTTGGGCCTCTTCGCTAGAAATTTCACTTAGAACCTCAAAAAGCTAACATGCCTTTTGGGGTCTGCCTCAAACTTTTATGATGGCCATATCGTACCTGTTTTGCCTATTCCAATTCGTTGTAGTTTCTATGTATGGAAGCTACGCAGACAGTAGCACAGTCTGATTTGCAGTAGACCATGTTCACAAAAAGAAAGATGGTCAAAGGAAAAAGCTGAGAAAGAAATGTTCCTTTCATTAGGTAAGTCTAGTTAATTTGCTGCCTCTTAGGCTATTGCCACTCTCTTTTTTATCGTTCGTTCCTTATCATTGCAAATAGCATGCATATTATCAGTATGATTTAATTACCTGCTCTGCCGATTCTAAAATCAAGCACCTGGAATTTTTTCTGTTGTTTATGAACTCTGTCAAAATAACTGTGTAAAGAAAGGATGGCTGCGACTACAAGAATATAGGTATTAAAATATGCTCTGCAAACAATTTATGTAACTAAGTGATTGGATGTATACTTGATATAACAGAAGAGGAGCATGCATGCTTACCTTTTGGGAAAGGAAAAAACTTAACAGCAATCTGCAGAAACGCAGCACATGACTTGGTGATTGTTTTGCAAACTGATCTGCAGGGTGGAATCGCAGCTCCAAAGCGAGCCCTGACTTCAGGTGCAAAAATGGCGCAAGCAAAGGACGTGATGAGATTTGAGCAGTCCGCTTGCCTTAACAGCAGCAATGCCCTGAAGATGGCGTTATTTTCGATGTCAGTTTGGTTTGCCTTTGCAAAATTCACCTTCGATGTTGCATTGTGTTGTTTACAGACGTCTGCCAGAAGTGGTTGCGTTTGCTTTGAGAGAAACATCAATGATTCTAATAGTTGCTTGCTATCATTGATGATGTCTTGCGCGAGACAAAGCCTCAAATTACTGAAAACGCAGATAGCAAGTATTACTTTTGGTAATGAGGCCATTTCTCCTCTGTTACTGTATACTGCTTGATACTACGTTGGTAACTGAGCGTCAAATATGTCGCGTTTCCTTTAGTTTTGACTATTATATACTAGAGAGCAAGGGTATAAGCCCAGATGCTCCATATATGGACTTCATCGTTGCCTCCATTCATTTTCCGAGCTGTAACAATTGCTCGATGCAATTGGCTGCGATGATTGGCTATTGCTTGGCGTCTTCACATTCACTTGATAGCCGGATCAGCTCACCCTATTGGACTTCGAGAAGTTAAACATCACATGATCATTTAGTGCCAAAGCAACATTCCACGTGTCTCCACAGGCGCGCATTTGCACTCTCCTTCTGGTCATCGGCGTTAAAAATATGGAGGGGGAGGTTAAAGAAGGTAGAATACTGGAATTTATGATCATATATTTGTAACTGTGTAGAGGTAAAGGTGAGCCCCATGTACGACTCAGTGCGTTGGGGGAGTGCCTGTTAGAGGTGTGTTGTGTAAAGAGAATACTTGAGCACGTGACGAGGGACGTTGCGAAAGAAACGCAAAAAGAATTGTTGAGGGAGTCGATTGATGAGAGGGAATGGAGGTCACTTTATTGACTGAGCAATGAGAACATTAAATTGATTATTATCATAGAGAAGAGTGCAAAAGTGTATTATTCGCTTCGAGGAAGCATTGGACAGGAGTAGAACGATATGTACATTACTGTAAATACATATTTTTTGTTATGTTCTTGAAGTTAACGCGCGGTAGTTTTATGAGTATATATAACTATATATATATATATATATATATATATATATATATATATATATATATATATATATATATATATATATATATATATATATATATATATATATAATAAACTAGATATTGCTGAGGGACACCTAAGACTCTGTTAGTGTGAGGTCTGAGACAAAAATGCTTTCAAACCGGGGCCTTTTTTAACATACAAACAAGGGGACAAATGCCCCCCAGTTCTCAACTTTGCCCCCCAATGGAAGAGGTTGTTGACCCCAGAAAATATCCCTTTTTGTATAGGTTCTCAGCTACGTTGTCAAATAACTACTGCTGTCATCATGTTGCAATGAATGGACCCCTTGAGTTTCATCGGCAAAAGAATGAACCACAATAACATTTTTGCTCAACATTAGAAAACTCTATAATACACGAACAGTACGTTATTGTAACAATTACAAAACTAGAGATATCATCTATAAACGTTTTTACATGAAAACTTGAGATTTATGAGCATTGTTTCAATGTATCACATGTATCAACCTTATTTCAAATTAGGCTTTTATCCTAGTTTCACGTCCCTTTTTGAGAGTTTGCCCCCCCCCCCCCAGTCTAAATATGTTAAAAAAGGCTATTTTTCAAAGCACAGCATTCACACTCTCTCTAATACGGGGAAACGGCGTTGTGAAATTTTATTTCTTATACTCGATTCATATTGATTCATATTAGGTACGACCAGGCAAGTGATGCAGTATTTTACAGACAATTGCCATATAGCAGAGTGTTATGCTCCGCACTTTCCATGTCGCTCACATCGCTTTACTGACCTAATAATTCTGTTTACTGCCGTACTTTTGCTTATGGACAAATCTCACAGATCATATTTTAGTGCAGGTCTGCACCCTCTATTCTCCCCCTGGGCACTCCACTTGGATTTCGTGGCATATATTTAAATGTAGGCAAACAAAAGAACTTCTTTTCTTTCTTTCTTTCTTTCTTTCTTTCTTTCTTTCTTTAATAATACTTATCCACAAATCTATAGCAGCACGAATACCTAAGAATATAAATTAAGATATATAAGCATGCTACGATATGACTCAAGTAATCTAATATTTACGACATATAAGTCAATAAATGCTACTCTTCCTAGAGACCATGCTTTTGAGATAATTACTAGATTAGCAAGTACTCTTTCAGTTTTCTTTTGAACGTGGAAATTGTGGAGCTGTTCCTTATTTAGAGAGGTATCTCATTCCACAATTTAGCCGCAGAATAGTAAAAATTTCTTTTGGAAAATTCTAGGTTTGTTTTGGGATACTAATATCATGGCAGTTTCTTGTCTCGTATGCAGATATCTGAGATCTCAAGGTGAATTTTCCTTGTAGACTCTCAGGACATAAGTTGTTCAATATTTTATATGTCATTACAGCCTTGTCATATTTTATAAGGTTAAGGACTGATAGCCAGTTGCACACCCACCCGTCCTTTAAATGTGCATTTTCAATTAGCATATATTTATAAATAAAAGATAAGATAAGATTTGCTGACTTTTAGATTTTTTTGAAAGAGGGACTGTAAATCTGAGAATCCTACCTATCTAATTTGTCGAAAATTTTGGAGGATTGCCAGTAATTGGGGGGTGGGGCGTCATTTAGCATCACTTTACAAATGCTGAATGACCAACGTTGGTGGTCAGTCCCATCTGATATTTCATTCACCTTGCGTGCAAGGTGGTAGATAGCAATGAAGGATAGACTAATCCAAGATTACAGAATGTCTCCTGTAATTTGCTCACGATTTTTGCTGTATGCGTCATTCTGCTTTGAAAGCAGTGTCATCGGTCTGTATATATGCAAGGTCGACTAAAGAGATGTCGATGTGCTACACTTCCTTCCCTCTCCTCGAATTCATAGTGAATGCCTCTCTAGCACTTGCTACACGATTCCGGAGTAGCTGGGAGGCATGTCTTTTCTAGCCATTGTAATTCGCCTAAATTCGAAAACAAACTATCAGGGGTGTGGGGAGAGTGAGGAAACTCCCATCCACCTTTTGATGCAGCATTTAATACTATGATATTCGTCTGTGCTAGCATGCAAAATGGACGTGAGTGTGAAAGATGTTAAGGAGCTCCACCCAATGACACTTGCGTCGCTTGCTAAAATAGAAAGGGGAATATCTAAAGAGATCAGTGTTCATCGGATGAACATAATAAAAGAGCTTTGATATTTTGTATATCATAAAACAAAATGGTAGGCCTAGCAGTGCATAGATACAAATCATTGCAAATATATGTTCTAAACGGAACATGGTGCGAATAAGATTTTGGACATTAAATGCAAAAAGTTTCGGTGCAAAAGTTTTGGTCAGAAAAAACTCGGTGGAAAAGTATTAGGTGAAGTTTACAACGTTTCGGTGTCTCAAGTAATTTTCGATTTTATCAAGTTAAACATAAAGATCTTTGTAAAATCTTTCCAATCTGGCTTATTTTAGCAAAAATAAAACAAACGAGAGTATTTTCCCCGTATACTTTAGAGTACCGAATAAACAGGAGGTGAGAACAATTGGGAGCTAAAAACAGTTTTGAAAAGTAATAATTTGGGGTTGGAATAAATGGGGGGTTGGACAATATAACATATAGAACGACTTTGGAAGACTGACTAATCATATATTGTCAATAATCAATTTTAAAAAATTAACAATTGGGGGCGACGATTTATGGTCAGTCAGTGATAGTTACATGCTTTTTTATAAGAAATCAGTTTATAAGTAACCTAGTACTAGACACACAAAAAATTAAGAAACTTTTAGAACTACCACGAAAGAGTTAAGAAACTTTACAAATTTCTGTGCTACTTCAAAGTTTGGGGTTTGCGAAATAAATTTCCTCCACGGATGTAACAAGTGTCAACTAAAATAGATTGTTTTAGAAAAATGTGAGAAAGATCCTTTGGTTGACAGAAAGATATGCGCATTTTTATGACAAATGGCACATTGGAACCATTACCTAGTTCAACGCAAAACTAACCAATACCGTATTTTCGAGGACCAAAGTGAAGATCATATACAGTTTTCTGAAATTAATTATGTGGACATGAGGTTGATTTAGATTTAGAGCCGCACTAACGTCTTCTGTTTGCTATCATGCTAATAGTTTGCTATATCCACGTGTTTTATATCGTTTTCAATGCAATATCTTGTATTAAATTAAGAAACTTTTAAGAAACTTTTAGAACTAAAATGTGGCCAGAAATTAAGAAACTTTTAGTACTAGGCCTTGAGCTAGGTTTCTTATAAAAAACGTGTACAATAATTTGTGAATGGGTACTACTGTTCAATTTCTTCTAATATTACGTCATCGATTCGTGCAATGTAAAAAATGGACCCATCTCATCAGAGAAATTAAATCCAATCGAAAAGAACGCTGTTGATCCACTCCCCTGTTGTGTCGAAAGTCGGTTACAATGTACGCATAAACAAACTGAGCTTGTTGATGCTAGCAGCAGGCATTAAAATTTTTAATGAAAACAGATCAATATGGAATTCTCACTTAGATATTTTGAAAGATGGATAATTTTACAATACTTTCAGAGCAAAAACCCATTTTGGCAATTTTTGTCAAAAACCCACTTTTGTCGACTTTATATCTACCTTAATAGAGTTAATTCAGTAGGAAAACTGATGATATGGTAGTAAATAATGCTTTGAATGCTTTCAGGTTTACGAACTTTAGTTTGTAAAAAAGAATAATTCAGTTAGGAACATAAAAGTCTGCTATTTTTTAATGATATTTGTGTGAATTTTGTAGTTAATCGTCCAATATATCTTTGGAAGGCGGGAGCTGTGTTCCTTCAATTTACTGCAAGAGAAGCTGAGCTCCTATGGCTCTCTCTCTTCTATAGTACTGGCCGTTAGCCTTTTTATAGTGAGTGAAGTTGCAAGCATAGCGCAATTTATAATAATATAACTATTTATCACTGATCTGTTTCTTTACATTCCTCCCCCTCCTTTTCCTCTTGTCGGTTTGTGTACACCGCAGCAACAAGAGGGAAAAATGTCAACCGCTGGTCATGGTGGATTGTCACCGCAGGCTCTACTTAGAGTGCTTGAGGTTTTAGTTTGCTAGCAAATGGCGCGAAAGAACATACGTAGATAGTCTGATGGCAATGAAAACATGATAAAATTAGGTAGAAGCTATTATACGTATAATGTATAGAGTGAATCTTATAAATTTTTTCTTTCTATATTTCGTACTTGCAAAATATAAGCTTTATCATCTTTTGATTAGGCATCACCACCTGGGCCCAGGGTCTCCCCACTATAGTTACCTCATGCTTTTATTAATTCAACTTCTTATATCTGCGAAAATATAGGCTATTTTTGTATCTAGACCCACAGAGATGTTAAGTAATTTCTAAGTTTGTAAGGAGGGAATCTACAACAATCCAGACAATTCCACTATGCTGCATACTATACCCATAGTGTAAAGTGCACACAAAAAATATAAAAATTTCAAAAACTGTGATAGGTTACAATATGAAACCTTTTATTTTGAGAACCTTATGCTCACGCAAAGAAATTAGACCCACAGGGATATTGGGAAATTTCTGCGTTTCTAAACAGGGGGGCTTCCAATATCCATACAATTCCACTATACTGCATACTATACCCATAGTGTATAGTGCACGCAAAAAAATATAAAAATTTCAAAAACTGTGATAGGTTACAAAATAAAACCTTTTATTTTGAGAACCTAATGCTCACACAAAGAAATTAGACCCACAGGGATATTGGGAAATTTCTGCGTTTCTAAACAGGGGGGCTTCCAATATCCATACAATTCCACTATACTGCATACTATACCCATAGTGTATAGTGCACACACAAAAATATAAAAATTTCAAAAACTGTGATAGGTTACAAAATGAAACCTTTTATTTTGAGAACCTACTGCTCATGTAAACAAATTAGACCCATAATGATTTTGGAAAATTTCTGCATGTCTATGGAAGGGGGCTGCAACCATCTAAGTTATGCTACCATAGAGCATGTAGTATTAAATATCCAGGTTTGGTTTAAATGTAGTACTGACTTGGTGGATGCATTGTACTCACTGGGAATGGATTAGGGCCACAGTACAGTGCTTACCTGTTCAGTGGCAAGTCTTCCTTGCTAAACTGACAGAAGCCTCTGAGGGTGCAGCCCCTTGACTGTCAAGGGTTGTCAAATAATTCTGATGAAAACAATCTGTTAGAGCAGTAGAAACAATTGTTAAGATAGTGGTAGTGAAATGAGGTTGAGATGAGGAACTTTTTTTACAAAGCTTCTGACTTTGCAGTAGGCCACTTGAATTTAGTAGATTAATTGCATGCACTATAGGATCTATAATTTGTCCAGAACATCAAATAGTTGGTTATTTTCCAGCCTTCATTCATTGTGGCACCACACAGGAACTATCTCCGAGTTGTGTTGCCCTTCAAGGCCCCCATGACATTACGTCGCTACAGGGTAACTACTATGTATTTACCGTTTTTAGAACTAACGTCACCGGCATTAAAGCATCTGTAAAGAATATATAGAGCAGGCTCTTAAGCTTTCGGGCCCTCAGTTCATGTGAAGCATGCCAAGTGGCGTAACGGAGCAGTGTGGGGCTCTTAGTAAAATTGATGGTTGGGAGCCCCGGTATTAAATTATATTTTAGTGTTGTGAGAGCCCCTTCGAGACCCAATCTATTGATTGGTGCCCTTATGCCTATGCTTATAGGACCAGTCCTTCCGCTATGCCACGCGGTGTGCAAGACTGGTCAGTCCATCCCTCCTTGGCATAATTCTCCTTTAACCAGGGAATTATTAAAAGTCTCGTCTACTTCGATAGATATGAATGCGGATGTCTGGGTGAATCGTCTCACTTTGTGCAGTTTTCCCCCATATACTTGGCATTTTGTAAGCAAATTAAAGAAAACAAAACAAAGCAAAACAACAAGCCAAGCCAAACACCGCCTCTCCATCGAAACCCCAATAAATCCACATTCGTTTGTATACAGTAGTAATATATAACATTGATACTATGCCAACCAAGTACGAATGTGCAAGAAATGGAATCGGCAATTTTTAAATATCGCGTTTTTCTAGAAACTTTCTGTTCTCTGAGGTTTTCATAATGGCGGCACTTTAAATGATTCTAGTTTCCCTGTGTTTTCTCGCGCATGGCAAATACATTTTTCCCTCTTGTTGTACACCGCAAATTGTGTGATTCAAAATGAGGCCAATTAAAAAGGCTGCAAGCGAAAAGGACCGGTAGCCTCTACCACTGATTTGTGGCCACTACCAAATCTAGACCGGAGTTGAGATGAGTGGAAAGAATGAAATTCGAAGCATTTTGCCAGAATAGTGCCACACTGAGTCGAAGTGCTGTGTTTATTTGGATACTGCTAAATTTTGCTGGTGCCACTTACTTAGAAGCAGTAAAAGTTAAGACGTGAGTTCGCGACTCTTACTTTTTGTTTTATATTTAGCCCTACATTTATTACGTTCTGTACATTTATTTCTATTGAAAATAGATTTGTATAACCCAATGTTGACTGCAAAATAGAGTATGTAGTGAACGTTTGTATGGATATCTGCTCTCATCCTTTTCAAGTCAAGTTACCTTCAAACTGTAGCTACTTGTCGTATGCATTGGTTTCGTAAGGATTAATATCAGTCTTTGAATTATCCTTACAGCAGAACTTCCAAGTCTCACGCATTTTGCGTGAGACACACGCAGTTTGCAACGTTATCACGCTCACACGCATGAAAGGGAAATTCTCACATATTTTACGAAAATTTGGACTACGTTTAGATTACTGATGAAATGCAATCTTGAATGAGATGAACATGTTAACTGTCGCCTGTTCTGCCTACTATTTCAGTGATAATAATGTTGGTAAAATGAAATATGTTCGCCAATTGACATTTTCCACAAATATTTAGAAACTTTGGAATTCCCCCTTAGCGGGTTTCTCATTCATAGAAGCGGCGCCACGGGGTGCATGGGGACATGTACCTCTCAGTTTGTCCCCCTTAGTTTTCTCCAAGATCACTTTTGTAATTCGTCCAAATTTGAATCTAGGCAAAGATTGATAATGTGGGAGACTAACAGCAAGGTACAGTAGTTGTCTTCTTGCATTCACTGTGGGGATAAGTTTGCAGATCATAAAGATTTGGCTATCTCTTCTTTGAAGCTATGCTTCCTAAATTTGTATTAATTTATTCTGAAGCACTTGACTGCCATAGCCTGACTGCTAGAGAGAATATTATCAATTTTATTTGTTGTAATCATTTTAATTATGGTACTAACAGCCAAGTAGGGAGAGGAAACTGTGAACATCATAATTGAATCTGTCTTTAAATTGATTGTTATTGTTAATCAACTTTATTCTTGAAAATTGCTAGAATTAACTAAGAGTTCTTTGGAATACGCTTGATAATATTGCAACGTAACTTACACAGTGCAGCTCTAGAAGTAAAATGTATACCTTTCATCATAGGTTAGAGCCTGACATCACTCAGTACAATGAGGTATTGTGACCTTTAGTTCATAGACTGGTAGTACACATTTTTTATAAGAAACCAGTTTATAAGAAACCTAGTACTAGACTGCCTAAAATTTAGGAACCTTTTAGAACAACAACGAAAGAGTAAAGAAATGTTAGACATGTCTGTACCATCTTTCAAATTTTTGGAAACACATTTTCCTCTGCCAATGTAAATGAAGAAAAGTTCCCACTACAGTATATTTTATGTGCTTGAAAGCCAATAAGCCTTACAGACATTAAAAAGTCAATCTTTTTTACATTTGTTTTCATTTTCATAACAACTGTTTTCCATAAAATTAAGAAGCTTTTAAGAGGCTGTTAGAACTAAAATGTGGCCAGAAATTTACTACTAGGCCTTGAACCAGGCTTCTTATAAACATGTGTAATTAAGATAGTGCATGATGCTTGTGGAAGTACTATTTGCATAACACCATTTGGTACTGAGCTATTGTAGAACCATACTGCATGATATTGAAATTCCCTGTGAATTGGTCAGTTAATTATGTAGATCAAGGTAGTCAAAGTCCTTCTTACATTAATGGTACATATGGCTGTACCCATCTCAATTTCCACACACCTGCTGATTCAGTGAAGGTATTGGCATCAACATGGAGATAATCTATTGGTAGCTAAATATATTTAACTTTCCCATCCCATTCCTATATGCCAAGCACTAAACAAGAAGATGGTGGGTAGCATTTTTGAAATCTTTGGTATGACTTGACCGGAGTTTGAACTCATGGCCTGGTTGTGAGGCTGACACTCTAACCATCAAGCCACTGCTCTGATGGTTTAATAGATGCTGTCTTTTTATAAATTATCATTATGGTTGTTTTTTTTTCTTAGGTGATGCATCATAATCAAACCCTCTTATATTCACTGAAGAAGCTTTACCCATATATGACATATGAACTCAGGGTATCTTATCCTGCTTCTGTGAGTATTTTGTTTCTACTTTATTCAACATGCTATGATTCTGAAATGCAATGACTGGTTTTTTATAGCTTTAGCTTTGTAGAAAGCACCCTATCACAATTAGGAATATCAGATGGATTTACTTATCAAATGAATCTCACAGATGAATATCATATGAATGTTATATGAATATCTACAGAATGCTGGTAAAGTCCATGGAAATGACATCAGATGGATTTCAACTTTTCAAGTCTGGATAATGCATGATTTAATAATAATAATTATACAAATCTTTGATACAGGATTAAAGCCCCTCAACTTAAGAGCTGTTATCAATGTGTGTCCTGTCTAATGAAAAACCAGATAAAAACTAGATAGCATAAAGTTAAAATTTATTTTAAATAAAAAGTTTGTGTATAGCTAAAGTTAATTGGAGTTCAAGCAAAATGTTGCTTAAGGCTCCGTTCATAAGCAATGAATGATTCAGTCCTTTGCACTTGAATAGGAAGATCATTGTAGATAGTCGCTCCCATGAAACGGAAAGATTTTCGCGCAAATTCAGTTTTGATTTTTGGAATCTTCAACAAAGATTGATGGTTTCTTGTTCGCACACTGTGGTCATTAATGTTACAGTACCCTTGAAAAGCCTCGCAAATGTCTTTGTCAATGCACTTGCATACAAGTTTGCATGCACAAATTTTACTTGCATTCACCACTGATTGGATTTCATCTCAACTACCGGAGTCTCCGAGTACTATTCGCCTAGAGCAATCATGAAAGGATGAGAGTTGCTTTACCTGAGTTTCTGTTAGTTTCAGTAGTAGTATCCCTGAAAATGTAAAGGTAGGCAGGATCATTATGTGATAGATTGCCTTTGCAGCAGCCAAATCAAGATGAGGTCTTAGCTTTCCAAGAAGCCTTAGCCTGCTCGAGGCACGTTTGTAACATTTCTCGAAATGACAATTGAGATTCAATGTGCTGTTAACTTCAATACCCAGATATTTGTATTGACTTGTATTTAAGATCTTAACACCTCTGTACATAACATTGAGTTTGTTATTTTGCTTGGCAATCCTTTGTGATGTTCCAAATAGCAGTGACTCAGTTTTTTCCTTTTTCAAATTTATTATCAGCGCGTTTGTGTCAAACCACTTGGCAATAGCATCCATTTCTTCTGTGAGCTTGGAATTTATATTCTTGACATCTTTATCAGCTACGTAAATCACTGTATCATCAGCATAGATCACAATTTTTGCAGTATCGACCACATCAGTTAAGTCATTAAGGAATGAAAAGTAGCAGACCTAAAATTGAACCTTGGGGAACTCCGGTTAGGATTTCTTGCTTGGAAGACAGACAGTTACCATAGCTAACCACCATTGACCTATGAAATAGATAGTCCGTAAACCATCTAAGTTCCTTATCACATATTCCATACTGGGGCAATTTCTTAAGCAGGTGCCATACTCTTTAAACACACTAAACACAGGTACATCAGAACATGTTTTGACTGTTTGGTCCTTGTCAGCTGATGCCAACTTCAATTTGATTTCAGTGAATTTGAATTTTTTCTTTGAATTTGATTTGATTTTGAGTTCAAATTCAAGTTGGTATCAACTGATGGGGGCTGAACATTCAAAACATGTTTTGATGTACCTATGTTTAGTGTGTTTAAAGAGTGTGACACTTTCAGCATAAGTCATGCATTATTCAAACTCTTTTCTTCCCTCGGCAGCAACTCTGTCTTCTCAAGTCAGAGCAGATCTATGATAATTGCTGGCAGTGGCCAAGGGGAAAGTTGGGGTAGGATGTTTACATGAAGTCTGTCTATTTTTTATTGATAATAGCAAAGCTGTTTATGTCGAATTGTCAGTTGTACATTTGGTCACTCTAGGCATAGAAAACTGAAGGAATCATTAATATTATTGCTAAGTTCATACCTGCTCCACTCCTATCATTATCTGGATATACCCATGTCCTTGTTTTGGGTCCCTATTTTCTGGAAGTAATTCCCTGTACAATCCTACCTGTACAGATGGCTATACCCACTTAAAAGCTTTTAGTTGTTGACTACTTATGTCTTTAGGTACCAACAGAATTCACTATTCATGTGGATGTGCCAAATCAGTCATCAAGCTTCAAGTCAAGACATCTACTGAATATTGATAAATCAATATTTAAAACAGATTCTCAAACGGAGGTTAGGATACATCTGAGCTGAAATTTCATGTTAAATTGCATAATTCTCCATTGCAATGTTGCAAGCACAGATCATCCACCCACTAAATTTCTTGTTGTGTTTTGAAAGTAGATTAAATTGTCCTTGATGTTTGTTGTTAAGTAGCATGTTCTAGGCATTGATGCACAAGCTGATTAGCCTTTTTTGCATTTTGTGGATGGGAAACATTTCAAAGCCACTTTCTTAAAGATGCTTATGGCCATTTGTGTATGCTTTCCTGAAGGTTTGAATGGAATACAGTGGTTCAGTATGATTTGTAGGATGTATTTTTTAGAATGATGCAATATCTTTACATTTAGGTGACTGATAAAAGAACTCACCTTGCAGAAGTAAACTAAATGGGATTGGCTTTTTAGGTTTTTTGTCAGTTTGTGTATACCATAGCATGCATTTTAGGTCTCCAGCTTCCTTTCTGCTACTTATTCTACTTTTCACTGGGTTCAGAATGAATCATCTACATGAATATCCATTGTTGGTAGAGAAAAAATACCACCATTGCATTTACAGCCACCTACTTTCTGCATTTCGTATGCTTCATATCCAATTATTATGCCACAACTCTTGGACTGAAGTGAATTTAAATGTTTAGTCCCAATTTATTAATGTAATTTTTTCAATATTTGGTCTGTAAAGAGACAAATAGTTACCCTAGCTGGTGTCCTTGGAGTCTACAGGCCTTTTCGTAAGAAACAGCTTGAGCGAGTGGACAAGCGCTCATGTGATTTCTCTAGCGCGAGTTATCGCTCAGGTAAAGATATATACACAATCATGTTGATTTCAGAAGTAACATAGAGAACTACTTGGCCACGAGCTTGGATCATGATAAAAACCAACGCATAATGCTAAAAGCTTTATGAAAACAGTATAACCCTATTAGAAATCTGTTGGATGTCAATGAAAATTAACCATTATTATGATCCTAAAAGCACTCGAGCAATGGCTAAATACTCTGCTAAAATTCATTGATAGCTGTAAATCGAGAGGCATCGCATTAGAGGATGTGTTTAATCTGCATCTCTGAGTGTCAAAACTCATGTGTGTTGAATTTGAAATTGAGTTGAAAAGAAAAAACACCGCTGCAATGTGTTATTTTATCAAACATATGCATAAAAATGCTTGGAAGTAGAAGTGGTGTAAGTTGATATACACGGGCATTAACAAGAAAACAAAATGAATGAGAGTAGAAAAAATTCCAGCAGCGGCCACCCCAGATGGGTAAATGCATTTGTTGACAACTTTCACACATTTCGATAACGGGGCTAATCATTTTCTTCCAAAATCACAGAGTGATATCCGACAAGATTTACCGATCAAAAGCCCCCGTGGTTTGGTTTGCGCATGTGCTGACGCGATCGTGAGCGATCACTCGCGTGAAACGAAAAGGCCTGAGTCTACATTGCATACATAGTTATTAGTTATGAAGTGTAGTTGATGATTTTGTATACAGGATAAGTTCATGTTTTCACACATACTGTTCCTATTAGCTATTTTAACTGCAACATCTATCTCAATTTTATTGTAAAAAATCCCTCTCACATGAACTTCACAACTGGGTGTGTATTTTCATGGAACAATTTTGATCATTGCACTATGTTGTATACTTTGAAGTATGATGTCAGCTTAAAAGAATTTCTGTGAATTTTAAGTCATGTTTACTTTTTCAAAGCAATTCTTAACTAATTTGTACCTTGTCTAGGGCTATGTGGCAGAAGTTGTTGCCCACAGAACTGGATTCCCACACAACCCGGAGAGGCATAAAGATCCAATTGTATTCAACATATGTAAGATGATGTCACTTCGTTTTTCTAGTTTGGTTTATTGATTTGATTCAAAATTCTTTAGGCTGGGTAAAATGTGCAATAGCATCCAAAGCATCCAACAGTTTCCCTGGGGTCGTCACCTCGCAAGACTTTCTCCTGACGAGCAAGCTAGTTTTTTCACAGAAACCCTTCTAAACATATTCTCCAATTTCACCCCCAATCGGACTATCAATGTCAAATCACGTGATCCACCGTGGACAAATCGTTATATTAAGAATCTTCTTCGGCGTAGTAAAAGAGCCTACAAAAAGTATATTCGTATGGGTTATAAGGAGGAGGATAGGGATCAAGTTGAATTATTGGGTGAAGAGGTACGCCGATCAATTGAAAATGCCCGGCATACTCATTTTGAAAGCCTATGTAAGGATCTAGCCAATAAGGAAACAGGAATTAAAAAGTACTGGTCTATCATGAATACTTTCTTTAATAAGAATAAATTTCCGATCATCCCACCACTTCTAGTTAATGACGTATTTGTGACTAATTGTACCAAGAAAGCCGAACTTTTCAACTCACACTTTGCTTAACAATGCTCTTTAGTTGAAACAGGAAGCACCCTTCCTCGGCTTCATCTCTTTAACTAATGATACTGTAGATGCATGTATCATTACTGAGGAGGAAATTTTGAACTTAATTCGCTCCCTTGATCCTAATAAAGCGCATGGCTGGGATGGAATTTCCGAAAGAATGATACTTATTTGTGACTCCTCAATCGTAACCACACTTAAAATTATTTTTCAAAATTTTCTTGAGAAAGGAGTATTCCCAATAATATGGAAAATGGGAAATATTGTGCCTATCCACAAAAAATCTTCCAAACAATTGCTCAAAAATTATAGGCCTGTCTCCCTTCTACCTGTGTTTGGCAAAATTTTTGAGAAAGTTATTTACTCTAGTATTTATGAGTTTCTTGACAAAAATAGTCTTCTATCACCCAAGCAATCGGGTTCCAGGCCAGGAGACTCAACAATAAATCAGCTAATAGCAATCACCCATGAAATTTTCTCTGCCTTTAACTGTAATCCTCCCTTAGATGTAAGATCTGTTTATCTGGATATTTCCAAGGCTTTCGATAGAGTCTGGCATGAAGGTCTCATTTTCAAGATCCGACGATGCGGAATAAGGGCAGTCTGGTGAAACTCCTCACTGGTTTTTTATCCGAACGCCAGCAAAGAACTATTATAAATGGTAAATGCTCCGGTTGGGAACATGTGTCCGCCGGTATTCCGCAGGGATCGATCTTAGGCCCACTCTTATTCCTTGTTTATATCAACGGCCTACCTGATGGACTGGGATCAAATGTTCGGATATATGCCGACGACACGTCTGTATTCTCAGTTTTTCATGATCCTCAATTGTCCTCCGATATTATTAACTCCGACCTTTCTTTGATAAAAATGTGGGCACACCAGTGGAAGTTGTCTTTTAATCCTGAACCTTCGAAACAAGCTGTGCAATTGATTTTTTCTCGTAAAAGAGGTCAAACGGACCATCCAGAAGTTTACTTCAAAGATATACTAGTTTCTTCAGTTGATGAGCACAAACACCTTGGGCTTATTCTGGATAAAAAGTTAACTTTCTCCTCCCACATAAAGGAGCTCCTATGTAAAGCCAACAAAGGAATAGGTATGATTAAACTTCTCTCCCGCTACCTACCACGCCCTTCATTGGATCAAATATATAAGCTACATGTCAGATCACATTTTGACTACTGTGACGTAATCTATCACGTTCCACCAGTGGATAACCCCTTTCTCGCACGAACAAAGGCAAAATCTACTAATGAATCGACTTGAGTCAATGCAATACAATGCGGCTCTTGCTATCACTGGTGCATGGCGAGGCACCTCTCGCGAAAGAATCTATAAGGAATTAGGGTGGGAGTCGCTCAGCAACAGAAGGTGGTACAGAAGACTGATTCTTTTTTTAAAATCATTAATGGCCTTGTCCCTGACTATCTACCCTCCTTACTTCCAGAAATAAGAGAACAAAGATATGACCTTAGAAACACCCACAGCTTCGAAGCACCAAAACGTCGAACTGATGCCTTTAAAAACAGTTTTTTCCCACACTGTATTAACGAGTGGAACAATCTGAGTTTAGAATTTCGTGAAGTAAGGTCCCTTTCACTTTTTAAAACCAAATTGATTAGATTGGTAAGACCCCTGAAAGGACAACTTTATGGCATTCATGACCAGGCAGGAATGTGTAGATTAACTCAATTGAGATTGGGTTTGAGTCCTCGTCGTGAACACAAATTTAGACATAATTCCCTTGATACCACTGACCCAATGTGCTTGTCAAATGATGGCATTGAAAGCACTATTCATTTCATGCTGCTCTGCCAGGAATATACTATCCACAGAACTGTGCTCCTTGGCAAAGTTACTCCCATCTGTGCATCTTATGGAGTTGACTGTAGCGGGTTGAACGACCAAGAACTGCTCGCTCTTATACTTTATGGCAATAATGCCTTCAATGAAACTTCGAACAAAAGCATTCTCTTGGTAACAATCTTCTACATCAACTCTACTAAC
This sequence comes from Mastigias papua, assembly GCA_964019165.1. Classification (NCBI taxonomy): domain Eukaryota; kingdom Metazoa; phylum Cnidaria; class Scyphozoa; order Rhizostomeae; family Mastigiidae; genus Mastigias; species Mastigias papua. Next base: position 5,394,080 of record OZ025268.1, read on the forward strand.
AGATTTATTTAGTTACAGCCATTTATGTCTATCCATGTCATTTTATTTTAGTGTATCTGTTTGATTATTCATTATTTTTTTTCCTGTGCCGAACTTATTTCAATAGGGGTCATACACATGTCCATCGCGGCATATATATTTATATTCAATTAAGTACCTGGAGGTGTCTGGGGGTCAATTCAATTGCATAATGAGTTTCTTGAGTGGAGGATCCCTTTTGGAATAGGAATGGCACTGTTGATAGTTACATGTTAATTTGTAGTGTTCATTGTCCATGTTGGCTGCAGGAGAGATGTGCTAGATCACACCTCCTGTGGTTTCGTCATGTAAATTATATTGTACAGTGGTGTGGTCGTGAACTACTAACTTTCTATAGAATGTTTACTCGTTCTACGCCACTGTAATATAAGTTTGTAGTTGTAATTCAGTCTTTGAATTATATAAAAGAAAAAGAAAAAAAATGTGCAATATTAATTGAATTTTTCAGTAAGTCACAAGTATATACGTAAGTTTTATTAGCTTTTTGCAGTTCTGTGTTACTTGTGGTCCCTCACACTGCACAGCAGTATCTAAAATAGGGCACAACGGGGCTTCTGAACGTCATTGTTGCAGTATCTATACAACGGAAAACCTTTTTATTTACAGCCAATAGCTATTCCTCCTAATTAAGAAATTGAAGCGCACACCGGAATTTTTATACTTTTAGTGGGATGATTTGGAGTGTTAGGCTGTTCAGGTGCTCTTATTCTGTTTCTTCTAAATATTGGCCACTTTCACTACATTAAAGTATAGCTTGTTTGCCAGCCATAGCTTATAAGTACCTGATTAGCGGCATTGTCAATTGTGAAAGTATACTTAGAGGAATAGTAAATGGTCAGTTAGAGGTTTTTTTGTACGTTTTATTGGAAAAAACTGGAGAAGCTGTCCACACCACATCCGTGAGATTTCAAGTGGCATACGTCCAAGTTCTAATTTCATCACACCAGATTCAATGGTGCTGCTTTCAACAGTGACAGCGATATGATCAGTTATAGTAGATATGTCAATAGTCTCGCTTGTTGGTTCATTTATCAACTACTTTTAAACTGACAGAGTTATATATCTCAGCTGACTGTTTAATGTTGTGTGGAAGATCGATTTTGGAATATTTAGTCTTTTCTTCCTAAAATCGCAGTATGTACCTCCCCCCAAGCCAAGGTATAGATTCTTTATCTTCAGATTCAAAATACATTAGAACTCAATGCAAGCGCTTAAAAGTGTTCACAGTGGCTAAAATGACTCAGTGGTTTGGATGGCATTCAATACACTCAATAGCTTCTCTAGATGCGACATAATAATGGCCGCAGATGTACTTTCAAATCGCTCAGAAGCTAGTTTTGATAACAGAGAGGTGTTTGAAAAACTCTCTCCTGGCACTGACGATCTTCACTGCAATGCATAAACGATGTGTTTTCATTCTATTTTGCAGGCTTAGAAGCGTTGCATTTCGGGTTGACTCGAAGCTCATGGAAAGTGGTATGCTACGTTGTTGTTTTGTGTGCCCTTTCTTTCAAGTATCTTGCACCTGCTGCTCTTAGAATCATATTGGGCAATGAGGCCAAACGTAAGCAATAATACTGAGCTCCAAGTCTCGCCTGCCACAGGTTTTGCTGCTTCGTGTAAAGATAATTCTTGTGCCAAGATTAGAAGACGTGTCATGAAGGAGGGAGACGTAGAATAAAGCCTTTCAAGAAATTTCAAAGGTGTCAAATATTCAGTAGTAAGGCATGATAAATGATTTTTGCTGTGTGATTGTCGGGAAAACCTGTCTGTGCAGTTCAGCGTTCAGGTTATCATTATTATTTTAATCACTATATTTTGAAATGCCTGTAGTTCATTCAATCTGTTGTGATTAGAAGGCGGCACACGGTATGACGTGTGTTAGGTAACTTAGATTGCTAGTGGTATCTAGATTTAAATCTTTCAATCCTTGAACCAGCAAAGAAATAAATCACAAGATTAGTAGCAGTATCTAGATTTACGTAAGTCGCACAATGAATGTATTAGTTATAATCCTGTAGTTTAGAGTTTCACGCAGCAATGCTGTATGTATGGTTGCCACAGGATTTACAGCAATCAGCAAACCGTGATTAAATAATATAGGCGACGTGCAAGATTATGGACATATTAACAAAATGTATGTGGTTTCTTGTTGGTGTAACTATGTAGAAATTGGAAACCTTTCGTATCCTATATTCATGCGTGCGAAGTTTTTAGTTGGTCAGTTGGTTGGTAAATAGCTGAGCATCGTGTCGTGTGGAACTAAGTTGAACACCAGTATGAGATGCTTAGAGGCATAAAGGAGTTTTCTCTAAGAGTGATCTTCGGGGCTTTCAATCCTTGAACCAGCAAAGAAATAAATCACAAGATTAGTAACAGTCATCTTCAATCAAAATCTTACTTTCATAATGCTAAATAGTGTATAACTCTTCTGACCAGCAAATATGATCAAATACAGCCAGTTGAGCCATGTGTCAAAATTAGAAAAGGAATTTTGGCATAGATATTTTGTAGGTTTCCTCGAGTTTTTCCTTTGGTGAAAATTGAGTAATCCACTGTTTCAATTGTTTTTGGTTTGGCTTTCCTCTAACTTTCAATTGATATTTGTCACTGTTGATGTCATACACGTAGTAAATGCAGCCATCATCAGAGAGCAGGTCACAGTAGAGATGCACTGAAAGGTCATAATATAACATCAAATTGTCAATGACTTCAAGGGAATCGGATTGGTTGCAACAATAGATTATAGATCAAGTTCGCTAAAAGTCTGACGAGATATTAATAAATTGATCTCTACTAAACATGTGACCGTACGTAAGGATTAATTGCAGTAAATGGATACCATCGCAGCATACTTATGATTGCTTATGGGATAAGGCATAAGGTAAAGGTGAGTCCCGTATACGATTCCGTACGTTGGGGGAGTGCCCGTTAGGGACACTTATTCTGAGCCTCCGGCATAGTGAGGTAGGGTGGCCAGTTCCTTCCTCGCCGCCTTTAACTTCCCCAGTGTTGCCACCAGGTACCCATTTGCTGCTGGGTGAACAGTGAGCGAGCATCCCAACTATGATCCGAGGGTTCGGCTCGAACCATCGATATTTCGCACAGCAGTCAAGCGCTCTAACCGCTTGGCCACTCGCCCATGGGATAGGACATATGGGATACGAAATCAGGGACGCAACTGTGGGGGAATCCTAGGGCCTAGACCCAGGCCTTTTCCTAAAATGAATAAGAGTTCCCTTGTTCTTGGAGAAGTGTGAAACTGGTTATTGTGTTTTTTTACCGTTGAAGCTGTAAATTTGCGTATGGCCATCATTAAACTTGACAGTAACGAGATATTTCATCAGTTTCTTAATTTGAAAGATATTATTCCAAGCGGTATATTGTTTAACAAAGTTGTAGTGTGCCTTGCTTGTGGATTAGACCCCTTCCCCCTAAACTTCCTAGTTGTACCCGTTGAATTGTACGTCTTTTTAAATGTGCAAATTTTAATATTCGAAGGTTTTAATTGATAACTCTATTATTCCTTATAGGGAACTAGGTACTTTCATTTTTTTAATACACTGCGCATTTTCCAGTCAGAACTCACTCTACTGCCAGGCAAGACGATAGAGAGTTCATAAGTGAGGCTGGCGCATCTGAATACTTTTTTGATAGGAATTAATTACGCACAACAATATGTTTGACTTTTGCGGATCTTTAGGTGGGGGGCATCAGTAGTGAATTTTTTCTCGAAATTTTCAAGATGGATTTGCCAACTATCCATATATTCTAGTTCATATAATCACCCCCACAATACGCGAAAATGCCGATTAATCTACTTATGGGGCATTTGACCACCCCTCACTCCCCTTAAAACTCACACTGATTACTGCTAGGTATGGATGAACTATTAAGTTTATGAGCATTTCGCATTGATTGGTCAAAGTAGAGTTGAGCATAGTTACCTGAACACATTGGCACATCGCAGTAGTCCCATCGCTTCGATTTTGATGTTGTATAGCACCAAGGTCCGTCTGTTTCACCATCAGGGTTACGACAGTAGTTCTTCACTAACATTTTATCTGGATACTCTCCAGGTTTGAACAAGTGCCTGTGGGGGCTTTGTGCACTCCATTTTTGGCATGGGATGCCACCCCTTGTCTGCCTCGTTTTCCCTTTGAAGAGATCACCTCTCTTCGTTAGCTTGCATGAGCCTGTAAAGATCATAATATATCCATAAGGGGCCGTTCATTATTTAAAGAAGGAGTTGGTACTGAAGAGAAATGATTTCTTGTCCAGTATATCATCTTGCCCAACTCGAAATGTGATAGAAAAAGCATCTACTCAACATTTTTCAGGTTGAAAAAAACTTACCTAGCCCCTACCATAAAATCATTTTGAATGTCAAATAATGCAAATTATAAATGCAAACATCTCCATGTCGAATTGGATCAACAGTACGTAGGTCTCCATGTACGAGCAATTTGGGCAGCTATTCTAGTGTGCCTGCTGATCCCAATGTTAAAGATGTGAGCCATGTCAGTAGGGCACTGAGTCATACAACAGCCACTATGTTTTTGCTATAATTTAGAGAAATTGCTCTGGAATACAAGGCGCACTTGTGGGCAAGGAATGAGCACGATTTTATTCAACGATACAATACAAGAACAAAGGAGCTTCATGGCAAGGTCGTTCTTGAAAAACATCTTGGTTTCATATTGAAGACTCTTGACACGAGAGTCAATAAAGCTGCATTAGCAAGTTTTGAATCCAGTCACTAGAAAAAGGCAGAAAGAGCAAGAATGCAAGAATAAAAAGAAGCAGAAAATTGAGTCGACCTGGACTCTAGGTTCCAGGTTGCTTTTGCAAGAGGAAAATATAGACATCGAACGTAACAGTGCTGATGATGTTGATGATATTGACAAGTTTTAACATTAATTCCTGGGAAATTTCCTTCACCCAACCTTACCATTACATGGCAATAAATTTATCCAACCTTTTTCTATCAGAAAACGCCTTTCACTCAATCCATTTCTCTTCAGTACCAACCCCTCTATAAATAATGAACGGTCCCTAAAGGAGCCATGACTTAGCATGGCCTCTTTTCGGAATTCCTACTCTAAAGTCCAAACCATAGTCGAAGTACCCTAAGGCCTAGAGTATGGAATGAATTGGATATTCAAAAAGTTGGCTTATAGAGTGCAGTCCTAGTAGAAGTCCAGGAAAAACCACCCTATGGTTTTTGAAAAGGTCTCACGAGTTTTTTTATTGTAGAAGACACATGCACCCTTTTTGTAGAGAAGCGTAGGGTAGGGCAGTTTACCATACCGAACCGACCATAACAAACTAGCTTTAATTCTGTAAGTTCTTACTTAAAGGCATCTGGTGTATAGATTTCGATATGATGGAAGCAAATTCATTGCAATCCAGTGGGGCTACCTATGAATTATTTACCATAAATGACGGGTAAAATGACTGTGGGCGGCTATTTACGTTAGAACTCTGAGGGTGAACATATCTTTTGGACTGAGTACTTGCTCAGACTTCGGGACATTATTAATTTGTTTTTACCAGTTTCGAAGGTTAAATTATCGCATAGCCACACGATTTACACGTGATATACAACTTCTTTAATTTCCCCTGCAATGATGCACGAAAGAAGACCACGATGCAATTTTAAATCCGTTGCATGCATCACGTGACGTTCGCGCTAGCTATTCTGCCGTCACACCATGAAAAGAGCCTGACTCCTCTTTCGCATGGTCTATGGATTCTAACGCGGCTCATGGCTCAAAGACGACCTATTTCTTTTCGACTCGGCCACACCCAAAGTAGTGGTATGAGATGGTATAAGATATCATCTTTAGAAACTGTATGTCAAGAAAAGTGGCGTAAAGCTAAATTTTGTGCTACAAGGGTGGCAAAGCAGAGCTTCGATGAGATTGCCCTCTTCATAGAGTACAACAACTTTTGGAAGCAGTAATACCGTAGAGCATACTGGTGGAAAAACGATATTTTAGAAATAACGGGAAGAACAACTGTAGTCTGGCCTATCCGTGTCCCATTCTATTACTCTGATTCATATATTAGCATAAACCAGAAAAAAGATAAGGGAGACATAGTCCTTTTTAAAAAATGGAAGGAGACTGAGCCCCCCGAGCCCTCTGCTTTTGCAACCCTGGTCAAAAAGATGTGGCAAAAGATTTTTGTTGTAATGTCAAAGTCATCAGATGTGTATACATCCTAAGATATACATAATTTATTTGAAGGAAGTTACTCAGGGTGCAAAGATTTCGTGAATGGAAGCAAAGATTTCGTGATTAGACATTAAGCTCGAGAGTTAGGGAGTAAGCTTTATCCAGTGTCGAACGCGAGACCACATGGCAATTATCCAACGTCATAAGAAACTCAAAAACCAAGCTATTCCAGACTATCTGTGCGACATTTGTAAGGAAATCTTTTCACCTAGCATTAAAACTTCTGAGCTTTTAATGATTTCAGTTCTACAACTTTCTTTGTAAAAATGTTTGAGCTTGTGCAACACTGCATTATTTTGCAGGCAATTAGGTGCAATTAGACAATACATAAATTAATGTAAGAAATGTAAGAAAATTGAATAAAGGAGGTGATGTATTATTATGTATATATTGCTATATCGAATTTTGTATTGTACTTTAGCTGAAAGGATTTTGTGTATAAAGAATTGTTATTAATGAAAACTTTTTATTCCCTACAACCATTACTCTACATGATGACACCCAACACTTAGGCATGATAGGGAAATTTACAAGTTCGTTGTATAACGTGTGATTAAAATGTTTCTTAAGTAAAAAACAAAATAAAAAAAATGAGAAGAAAATAATTAAAATGTTAACAGTTCTGGACTCTTCCACTCGCTGTCTCTCTTACAGAATATGTAGTATGTACAACGTATACAGATGGTTATTAACTTCTTTTCTAGATAGAGTTGCTTTTGCTTTGTAGTTGATAAATTTTGTAACATATTCATAAACGCTTTGTGTCCGTTAATGCCGATTGTTCCTATTGCTCCCATCGATAGATTTATGTATTCCACACGCAAGTATGAGGATGAAAGTTCTTTCAGAAGATTTTTGTAACGCCGCATTTTGTGAGCCTCGTTATTTCATATGTTTGTTTCGAAGCCAATAGACAACTCGAGAACATATAAAACACCCTCACTGATTATGAGGAGATCTGGACACTTGTCGTGTCCAGTGATAACAGCCGATGGTCTGAAGCCTGGAATGTCATCAGCATAGATTTCAACTTTTCTTACTCCTGGTAAGAAGTTGGCAATCATCAAGAGGACAGAGTTGTGACGCCCGTTATTACTATTATTATTATTATTATTATATTCTGCCTTCTACCAAGTTTATGCAGTGCCAGGTTGTTATTAGAAATGCCCTTAAGTCATCTCCTAATTCAGATTTAAGCCATCTTTGGGCAAGAACCAGCACTGGCTGCTATATTCAGTACGATCAATATCGTAACACAAAACAAGTGTTAAATGCGGTACAGACTGATAATGAAAATCGCCTTCATCATTAACTTAAATCTCAAGGTTTCATAATCTCATCTATTCTTGTTCATGCTAGCAGTAAAACTCGACACCTCTGGTCAAAAGTACAGAAAAATTTGCCCAGAAACATTTTCGGTTTTACCATAAAGTACCTAAACAACACTCTGGCTGCAAAAAGAACCTCTGCAAATGGTCCCTCTCTTCCTCTTCTGCTTGCTCGTTCTGCCTCTAGTCTGAAAGTCTCCAGCACATTGTGTCTAGTTGCAAGTCCTACCTGGAAGATGGCAGGTATACCTGGCGCCCTAACTCCGTTCTTTTGCATATCTCTAAAAATCTATCTTTGTTCCAAGATAGCTCGTTGTACGCAGATCTTCCTTCTTTACCATCTCCATCTATGGTTACTGGTGATTCTCTTAGACCAGATCTTGTCTTAGTACTAAATAGTACTACCGTGTATCTGCTAGAGTTAACTGTTGGCTTTGAGTCAAATATAACGATCAATAATGAACACAAATCTGATAAATATCGCCCCCTTATTTTAGCCCTCCAGGAAAAGTTTTATGATGTTAAATTTATTAATCTCTCTATGAGTGCTCTTGGTATACAGTAATAGCCCGCGTAAAAGAACCTAAATTTTTCAATTTAGCCTAAATGGGATCTTATGTAAATGGTACTTAAAGCAACTTTGGCTACAATGGTTCTTAAAATAGGTTCTTATATTTTCACACCAATTTCATCTGAATATGCTGTATGTGTCATGAATATCATCTAATAATATGGTATAAATTCTTTTTGTACCATAGGACAATGCCTATGCACAAAATTCAGTATAGGTACAACATATATAAATTCTTCACAAAATTTAAGAGAACTTTCTTACCAAGATGTTCTAAAGAAAGCTCAAAACTTAATGTTGTTAAAAATCCAATTCATAAAAAATTCAGGCAAAAAGGCGAAATGAAAAACAAAAAATAAATTAAAAACAGTATGGTTCTAGCCCCTGAGGCTTGATCATATCATCCTCTGAGCCATCAGCTGTCATTAGACAACCAGTCTTTATGAACAGTTTCTTTGCATACATCTTGTCTGATGAGAGCTTTCTCCATGCCTCCCCAATCCATTGTGTCATGAGGACACTCTATGTCAACTTACTATAAACAGCAACTCCAATGACAAGAACCTAGACAAAATTTAGCCTAAATAGGTTCTTATGTACAAGGGTCTTAAAATGAAAATTTTAGCTTATTAGGTTCTTAAAACCCAGGTTCTTATAAGCGGGCTATTACTGTATTTGGTAGATCCTCTGACTCCTTTTCATCAATGCTGAAAGATTTGCACTTTGACACTACTCATCAACAGCAGATCATTATGAAAGCCTCCAACATTACCATAAGATGCACCTATTTTATTTTCTGTAAACGAAACAAATCTTGGCCAGGTCTGGAGCTACATGACTTTTAGTAGCTAAATTGTATGTTTGCTGCTTCTACTTTCATTGCTATTATTTCTTTCAGTCTCCGTATATTATAACATTTAATTAAATATTACCTTTGTATAGCAGACAAGCCAGTTATGCACTACCTAACAGTAGAGAGGTGTATGATTGTATGCAACTGTTGTGTTATTGTCATGATATTATGAAGTTTCAAAAAAAATTATATTATTATTATTATTAGTATTATTATTGTTATTATTATCTTATAATATTATATTATTATCTTATTATACTCTCATTATCAGCAAATCAAACTATGGCTTAAATCTCGTTCTTCCCTCAACGAAGTTCATTCAGTGCCAAACTATAATTCGAAACGCTTTGAAATCTTCTCCTAACTCTGATATTCAATCTTTATGGCATGATTCAAATACCTTTACTAACATCCAATATCATCAATACAGAAACACCAAGCAAGTTCTCAAATCTATTCAAAGCCATCACCACCATCGTATTACAAATGACTTAACATCGCAGGGATTAGTTATTTCATCCATCCTTAAATTTGCTTCTCAATCTACTACTACACTATGGTCAATTGTTCATCAGAAGATGCCAAAGAACATCTTTAACTTCACTCTTAAATATTTAAATAACACTCTAGCCACTCGCAAAAACCTCTGTAAATGGTCCATTGTTCAATCATCAGCATGTTCTTTCTGTCTTCAGTCCGAAACTTTACAACATATTGTATCTAGTTGCAAGATGTACCTTGAACACGGAAGATATACTTGGAGACACGATTCTGTTCTTAATTTCATAGCCAAGTCCCTTTCTGTAATACCAGATTGTTCACTGTACGCTGATCTTAACTCTTTTCTATCCCCTTCTATTATCACAGGTAGTTCCTTCCGCCCTGACCTTATCTTACTCACTAACGATAATATCTTATATATTCTTGAGCTCACCATTGGCTTTGAAACTAATATCAAAATCAATAGTGATCGTAAGGCCTCTAAATATTATCCTCTAAGACAAACTTTACTCTCCAAATCTAATCAAGTCTCATTTATTAACCTTTCGCTAGGTGCCCTTGGTACTATTGGTGCGTCCTCTGAATCTTTTGTTAACCTTCTCAAATCTTTAGGTTTTAATAACAATTCACAAAAACACATTCTGTCCCAACTTATCAACATCACTATTAGATGTACTTACTTTATATTCTGTTGCCGCAATAAATCATGGACAAAGCCCGACTTATTAGAAATATGAAATCATTATTATTATTATTTTTATTTTTGTTTAATTTTGTTTTTTTTTCTATACTCGTTACTATTGATGTTATCTACTTTATATATATTTTTATGTAATCTATGCTTGTTTAGTATACCTGACAGCCAGTTGTACGTTGCCTAATTTAGTGAGACGTATGATTGTAGTATTTAGTTGATATATTTTATAAATTCGAAGTATTAAAAAAATTATTAACGTACTACATATTTTGTATGAGGAACAAACCATGGTGTGATCCGGAGCTCCTTACCTATTAATTTTTTTTTCTTCTATAACCTAGTATTGCAATATTGTAAGCCAGCCAAATACAGATTACCTGTTAGCGAGATTTTTATTTGTAGATTTAAATATGATATGAGATGAAGTTTGAAAAAGCAAATAATATTAATAACGGGCTTGCTTGAAGATTGATATTTTTAATACATATGAAGTCATCGACTTTCTTAGGTCGCAAAAATCAAGTATTGGGCTTTCTTAGTTTTTGAGAAGTAAAGTATACTTCTTTACAGGCCTGCCAGGAGGTGGTAGGAGGCCCAGGGCAAACAGAAAAAGTAGGGACCCCTGGCCATGTCAGTATGGCTTTTAAACTTGAAGCTTTTAAACGTCACCAAAGAATCACTCCATAGTTTTGGGGCCCCTCTTAAGCTCGGGGCCCAGGGCAATCTGCCTCTCCTGCCCTTCTCTTGACGGGGCTGTTTTCTTGTAAGCCACTTTCTTATAAAAACCGTCTATTGAAAAGTTATTTTGACACTCCTTGAAAAATCAAGCACATTTATTGCAACGCATGCGCACAACACTAGAATCCTAGTTATCCCATACCTATCTGGAAAACACAATGTCAACAGAAAGCTACTTAGCAGATCCACAAACGAAATCGTTCCGGAAGGAATTTTTCATGTGCAGGACCCCTGAGGTTGATGTGCATAAATGTGGTAGTAATTGGCTACTATGAACTTTGTGATAAATGAAATGCGAGGATAAGATTCTGAACTAGCTATTTTTCGTTTCTCCGAACAGGGACGTAGGAACCGGGGGGCAGAGGGGCCATAGACCCCCACGTTTTAGCAAACTATGCAAAAGTGCCCCTTTGAAGCCCAAAATGGGCGTAGTAATGTGCCCCTTTTAGGACTTGGCCCCCCACTTTTTAGATGCTTCCTACGTCCCTGTCTCCGAGCAGAAATGATTCAACTGAGTTCACGTTTCATTTTTTAAAATGTTGCTCCACCGACCTGGTATTATATTGCGTTTTGATTGATTGAAATATATAATTTGGAAGCTATTTAGATATCGCAGCCACAAGACTGTAGTTACCTGAGTATGAAGTCAATAACGAGGCCCATCTGAGGTAGCGAGAGCAGGATTTTGTTACTTCGTAGCAGAGCGATTTGCACGGGGGCAGTGCACCATAAACTGGCAATGATGGAGGGGCAAATAGAGAGCATGCGAAGTGTTTCACCACATCTGAACAGCCAACTTTGCTCAATTCTACCAGTGACGTGAATTTGTTGTTCCTTTCAGCGCTGTGTTGACTTTCCTTTAAGAAATTAATCTTCGGCGTTGTATTGTAGCCAAGGTTTTGGCAAAACTCAAGCTGAAGTGGCTCGTTCTCGTTCAATAGCTTTTCTATTGGAGGCTTGGCGGATGTGGCATGAACGTATTGCAAACCATTCAAGCAGATAATGAACACCAGTATCCATGTTTCATGAGCGGGCATGTTTGCTCCACATAGGCTCCAGTTGTTAGATCGCCAGAGCTGTGACAAGTCACTCGCAGTAAGACTTAGTGTCTTCGTCGCCAGTCATTTACGCACGCGCTAAAGCATGGGACGGATCAACTCTGCCCTGAGCAATCTGCATGTTTACAGCGTGGTCGATTATCAACTCTTTCAGATTTTGTTACACGCAAAATTTTCAGCGCAACAAATTCAGTTGCCATACCTTGGGGAGTTCTAGAAGTTATTTCTACCCCAAGACCATTACATTTAATACACATTAAAACATTTTATACACAGGGACCCTGAGAGGGGGCAGGGTACATAATTTACCCCTGCTTTCCGGTAATTTGTAACCAGAATCATTAGGGGATATGTAATTCCATTTGAAAGTTAATTGAGGCCAAGTTCTTCTTTTTTGTTTCGTGCATTTGGTTACATAGTTTTATGGTCAGTTGTAAAATTCCTTCCACTACATACTCTTTGATGTTTCTCTACAGTTTTAAAAGGGAGTTTCCCTAAAAATTAAAGCATTTTTCTACAATTTTTTGGGATCGTAGACCCCTATTCTTCTTTTCGTTTGGTCTTCTTCTAGACGTTTTCCGATTGTTCCAGTAAAAACTGGCCTTAAATGCAAGTAGAAATTCCCCCTTTTTAACAAAAGAAATGCTCAAATATGCTCGATTTTTTGAAAAATGATAGCTTGGTACCAGAAAATGCTCTTATTTGTCATAAGCAAACCGTACAAAATGCAGCTCTAATGGAGAAATGTTTAACACTGGAGCATGTGAACGTGTTCTAAATCTCTTCAAACTTCGTCTGCAACCATAAATTAGCTATTGCACAAGGTATATCCTCAGTGCTTGTTATACAAAACCATGATACTGGTCTACATCTAGTCAGCAGTAGCGACATTTTGTTGACCATTAGAAGATTCACTCAGTATAGAGCTGCTTCTAAACTTTGATTTCTAGCAATGATTGAGGGAACTTTTCCTTCAGAATGTCCTTCAACTGTCTCCAATTCTAGAGTTCTAGGTGCCATCCTTTGGAACACTTTGTCTGACTCGATAAAAAGTCTGGCAACCAGTGCTAGCTTTAAGAGATCAATTAAAGAGTGGAAGGGTGACAATTGCTCGTGCAAAATATGTAGATAAAGAGTCCGTGGGAATTTCACCAGAAGTGTATTTGTACATAATTATCTCCAGATTGTAATTAGTTTTTTTTCTTTTTTGTGTAAATAGTTGGTCTTAATTAGTTCAAATTAGAACTATAATATTTCTCAACCAACTGTAAATAATGTTATAATAATAATAATAATAAAAGTTGGCGTGGTGTTGCTAGCAGATGCCACTTTGTTTGAACATTTGAACTACCCAACTTGAGAAGTTTTCAAGGTGGTAAGTCAGACATAGAAGACTGGTCTGAGAAGGGTTGCATACCTTATCCTGTCAAGAGCAATGAAACAGCAAAATACGCAATTTTTACAAGACAGTAGTTTGTAAGAAAGCGGTACCCAGCATTTTACCTATGGGTTGTGGTAGCCCTACACTCTACTATAGAAATGGGCCTGCACAAGTGTCGATGGCCAAACTAAAAGCATTTATTTCAATGACAGCAATAGAATGATAGTTTTTATCACAAACCTCTGTTTAACTTAATTTAAAACCCTATAATTCAGTATTAGCTATGCGCAATGTTGGTCCATTCTTTGTTACAACAATTCCATGTATCTCAACTTCAGCTTGTTGTAACAAGAAATGCATTATGCAAACTTACTGACTACGTGGTCATCTTCTTCTCCCTCATTGTCTTCATTACATAGGAACGTTAATCCCTCAATACAAAGGATCGAAGAAGGGTTAAGTTTAGCTCTAACGAAATGCCATCATAGAATGAAAGACACATTTACGTCTAGTCCTTCAAAATATGCTGCACGCCTACATCTTTTAGATGAATTTACCTGCTATTGTCATGCTCCGATAATTTTAATCTGTATACTTTGCAAAACAAAGCTAAATTAGAACTCGCATTTTGTTGTTGAGAGCGCCATCCTGAAATCCTCATTTTCCTCGTGGATTTTATCGACAAAATGTTGCATGGCTAATTTCCAGATTTTTGCTATGTTCATTGTAGTTTTCTTTTGCATTCTATTACTACATGCAGATTTTCAGATAGACAAACTACGATGTATTATACTATTTCTGTTGATGTTAAGCTCCTCCAATCTATTACAAATTGTTAGTATTAAATTTTATTATTATTGATTCTAAGCAATATCTTCAATATTTCTAAATCTACCTAAACAGCAAAAAATAGCCAGCCACTGTATATTTATCCACATTTTCGTGTAGTGGGAATTTCGCCAGCCGTTGGGAAGTGAGTCTTATCCCCATCCTGAGGTAGAAGGTTTATGTTCACATAGGCCCTTAAAATTTGAACTTTCGCATTTTTCTATACGAACATGTAGACTTCCTGATATCATGAATGACTTCTGGCTTTAGAGCAACATGTCTTTAGGAATATCTGACTGTAATTCAATAGTTACTGCGTTAGGGTCTTCACAAGTGCAAGCTTTCCCAGTGAAGCAACTCTGTTGGAAATTTCAGCGAAAAAGAACTACCCGCTTTTACATTCTTCTTTTGCAAATTCAAGCAAAGCTCAGCAAAAAATGGAATACAGTACTTTACACTCTACAGTTACAGAAATTCATATAATTTTAGTGAGACTGGGTACTTGCTTGTCTCTATCCGATTTAGGCACTAAACATTTGTAGGCCCGTTTGTGATCACCATACCATTCCAATCCTTTTGGTTCCGCAACACAATGACACGATTGGTTGTCATCGTTAAGAATCCAGAGCTGCTTTTGCCCAAGGAGGTTATGTGAACGGTGGAGAAAATTGGAACTATTCAATTAATGTTCGAAGCTGATTATTGTTCGAAGCTGCTCAATATTACAACATTTTGCTTTCATACGTCCTATTCCTTTGCAGAATCTGTGCTGCTTAATAGATGCAACAAATGGTTAATTGAATTAGCATGCCAATAACGGTGCAACGCGACAGTGTAACGTACTGATCATTGCAATACCAGCAACATTTAACAGCTAAGAATGTGCCTTTCGTCCATCTGACCTCAAAAAGCATTTGGAACCCAACTTGAAGACTTAGTTTCCTGCACTTTGTCTACTCCCACTAAACAGATTTATGAATACGGATATCCTACAACATTGTCATTGCTAGTCACTGGTTTCAATATTGGTTCAAGTTCTGTTGCAATTGTACCATTTTCCACTTGACGACTCAGCTCTTCCCACCTGGAGCTATTGGCAGCTGCGTTATCAAGTAATGGCTGTAATTCAGTATTAAGTCTTGCCAATGCCTACAAAAAGAACAGCAAAGCTATCGTGAAAGAGGGCAGGATATGACATGGATTCATTTAAAATATTGGAATCATATTTTTGGATTGTTTCGGTTATGCTCGCCGCGTTTTTGGAGCTGATTGAAGTTCTTTTATAAGTCATCCCACCCTATGTGATAAAATGCCCTTTACCTTTAAGAGACCCCACGTAAAGCTTCGAAAGATACCAAAGGGTTCATTGTCAGTTATACTTGCAACAGGGAGAAGCAGTGATTGAAGCTGTGGAGTTGTTCCAGGCAATGAATTCTGCCCGGCAAATAGGACAAATGAGAGATCAGACGCAGATCCATACCCACGTGTCAGGAAGAATAGTTCATTTGATTGGCAAATTGCGTTTGCCATTAGGTACCTACTCGCTCTTCACCTGATTATGGCTCTAAAGAACAAGCTGAACTCTGATAGTCTGCATTTAGTATGGGTTTTAGTATTTATATAAACAGATTCATCAGCAATTCGAAAATTATCATCCTTTCGTGCAGCGTTGCATAGATTGCCCATTTATCTTTTTGCAGCTATAACTTTTTAAAACCAGATAAGTAACTAAAAATAAAACTGCGAAAATAAAGCGAGCAAAGAATCATTTCCAGAGCTCGCAACTACGAGCCAAGGCATTTGAGACAGAACATGCTCCATGAAACCAGCTTTAAGTTATTGAATGTATGGTCAGAAATTACCTTATAGACAGGTATCCCTGTAGAATTAAAGAATTGAAATTGTAGTCTTGGTAGCTGTAGAATATGTTCCCTGTTCATGATTGCCTACAAGGTAAAATGTGATACAAGGTATATATATATATATATATATATATATATATATATATATATATATATATATATATATATATATATATATATATATATATATATATATATATATATATATATATATATATATATATATATTATCTTTTAGTAGAAAGGCTATTGAATTATATATATATATATATATATATATATATATATATATATATATATATATATATATATATATATATATATATATATATATATATATATATATATATATATATATATATATATATATATATATATATATATATATATATATATATATGTTCCCTGTTCCCTATATATATATATATATATATATATATATATATATATATATATATATATATATATATATATATATATATATTCCCTGTTCCCTATATATATATATATATATATATATATATATATATATTACTATGAAAAGTGAAGGTGCCAGAAAATAACCGACCATGAACTGATAATTGAGCTATCAGTTGGTAGAGCACTTGACATACAAAGTCAGGAGTCACGAGTTCAAATCCCGCTCGGGTCAGTTATTTTCTTGCACTTTCACTTCTCATTTCTTCCAAATCCTGTTGCCTTTACATATAAGACTATGACTATGAATTAACAATGAAATGTATAATGAGTTACCTTTGGACATACGTAGGAATAAGACATTCAGGGAATATATTGGAAAGCTTAAAGAGCACTTTGAGTGACTTAGTGCAAACTGCTACGTTTATCGTGATGTGAAATTAGGTTTTGGCTTTAATGTTTAATTCGTGTAGATTTATATTTTTACTTTTATCAATGTCAGCTCAATCTAGGCTACAGGATACAAATTGACAGCAGCAATAACAGTTGAAGTGTTTATCCTGTTGCAAAATTCACCTGTTATTTTTATTGTTATTTGTGCTACCTGCTTCTGTACTGGAATAGGTTATGCGAAAGGACTTTAGCAGTGTCATAACGATAACTGCTTTGAAATAAATATGCCCCTCCCCAGTACCATTCACGATTGCTCCACCTAAGCAGTGACTGGATATTGTCATTAACTGGAGTGTTTTTAGATAATTGCTGCCAAGCATGCTATGCATGTATGTAGGCCTGTGTTCAACACCTTTCATTCCTATAGTTGGCACTACTAAAGATGCCTCGCAAATTTCTCTTTCGTGTTCGTCGCTTTAACATTACATGGACGAGAATTTAGCAGTTTTAGGAAAACACTTTTTCGTAGAAATAAGAATGTTGCTCTCATTGCTGTTGTTCCAATCACCTATTGCCTTCACGTTATTTTTCTCGTTGATTATACGGTAGGCCTACATTCTGACTTTTCACAACACCAACACCAGAAATTTCATTGTGATTAGAACTAGCAAAATGCAACGTGTGCCTCAGTGCCTATGGCGTAACAGTGCGAATGGGCAATTGTTATCAAATTAGGCAACTTTAGCATGTGAACGTTTGTAGGAGAACAATGGACATGCAAGAAGAGTGTCAATGCACCAAGGGAATGGGGTGAAAAGATTTAATTATCAAGGGACAATGCTTTTGGCTACAAGAGACTTTCCAAGCAAACGAAGAATACCAGTTATGCATGAGTTATCTTCGAACTTCTAGTGATTTCTGCAAAGCTTCCAAATGTTGGTTTGTGTATATAAGTTCTTCGTACTATTACAGCATCAGAGGATGTAGCAGCTATGCTGTTTACTGGACGTCTGCGGAACATGACACCGAAACTCAACGGAGACTACATTCGGTTTTGAAAAGGCAAGTCCTGTGATAATTCCTATGTGCAATTTATAGATCCTTTGCTTTAGGGCCTTTGAAGTACTGAATAAGTTTGAAGTGCAACTTATAGCTTAAGAGTTCTTTTAGACATTGAAACAAAGCGAAAGGAAAGAATGAAATGTCAGAGAAATGAAAACCCTGTAGAAGGAGGACAAAGGGATGGAAAGTTCATCAATTTGAAGACCTTGTGACTAGCATTGAATTCCACAGTCTAGTCCTCTTAGACCGAACAGCCCATCCTCACAAGCTAAGTCCTTCGATTTCTCATATACGTTTCAACAAGTGTATTTTTGAATCATTTACATTTGATGCAAGTTAAATCACGTGCTATCGCAAACTTTGGAGAAGTTTCAAACCTGGGGTTCTACTTGCAATTTCTCCCTTTCCATATCTCCTTGATGAAAAAATTCACTCGTCACTAGATGAACAACCTAAAATAGATAATACTTAGAAGTTATGTACATGAATATATTATGTAAAATAACTGATGAATGAATTAAAGAATGAATTAGTGAATGAGTGAATAGACTAATGAATTTATTTTTCTTTACTTTCAAACCGGGCTCTTATTGATAACAGTATTGGCAAGGTATATAAAGGTTAAGGCTAGTCCAGTATACGATTCCGTGCGTTGGGGAGTGCCTGTTAGAGAGGACACTTGTCTTGAGCGGCCGGCATAGTTAGGTAGGGTGGCCACTTCACCAGTGTTGCCACCAGGTACCCACTTGCTACTGGGAGAACAGTGAGCGAGCGCCTCAACTATGATCTGAGGGTTCGGTTCGAACCATCGATGTTTTGCTCAGCAGTCAAGTGCCCTAACCACTTGCCCATATATTGACAAGATATACTTTGGATAAATATTTAAATCATTATTATTTTCAGTATTATCATTGGTATCACTATCATTGAATGAATGAACTAACTAATGAATGAATGAGTAAATGAATGAATGAATGAATGACTGACTGACTGAATGAATGAATGAATGAATGAGTGGAATAAAATGTACAGAAAGGCAAGACATTGTAAAGCTTTCTGATAGTACTTCAGTTGTTCGACATGACATTCAGATTCAGTCTCCCACGAGCGCGAGAGGACGTATGATATATGATTCGCGGACAGGCAGGATCATCTTTTCACTCTGATAATCTAAAATTCCTTGTAAAGAAACCGAGGAGAGAGACGTGGTGAGGAGCGAGTGAGTGCTTACTTTGAACCCACATTTGCCTCGGCCCACTTTTCGGCAAGTATCTAACACTTAATACCTTAATGCCGTATTTTCCACAATAAACCCCTAGGAAGTTTATAAACTTCATAGGTATTAGACAGAGTCTTTATCGTAGAGGGACATTAATAAAGAAGTTAGATTACTCAACACAGAATTTTTTGAAATTTTCGCGGAGCGCCTATTAGAGAGGGGTGTTTGAAAGAGATGGGGGGATTAAGTGAAGACAATACGGTACATGTCAAACAGAAGTAGACTAATCAGAATAGTTCTCAGTTTCAAAGGAGAGCTTTGGAAAATGATATGCTAGATTAAGGCATAGATTAACGTATGAAAATTACTAAGATGACCTTTTTCTGCACTTCCCATGGTTTCGTTATGCCACACAGATCGCTTGAAGTCATCAAGATTCCTCTGGAAAAGAGAGACCATCGTCAAAAGTTGTGCACTTATAGTTGTGCATATACTTCTATGAAGCGAAGCTGCCAGTCCCGAGCAGGCAAATATAACGTAAATTTAAGGACAAATTTGTAGTTTCACTTTTCAGCTCCAATTTGCAGAAATTCACAACAGAAAGAACTTTCACGCATGAATGTAATGAACAGGGGATGTAGACAGAGCCCTTATACACTGTGGTTAGCAGAAAACTCTGCTACGAGAGTATAGCATCATCTAGACAATTTGTTTGATCATCTAGAATGTTCTGCAGTTAGATATGAATACAGAATACCCCAAAATGCTACGCCATTTGTCCCATAATGGTGCCAGTCCACAGTTTGCTTTGTGATCGAACGTATTGCCGTGTGAACACGAAAAGAGGGCGTCAAAAATTATTGCGCGCTCTGTAGCTTTCATGAAGTAAACCACTGTGGTGTTTCAGTCATGTCATGTGGCTTACACGAAGTAAACCGCAGCCCTATGGCTTTCGTGAAATAAATAGCTAAAGGGTTTAGGTCATGCCCTATAGTCTTCGTGTAGTTAAGAAAGATCGCCATGCAACAGGGAATTTGGCGTCCGTTTGGGAGTTTGACCAAATTTCAACCTATAACTCATTCATTCTGTTGGCCACAGTTGGTCAATGTCCACGGTTTTTTAATGATATTGCAAATATCTTGCTTTTAATTGCAACTGTCGTCTTTGTTTCCTTGCGCTCTGGAAAATAGAGGTGATCAAGCAAAAAAATAGTTGGTCATTGTTTTCGGAACGCCCCTCACGTGACATTGCATAAGCACGCCTCTGGCTATGGGCTTCAAAGTCTTTGAAGAGCAGCCTCTTTCTACTGCAGAAGATGATGGGATTAGGTCTATGATTAGATAAACCGTTATACCTTAACAAACTCCTGTCCTCTTTCCTGTTAAAGTCATATGTTTTGCTCTCGATCAATTTCTCAAATGGTGTGCGAAACCTGATGAAAAGGAGAACACATGCATTTAGATCTTCACAGTCTAAAAGAAAACATTTTTGTTGCCTTCATACACTACCTTCACACAATATTACAAACCCACCTCGGTAATTTAATCAGCGAGCATATTCTCATATTTTATTGACAGGTTTGTTCAACTAGACTTCTAACTTAGTCAAGACTTCATTAGTGCATTCTTTCATATCTCTAATAAAACTCGCTTGAATTCTTAACTGAAAGTCGTCCAGAAATGACATTGTTTTCATAAGCAGTATTACGTGCGACTTTGTTTGGACAGAAAGAATCACATTATGACTCCCAATGCTATTAGTGCTATCGAAAGCAGAGTACGTCAATATAAGAAGCTCTAATTGACTCTGTCTACAATTCATCAATTAGTAATGACAGTTCAATGCTCACGAAGGATTGATTGTCACCTTTAATGAGCGTTTAAGTACAATCTTCTCTTATAAGAACCAGAAAGTTCTTGCCAAGGCTCGATGTTCTTAATCTTTTAATAATTTTAAACCGAAATGTTCTTAGAAGAACATTATGGTGTCTAGACTTGTATACGTTTGAGAGTTAGGGTATTAAAATTTGAATCAACTCCAGTTTAGCTGTGGGTCTTTTTATGAAAATTTTTGTTTTTCCCTCTTTCCAACTACACGTTTGTTAAAGGTTTTTTAGCCCAAATGCTGAAATTTTCTCAGTTTATCCCTCCATGATTTCAATACTAAGACTTCCTTAAAGTTTTCTTTAGAAAGAATATTAGAATTTGTGTAACATCGCAGTGCTACATAGAAAGATAGGCACTACACAAACATAACACTGAAATGCATAAATGCTCACAGGAAATCCTTGCATATTAAACAGAAGAGATGATGGGCATGCGTGGAAATTGGCATTTCAAATGTGTATCAACTTATTAACTGTCATACGTCTCAAAAATCCAGCACTTAACTTTCTTAATTGTTGAGCAATCGAGTACCCACTGCATTCTCATAAATCACTTTCTTATAAAAAAGCGTGCAATGTATAATTCATATTGTGGGTCATGTCATCAATCACATAAGGGATTAGTGGTAGGCCAGAGCGTTGAATGTCGGGATTCTTCTACTTTTGGATTGTGAGTGTGGAACTTCTTTCTCTAGCTTCTTTTTTAATTTAGCCTACCTATTTAATTCTATGGCATGTTCGTATGCTTAGCGTGAGCATGGAAGTCGAAGTTTTGCATAATTTGCATACTAGCGTTCTTAATAAGCAGAGCATCAGGTGCTAGTTAGAACTCTTGAGAAGCTTTACATCATTGTTAGCAAAGTATACACTCTCCAAATTGAATACACATTTTTCTTAAAAAAGTGGTTTATATGTGGTCTATAGGCACAGCAGTAGTCAACTGCTAAAAAAAGTTAAGAAAGCTCAATACTGGATTTCTAAGATCTAAAAAAGTTGATAAGTCATATACCTTTAAAATTCCAACATTCACGCAAGACAATCATCGCTTTAGCTTAATTTGTATAGATTTCTTGAAGCAACTTATGTATCAGAGAGTTCTTTTTGTGTAGTGCCTATCTGTCTGTGTAACATTGTTATGTTTTGCAAACCCAGCTATTCTCACTGACAGAGTCCTAAGACAGCTTCACTACTGAAATCACGAAAAAGCTAAGAAAGTTCTAGAACTGGATGAAAAAACTTTCCTAGTAAACAAATGCATTTAAAGGTGTATCGGTGTAGAACTGAAGCGAACACAGGCTAGCCACCACCCTGGCATCGCGCCCTATATTGCTATATGTAAATGGTTTCTTTGGGAACTTCTAATTTCTTCGAAAGTTGAAAATTCTACAGTTCTTACTATAGAAATACTTGAGCTGTTGCTTCATTGACAATGTGAGTATTGAATGATTTGAGATACTGCTTTTAACATGGAAGGCAGTAACTTTGTTTACACTCGAAGGGTAAGAAGAACTCAAGTCAACACCTGAAAACACTTACTTTAAATACTGAGCTAGATCCGTTGCCAGTATTGCATGTTTAAGGAGTTTCATTACTTCTTTGTATTGGCTCGAAGTGAGGTTTTGAAATATGTTGTTTCCCTGTAAAATTTCAAGAAGGACTTAATCACTAAAGGAAAAAAGCATCTTGACCGCTCTGATATTCAGATTTCTATAGAAATGCTTAACTTAACAAATTCCTTTTGATTTGAAACTTGTACGATCGTATATGATGGCCAGAATATCTGAGCTGCATCATGATCAATTGGAGAATGCATGTTGGGGAGAGATATGTCTCCTTGGCCGTACGCTTCCTGAAGTAGGGTGCCCGGGGACCCATTTGTTGCTGGCTGGACTTTGAGAAAACATCTGAATCAGTGGCTCTGAACCTGATTTCTGAGTTGGAACGAACCCAAGGGCTGGTGTTCCAGTCTGAAGGGTTCCGTAAAGGTCAATGCACACACCTGATTCATACGGTTGCTTTGTGCACTAATAAAACGTATGTCTATGTTGTGAAGCTGAAAAAGCTCATTTTATTCTTCCAGTTAAGAAGGATTCGATGAATGAACATACGGAATTGGTGGAGTCCAGTATCTACTTCCAACAAGGCTAAGAACCACTGACCTAAAACACGGCCCGATGTATCACTCGAGCCATCGACAATCCCCAGATGAGCTCTCATACCAATTGACTACTCGTCCTGTTAATTTCTATAGCGTTTGGCAAACGATATGTTTAAATGGCCATTAATGCTCGCTAGGTATTTCAATGCGTTAATGCACAACAACAAGTGAATGTTTTAGTTGGATGTATGCCCTTTATAACAAACATTCCTGTAAAAGGTACCTCACTGTTTAGAATTGCCACAGCTTGATTGAAGTGATGATGCTCCATTATCGACGTCCCGTATAGTTTGCCCAATGCAGATTCGCTCCTTAATATAATAAATACCAAAGATTTAATTACGTCTATTAATTTTGACAAACTTGCATTTTTATTAAAGTTGTTTCATCAGAGTGACTCTCATGCATTAGAGCAGGAAAGGAAATTGTTTTCATCACAATGCAGTTGCACTCATCTGTTTTCACCCACTTTCATTTGCAGAGCTGAGCCCCGTCCATCTCCCTCCCTTTCGACACCATTGCATAATGGTAGTTTCTTTCATGAAAAGGCTAGATGTCTTTTAAATAAGATGTCAACCAGGGTTTTATAGCTGCTAGTTACAGTTTATCGAGTTACAGATTAAAGCCTTAAAGCTAGTATATTTTATATGTTACTTACTTTGTTTGAAATTCGTTGTTTGTGCCTCTATGATCAAGGTCATGGCAGAGGCAACCGACCATTAGTGCCAGACATTCAAGGCTAGTGAGCATCTCACTGACCTTACCTGTCTGAAGAATGAAAACATTACTATAGTACCAAGTAAGAGTATACAGTCAGATATGAATTTTGTTTAAAGAAGGCTGTTTTTAGCATGCAATGCATGGCAAAAGGATGCTTTAAAGAGATCACACCTTCATAGCTTTCGAGAAATTACTCAAATTGTACTACACACCGGTTGATTAATGACCGTTTGCAATCGTGCAAAGAACACTTCAATCTTGCCGTAGAAGTTGGCTGTCTACACCTAGTTTGCACGTTGATGGTGGATCTTGGAATAAATCCGAAACCTTCTAATTATGACTTTTACTACTCCCTTGATTTTTCAAATAAAATTGTCTTTATTTTCCTGGACTGTCGTCTTTACAAAAACCTGATTGAAATGATATCCCAAGAAACATGATTCTCTTAGTGATTTATCGTTAGACTGCGTTTCTACCATAAGTAAGAAATTTTTAAATAGAGAACTGATTATACCGTTAAAATAGCAAACATCGATTGGGCTACATTGAAGGCATGTCTCCAATTGTGATAAATTACTCGTCTGTAGTTCTTCTTCACTGTCAATAGCCATCTATACAGCGTCTGAAATCAGTAGTATGTTAGTTGTAAAAAAAATGACATAATATTGGCATGGGCAAATCTTTAGCAGAGCTTCTAATGCCTACGGTCATAAACTTAGCTATATGCTTAGAAGAAGATTTATTTGTCTCACTTTTATGATCAAAGATAGATATGAAGTCATGGTCATAAGAAATACTGAAAATACTAACACAGCATTACAAAAATTTTATGATCAGAACATGACGTAGCTGATAATTGCCAGTTGTGTACAGGAGTTAATAACATGGAAAGAGATTAAAAACATACAATAAGCCTGAGCAGATTTAGCTGAGGAAGCGATAACTCGAGTTTGCCATGACTCATGGACCCTTATGCGGAATGACGCCTTTTTGCGTTGGTTTTTATCCTAAAATCCGCTTACATTTGTTATAGGGTCTTTTTTGTTTAAGTATAGAAAACTCTCCTATTTGAGAAATAAAGCTGTTATATGTCATTCATTTAATTTTGTTCTGGTGCTCAATTGTCTGGTTTGTTGAGATATCGTCAGCTGGTTTTACTGATAATTTCATCGACTGAGCGCCGGTTAGTAAATCTCAGCAAATAATCTAAGCTCATAATTAATGAAGATAATAAACGTTAGAAGAGTGTTTTTCTGATATTTTCTTTAGATAGTGCAAGATATTGCTCTTTAAGAACTTAATTTACGAGCCCCAGTGCAGATTTTCGAGGGAAAGGATCTAATCCCCCAAAAAGGGGACACTAGATTTAGAGATCAGAACAATATTAAAGGACTTTTCTTGATTCCGTTACTTTCCAGCTTACTGAACATCGGGCAGATCTACTCAACAAAAATGCAATAAACAGCTTCACAATTGTCCGAGAAAAAGGCACTTATTTTTTGAGGAAAAGAACTGCAGTCTAGACCCCCAGCACCCCCATCAAATTTTTGCACGTAGCAACATGTAAAGATCAAGTGAGCGTAATAAAAGACATCAAGACATTGATGATACTGTAAATTAATTTGCCTAGGCATATAGCAGTCAAACTACTGGGAGGGCATATTGACACGTTAATTTTTCCACTGCTTTTATACTGGTTAGGCAATTGTAGAAAAAATAAAAACGAACCTCATTTTCAATCCGATACGTTTTAATAAATTCGAAGTCTGTAAACATTCTAAAAGCAGCTGTGAGCATCTGATCGTCACGTAGCTTAAAATCATCGAATTGAAAGTTTTTCAGTCCAAGTGTTTTGGCTGATGGAACTGGTGATAGCTGCACGAAAAAATAACGGTTAAGTCAAAATGGCGAGGTTAAATAGAGCACTTGAGTCTAGATTACAAAGCACTATAGAAAATTATGAAAACTTTGTCGTAGAAATATGAATCATAAGATAAAGATATCTTTCTAGGCCTTATGATGATAGAGGTTCGATGGAGTTAACTAGTAAGACGATTGCCAGAGAGAATTTCCTGACTTGGTCTGCTATTTACTTCACATGATGATAAAGTTTAGCTGGAAACAAGCCTTGTGTCAGAGGTGCCATGGGAAGGGACTCGGAGGCTTCAGTTCCCTCTGCTCGTTTGAGTTGCGTTTTAAGGAGATTCAGCCTCCTTTCCAACGTGTGTATACCAGCTTGAAGAATTCCAACCTTTTTAGCATAGACCAATCTATATTTTGCGCCAGCTACATCCAACTTGCGCATAACATTCTATGTATTTAAATTTGAGTAATTTGAATTAGCTCTTGGGTGTGGGCATGGGTGTGGCCAACAGAATTAGGCTACAGCACATCCCCTCTCTTAACTTCCTAGGACGGCACTCACTTGCCTTTTGCGTATACGGGGTAGTTGTTTTAAAAGGGAGATGGAAAGCTACACGTGGGGTATAGCCAAACGTTTTCAGACATAATTTGTAACCTTCGTTCTCTAATCTCACTCTGTAGAAATCTAATCTTTGCATTGATATTGAATTTCTATTTTATTAGTTACATGTTATCACTTCTTTTCAGACAATTATTAGGCATCCTATAGACACACCTTCAACCTTTCTACTTCTTGTTGACTTGCTGATGTATGGTACGATATCACCTTGAAGAAAAAATTTCACCCCTTTATTGTTTATATATTGAAACTGGTTTAACACTACTTTATCATGTAATAGTTATTGCTATCATTGTTATAAAAGCTACTTGATATATAATATATATCCATTCTATCTTAGCTGCTGTTGTCAATTCATGATAAATTAATTTGAATAATTATTTTAGCTCTAGGAATAGAATTCTTACGAAACCGAAAGCAGCAGAATAACATAAAATCAATAGCAAATTCGAGAGGTCTGTTGCGCCATTGAAAGACAATCTATTACATAGTGACAATCAAAGGTATTGTGAATCTCAATTATGAAAAGTACAAGGATAGAGTTTAACCTAGGCAAAATCAGTTGAGTATTTGTCTAGAGATGCCTATAGACATTTCTCTCTCTTGTCTTTTTTTTATTAAGTAATGTCAGGGAAAGGCCAATAGAGCCTATAACAAATCCCTCAAAAAGGAAAGAAGAGAAAGGAAAGGAAAGTTAAGTAGATAGGGAGATGACATCAAGTTTATTCATGTTAGACTTGAAGCAAGGTAAGTTGTTTTATAAGTCTTACTTTATTGTGGAATATTCCTGGAATTAGCTTGACTGGCACCAGTTGATATTATGATATTATGCATGGCCTGTGCTACTAGTTACGCTCAGTGGTGCACCGAAGGGCTTTTGAGTGGTGGGGTGTAGTAAAAAACATTTATCGACAGGTTTGAATAAGGCACCTAAATTACCGACAGAGAACCATAATTAAGGACAAATTATGATCGTTATGGCGAATTTTACCGACAAGCCAAAGGACTACGGGTTGTGTGAAAAGTAGAGGGTGTCACACTCCTCCACACAGCCTGCTTTGGCATGCCCCTGTCTACGCTCCTTTCTCAACAATGTAACATGCCGTAAACTGCGGCACGATGAATATCAGCCATGATACCAAGTGGCATTTTAACAGTCAAAACTGTTCCCTGCTATATTATGAAAATCAATCATCCAGTGAGAGCCAGGTTTACGGAAGCCTTGGTAACTAGGCTGTATCTATTATTTTATCTGCTCAGAGGAAAAAATTAGTTTGAGCTTGGCTTCGCTCTCATAACCCCTGACTACCAGTGATAACCTCGATGGTGCAAAACTGCCAGTCCCTAGTGGACAAATGCAACATAAATCTAAAAACGAAATTACAATTTCAGTTACCAACCTCAAGTGCAACTTTCTGGTGAGCTTTCGCTCGACATACTTTGTCATAGAGAATGCAATTACTTATGCCAAGGCCACAGAATATCGTAAAAGCCTGGTAATGAAAGGATGTTTTATTAAAGCATAGACGCTATCAAGTTATGATATCTCAATGGCATTTTATATTAGGTAATAGTTGCAAGTGCATACTACATGAAATTCTAGTTCAAACTACATTTCATATCAATTCAGGTTTAAAGGGTGAGCGAATTCTCGAACATCTAATTTTGGTGTGCAATGATAAATAGTAAAAGTGAGCTGTGTTAAAAACCAGTCAATCGTCAAAAGTGCATTCACGTGACTTTTTGTATCAAAATTCGCTTTGATTGAGATATGAAATGTGATATCACTTACAACCACTAATCAATGGTCATTCAATTAATTTTATAGAAAACTAGAGTCGCTGCTAACATTTAAAGCGAAAAAAGGGCATGGTCAGAAATGTTTCTTTAGGGCTTCGCCATTACTCCCTGGTTTCAACGAAATATGCAGTGACATACTCTCCTTATAATTAGGTATGGTTCAAGACAAATCTGGGGCCATGATTCGATGCTCACTAACTGTCTAAATCCCTGGTCAAACGACCAAGCATTTCACCCAACTTTCACTAAAGATCTATGTTCAGTAAATGTTGGATCATTTGACCACGATGTTCAGTCACCCAACAATGTCTTCAGCGATGTTGAAGTGGAATTTGCTCGGGATCAGAAACAAGCCAACATTTCATCCAACAGTCTATTGCTTTCAAATGTTCAGGTATGACCTCTTTGTTGTTTTTCATTTCAAAACTTTCTGATTATTCAATATTGTGAAAGTGAGGACCAAACACTAAGCATTAGTTTGGAATTAGAGTTTGCGTTGGCATGAAGCTACTAACCACTGCAAATGTGCTCCACAGCTTAAGTTCTTGATTTGGAATGAGGCCTAGTGAACAACGAAGGTGAAGAGTCCCGGCCTAGAGTCATATCAAACGTTTGTCAAACACTTCACCTCACACCGCAAATGAAATGCAATTTCATCTTGTTCTCCACTCGCTCGAAGATACTGCTTGAAAGTTCAATTAAAAAGGTAGGATTACTAAGACAATAGCAAACCTCGAATATCTGTTCGTCTTTTTCATTAAATGGATCATCACCTACTCGCCGAGTCAACTTTACAACACCTGTATTTAAAAGCAAGCAACTTGCATGAGATTCGCCTGAAGTATAGGCAAATTAGTGCTTTGAACAATTTCAAGTTTTCAGCTACACAGATAAATAGAGATTTAACTTTCAAGATATGTGTCATGTCATACCACCAGCAAAAGAAAACTGAAGAATTGCTCCTAGTACCGTTAATGATCATGACTTCTCACTCACGGTTTATAATTATAGCTTTGTTCCTGGCTTATGTTCATTACATTGGGGCAGGAAGTTAAAAGAACTCTTTTGTTGCGTTTTTTCACCTTAAAGACTTGTATTTTTCTCTCCTTGGTTGGAGTAAAGGAAGGTTGAGCTGCTAAGGAGCATTTAGTATTAATTAGCCCATGTTAATAAGGCTGAACTGAAACAATTTACAATATGTGACTGCAATTACATTTTTAACAAAGTCCATCTTACATGTCATGATGTCATCCTAATACAGTAGGTAAGGAGCCATTTTCCTTACAAACCTGGCCGCACCCTTAAGTATACCAGGCTACATTCAGGCACCCTAACACAGATATTACTCAATAGCCTTATAATTCTAGATGGAGATTAAGTACTAACTACAAGCATAGTGGTTATGTCAATCAGTGTAGAAGAGTCTTGACAAACCGATTGGTGTTGAAAATTATTGCAGAATGAACTATTTCGAAAACATTAACAGCAGAGGTTGTATACATGCACATTCACGTATCACAGAGTGAGTAACTTTTGTTTATTCAACAAAACAATGGCGTTTACTGCCAAAGCATGTGCAGATGAATTACAGTGGCGAGACCAAACGGTGATGAATTGCACAAGCTTTTGACTAAGAATGTGAGAGGCTTATGAATTAAGAGACATCTTGCTCCTTGAGCATTGCCCTGCTGTATCAGCAGCACTTTTCGATTTACAGACCACTGGCGGACTCCTGCAGATCGTTGGAGGAGGGGGGTGGCATTGATGGTGAATTTGCCGATTGTTGTATCATCGATTCGCTAACTATCCATATTCTAGCCCCTTGAATTGTCCCACCATATGCCAAAATGGCGAATAATCTACATCAGGGGCCCCAGGCTTTTCCTAAAAGCCATCACTAATTTAGAACAAGATAGCTGAATCCTTGTACAGATATCTTAAGTAATTGTCTCTTTCGCAATAGATCATTATTTTATTAAGAAAAAGATCTAATTAAAAAGCTATTCGAAAAAGAAGAAAGTAGATGAAGATAAGATAAGTATATTTTTATGTCTCACCTATTGATTCTAACCGATTATTTCTTATGGGTAGACACAATACTGGCTCTGAATCACTATCACCCTCAACATTAGCCTACAATTGAAGAATTTTAACGAGTATTATTATATTTGACAGCGAACCTTTGCATTAAACCAATGCTGGTCACAATAATGTACCACGTGATCGGCATTACTTTAATGCAAAGGGTTGCTTTTATGTGATGTGAAATTTCGGCTAGCACTACCCATGCTGGGCTCTCAGATGACTCCCTGGAAAAGCTGTTTCAAAGTAACAAAGCTCCTGTCGATTCCAGTAGTACCATTCATTGAGTGAATATTCGTTTTATGGGTTTGTAGCTACTATGGCCATGTGCACGATATCATGCCGCAATAATTCAACTAAATGTACCCAGTCAAATAGGGCCCCCTTTTATGCTGCCAGATTTGGGGGAGGTAATTTAAATGACTGATTACTTGAAATGCTTCATTTATCTATAGATTTTCTCTGGTATTATACGCAAGGAAGCATGCACATCCCTTTGTGAGAAAAAAGTGATTGAATAAAGTGATTTCTGTTTGAAATAACGAACAAAGGAGCTTAGCAAACCCACTTGCAAAAAATTGAGAAAGATGTAGAAGAAATATCATGAAGAAATTCCAATAGACCAAGTTTGCACCCATTAACTTTAGTGTCTTGTGTTGATAGCCAATGAAAAGTTGATCCACCAGTATTTGTGGATGAAAAATATTAGTTCTCTTAATGCACTCTCAAGCTTGCATAAGCCCCATCTTTTAGCATCAAACTTTAGTTAGCTCTCCTCAATATATAGGAGTTTACTTAGATAAAAAGGACAATATAAAAATAAAAAACAAATGGACAATGCTTCACCAACGAATAAAAACTCACCATGATGTTTCTTCTTACTATCGACGAATTATACATCTGAAAAAATTTGGAAATGACATCGTTTAAACATAATTCTTGAGTTTAAATGTAAAATGAAGTGATTTTAGTTGCAAGTTTGTGTTTTATTCGTGCGTTCAACACCCACAGAACTTATTTCATTGTTTTAGAAGCAAGTATATATGACATAGGCAGGTAGAACTCCATTGGTCAAATACAATCTATCGATCGCACGAGCATGTTCGAAGCAAAGAACTTGGCCTTTGATGAGGAAATAAAGCACGCCCCAGTAATTAGCTCTCTTGTCATCTTTTTTATTTCTTGAATATCAACTAAAGCCAATTTAAAAGTCTGCAGTACCTTTCCGGACACAGATACGAAGTCGATCACGTGATCTGTACCAAACTGATCGTCATTGGCAATATCCATACTGTTAAATCGCATACTAGATTTAAAAAAAGTTAAAGTATAGGAGGCTGTATTGGTTTAATTATCTAATAATGATAGATTTTACCTAAGAAAATAAGACTAATATTAAATATGTATGCACAAACACACACACAAACACACACACAAACACACACACAAGCACACACACAAACACACACACAAGCACACACACAAACACATACACACAAGCACACGCACAAACATACACTTCACTACACCACACCATATCACACCATATCACATACATTACGCATTCGAAATAGTGTATGATAAGAGTGTTCAAGGCTCAATGTGTGAATCAAAGAGCTTTTATATTAATATTGAAGCATAAAAAGAGCAAACTTCTAAAGTGATATCTTTCTTTCTTTTTAGAAAAGTACTTTCACCATTATGAACAAAGAGACAGCTTGAGAGTCTTATGGTATTTCTTATTCGATTTTCCTTATTTTTAGATATTTCATTAATTTTTCCCACAGTGCTTAGACCATACAGATTCACATGAAACCGTTGTCATTAAATTCATGTTACATATTAAACTGTACCTAGAAAACTGCATCTCACTATTCTTCTCTGAGTTTTGATGCATTCTATACATGTGTGAAAATTTCTGGAAGAAAGACGTTTTAATAATTACTTACTATTGTGGATACACTAGTGAATACAATTTGGCAGATATAACATCGTGAAAAGTCTGATGGTGGTATAGAACTTCACTATAGCTCCCGCTTTTTCGAGCTATAGTGAAGATATAACTTCCAACATTTTGAGTTCAGTATTATAGGTCTGCTACATGAGGACAATATTCTGTTATAATGTAGGAATATAACTGATCAAGAAAGGGACGGACTTCAGTATTTGAGTGAAGTTCAAATGTCGTCGTAAATCAAGTTTTCACTGTTCTAATACTCTCAGACACTTTTCTATGGTATATATAAGATATCATACACATCAATTTCACACATCAAAGCATCAAAGATAAAAGGTGTTCTACTTGTCTTTATTAAACTTGGTTCTATATATATACATATATATATATATATATATATATATGTATATATATATATATATATATGTATATATATATATATTTATTTATATATATATATGTATATGTATATATATATATATATATATATATATATATATATATATATATATATATATATATATATATATATATATATATATATATATATATATATATATATATATATATAGAATAAACCACAAATATACTATCCTTTAAGTAAACGTTTCGATCAGAATCTTCATCAGTACTAAACTTACAATGACATTGGGCCTGCTTAAATTACCTACATAACAATGGGGT
This sequence comes from Mastigias papua, assembly GCA_964019165.1. Taxonomy (NCBI): domain Eukaryota; kingdom Metazoa; phylum Cnidaria; class Scyphozoa; order Rhizostomeae; family Mastigiidae; genus Mastigias; species Mastigias papua. The sequence goes on from OZ025268.1 coordinate 5,427,034, forward strand.
CACAATTGATATTACCTAAGGGGGACCTACCTATTAACACCTCATGATAAATTAAGAATACATTATATGGGGAGGGCCGAAGCTGTGAAGTATGAAACAAAGGAGGATAATATAGAGCATATAAGGTGATGCAAAGAGTGCGAGAAGTGTGAAGAAAAGACGAATAGATGCTGGATAGACGCAAAATGGACAAAAGAAGCAATTAACGCTAGGAAAGTGCATAGGGGATTGCTAATGATCTGCATATCTGACGTTAAGTCCCTCAGGTATAAAGCTCTGTAGTCTAAACTGCCAGAATCCCTCCTTATGTCTAGAAACTCCAAATACCCTATCTATAATTTGAAAACTAACATCCTCTAAAAATCCATGATGGTTGGCTTCTGTAAAATGTCTAAACAACTCTGCCTGCGTCACTGCTACTCCACTAGAAAACTTCCTACTAGATGACTTATAATTGTTAAACCTGGCTCTAAATGATGTAAAGGTGCTACCTACATACTGCTTGCCACATACTTTACAGCCTAATAAATACACTACCCCTGAAGAATCGCAATTAAAATCACTATTTATATCATACTCCCTACCTGAAACATTACATCTAAACCCACTACCCTCTGACATATAACTGCAAACTTGACATCGCGCTTTACCACACCTAAAACAACCCCTTTACCATATATATATATATATATATAAATATTTATTTATATATTTATTTATTTAATCTAACCATTTGTATTTTGTTTAAATATATTCTACATATACAGTTCTGTTCTCATATTGCAATGCTACACAATATTGCAAAAGCTCATAAATAATTTTTCACTCGATAAATTGCTATTAATTGGTACTTACCTCGTCAGACAGCAAGTTTTTTTGTTTAGAGTCTGCTATGAGGAATACCTTGCATTCTTTGCAAGAGAAAAGGTTTATTGCTCTGTTCATTGTTTTATGTATTATACTTGTAAGCGACGTTTGTTCCTCGAAAATTTCATGTGCCAGTTGTAATAAGTTCTGTAATGTAATGTAAGCATGTTAGGATTCATGATAAATTTTTAGACAGAATATGCCTGAGATACATGGACTGTTCTTACATGACATTTGTTCGTTCTTCTAAACGTGTTTCGATATAGAGTCTAGTATTAGTCGAAAAAGTGCGGTACTTACTTTATTACGATCAAATTCCTCCTTCGATAAACTAAATAATTTCGCATTTGTCAAACTGACAGCACAAAATGTCAGATACCTTTTAAGAACCTAGAACAGAGAGAATATGTAGGCATTTATATTTGCACATTCAAAGATAGTGCAAGAAATGCACATCACCGATTGATTTGATGCTTTTTGGCTCAGTAGAGATTTGAATTGCATTGTACGTGCAAGTCTCGGCTCGGTAAGGTAGCCAAGAAGAAAATGTCCTAGTTGGACTCCATATGTACATAAGTGTGACCATCTTGCGTAGTCTACAGTTGCATTTTCTAAATGCATCTTTTCTTAGTTTCCTGTCGTACTCGTTTACAGTATGAACCGCTTGTTGCTAAGTTTGAATCCAGTTTATCTTATAGTCTCTATGCCATATGACTGTGTGTGGTATTGGTACTGACAGGCTATCATTACATCTAACACAAGAAATATATCAAATGTTACCCCCAGGAGCTTCCCCTTCTGTTATTGTTGTATGTATAATGACTTAATGTTCACTGTAGTGTCAGAGGACTTCTGTGCAGATAACATAAAACATACTTTACATCATTTACTTTTATTTGGCTGTCAAAGAGCCACAAGGAAAGGCGGCTGGCATCTTTCTCTGGTTTATCTTGAATACTATTTGCATTTCAACTGCCCGCAAAGACAGTAGTGTCATCTGCATACTTGCAGATCTCAGTGTCAAACACAACAAAATATCATTCATAAACGCTGAATACAAGGGGGCCCAAGAATGCACCTTGTGTTGCACCTTTGGTTGACATTTCAAGGCACTGAATGACTTATTTACTTTAGCTGTCTGTTTTTTCTTTTAGTTAACTACGAATGGCCTTGAATGGACATCTTTTTTTAGTGGGTGCAATAAAAACTCACAATAACAAATTACTGAAAGCACTACTTGCGAACAACGAAACTACAAGACAAAGACGAAACCCAGGGAGAGCAAAATGTCATGAATACTCCCTGGGATTAAACGTATTCCTAAATGCAGATAGTAAAACAAAAACTATACTACATAGAAACAACAATTATTCAGCACAAATAAACATTTAAGCACATTTCACATTTGATGCCCTAGGAGAATGCTTAAATATTGTAAAGAACTAGGAACCCTGGCTGAGAAGGCACATCTATTAAATCCATATATGTAGAGCTAAGCAATGAGTAAATCAAGGCCAAGATTGTCAGATGTTTTTATTAAAATATCCAAAAGAAGCACTCCTCCATAAGCCATATTTGTCAAATCGTATAAGTGCATATTACATTCTTGGTCAACGATCGATATTAATATTTGCAATGAGCATAAGCAAGCTCTTAAAGCAAGCAGTTTGCAGTGCGATGGCCCTTGGTAGCTACTATAGACTCGAGACTTTTCATACTTTGTCGACCTCGGAACGCAAGAGCTAATAGTTTGGGTCAGTGGCCAGAGGGAAGGCTTTAAGAGACATGTATAACTTCGTTGACGACGCCACGTATGGCGATTGTGCATTAGTCAACTTACTGCACGTAATGAGGAAATTTATTCTATAGCAAGTAGGCAGGTAGGTAAGTGAACAGCGACATTTTATCATCATTTGGCACTCTATCCTAGCCTATTCTTTAACCCGTCTATTGTCAACCGAAGCTAATTTAGAGGCTAAAGTTGACTATAGCATTTCTTTGATTCGCCTGTCTGTGACCCAAGATATCCTACAGTTTATAGATAGTTCCCAAGGTGCTACAAAGCAGTTTAGCAAGCTTATCGGAGTAGGGTGCGAACCGCGTGCACTCTATTTGCTAGACAGATGTACGCACCACTACACTATAGTTGCATATATATTTCATAAAGTAGAATATAGTTGACATTTACTTGTACTTACATTGTCACTTTCCATCTTCAAAGCCCAGGAATGGCCTTTTCCTTGAAGTGAAATAACCCCGACGATCTACAAGTTTGATAAGAAGATATCATGAGTAGGAATCAGTGTAAAACATAATGTAGCAAGGAGCAAGCACTGGAGCAAGCACTTCCCTAAAGTAGATTTGTTATGGCATGCAATAGGGCGATTCTAGGAACCGATATGTGAATAATTGGCAAATCTATTTTACAAAAGGCGATGGATTTCCTACCGATAGCATCCTTATAGATTTGCAAAAACCTGCCACTGCACCACAAATAACAATCTATAATAAAGCTAGTGATACACGGAGCAGTTTTTAGGGCACCTTCCGTCTCAATGGTAAATAAAGGGGTTGCAAAACGGTTTTGTAAGGGTTGTTACACGTAGCAACGATTTCCTGACGCAATTTGTAGTGTTACCGAACCTTAAATTGCATTTATACTAAATGTACGATTGCATTGTAAATTGCAATAAAAGGTCGATAAAAGTACCAGAAATCGATTCAAATAACAGAGCAAAAATCTTCTTCAAGCAACCATTACGAGAGTAGTACAAGTTGCATTACAAAGTACTGAAACGATTTTCTACAAAGGGCAATCGGTCTGCAGCTTATGCAGCAATGGTATTGCGATTTAAATTTCTCACTTCTCAACATCCTAATCTCAAATTCACAGTGAAAAAGAAGCAAACAGGAATTGGGATATCTTTCATCGCTCGTAACTTCAACTTATCGAAAACAGGCTTTCGGTGGATTTCTTACCAGTTTTATCAGTTTTACTTCTTTTTCTTGCAAACTTGGTCCTGTTCGTATTCTACTGGGGAAAGCTTGTGAAATTAATAAGTTTTTTGTTGATTTCAATAAGGGCGTAAGGGAACTCTCCTTTATATTCGAAAAGAATCAAATTCTAACGTGTTACACAGTGCAGCCAAGTTTACGTGACGGCAGAGTTTGTTTATCGCATGAACTAACATGGATATTGAAGTTCCAAATTTTGTATTTAGGAGCCATTTACGAAGAAGTAGCTTTTTATCTATAGCTTATGAGATCTCTACATAATTTCGTGTAAATTTCTCATCATATATGACACATTTATAAAGACTTGAAGGTAAATGGAAGTCCCTTTTCATAGAAGTCTTACCTCGCCATTTGGATTTTTTATTGGTTTGTATAGCTTTTCAATATGTTCGTTGGATTTTGTGCCATCGTTTGCTCTGTCTGAATCCAATGCTCTTCTATCAGCATCCTAGGGCAAAGATCATTTAAGCTTTAGATTATGCACTTGTGCTCCAAATAATGCAATGGCAAAACCGGCATATAGTATATCATCAAATTGTGCCTATAGAGCTGAAGCCATAGAGAAACTGACAAAGCGCCTGGCCTAGAGAGCCAAGTCTCAAGACCATGAAAGTATGATAGCTGCAGAGAAGATTCAAATCAACAAGGTTTTGCCAGAAATAAAAATTATAAGTCCGCTCGAGGATACATGCTACCACTCTCAATTTCAGATCCATAAAAATTGTAGCCAGAAACGAATTTTGTTGAGTAATGAGTACTTAAAACTACCTATTAATCGCAAAACTAAAGCCTGGTTCACACTTGTGAATCAAGAGCTGAAGCAAGTGAAGTAAGCATGCGCAGAAGGAGCTTGAGCGTCAAAAGTTCTTTCTGCGCATGCATACTTCGTTGTGAACCAGGATTAATGACATTCGATGTTTCTGTGATAATCGGCTATATTTCAATAACTGCTAGTACTGTTCAATAGGGTGGAGGAGACACCTAACATTTTCTAGTAGCCAAGTGTACTTCACAAAAGCATCTAAGTTTACTAATTATAAAGATTGGTAACATTATTGATAACATTTATAGTAATATTATTCGCAATGTCAACTATAATATTGAATATCATCGAAAATACAACTGAGAAATATTGATGATAATATTGTTGACAATGTTAAAAATAATATTGATCATCATAGTGACTATAGTATAACTGAAAATATTGATCATAAAGTCATTGACAATTTAGATGAGAACTATCGTTATGGTCATAATAGCTATCGGCTTAAAGCAGCAAGTTTAACGATGCTTCTGTTCCTCTTAGATTGTTAGGTAAATAGTTATTTCACATATTAGTTTGATGTTATCCGTAAAAGAATGCACCATTTCTTGAGGAAAATATTGAAATTTTGTGTTGAATGGCATTGAACACAAGATTGTTTTGTGCTTACTACAAACAATCTACAAAATTTGCTCTGCTGTTAGATCTGTTTCTGCATTGTTTGCTTTGTCTTTAGAGACCTGTTTGCATGAATGGAGATCTAGCAGGTATCTAATGACAAGTACAAATGCTTGCCATGATAAATACCTGTGCATGCAAGACAGTATTTATGATTAATTTTTAAATATATTTAGTGCTTATCATGCATTCAGAGTTGCAGGAGTACTTTTTCTTTGTTTTTCATTTGCAGTTTAGTTACATTCTCTTTGAGAAATGCTACACTCGTAGGCAGGGGCATGTTCTTTGATGTTGAAAGCAAATTCACCATCTTTTGAACACTCGGCAAAAGAGCTTTGATCTATATTAGAGCGCGTGGTTTGCATTGATTCGTAAGCTTTAGTGATATACAGACTTATTCCAAATATGGATGTTGTCGAGTCTATATAGGGATCATCCCAGTTTTCAAGGTAAAACTGTGGGGCGAAGCGCATGATTTGAGAAATCCTAATGGGATCATTGCGATGATTATTTCATCATCGAGTAGTAATCTCATTGTTGACTGAATGAATTGTGTCCTTATTGCAGATTATGTCTCCTACTTTTGCCTCTTCCAATGGTCTTGAACATAGATGAAGATTCAGTAAGGTACTAAGAAATCTTACTGTTTTAAGTTTTATTTCTGCGCACTAAATAACAGCCTGGAATATGAACATACCGCTCTTACAATGTAATATAGTAAACAGCTTTAATAAGAACAATTAAAAGCTACCTTTTCTTGAGCAACGCTTGACTCTCCAGTTGCTACAACCTTCTTGATTTCCCCATTTTCATTTAGGTCTTGCAGCTTCCCATTAAACTTTGCATTTTGGATGTTTTGATCATCTTCGCTATGGAAGATGAAGTTTTCGTAGCAGACCCTCACTGACTTCCGTTGTTCCTGTTTCTCGATCAGATACAACGATGCGACATCTGACTTCGTCAATATCCCTATATTTACAATGATTTTATTGCAAAGCGTTTTCAAGTTTAGATCCTGGACAATATCTTGAATTAGCTCATTCAGAAAATCGACCTCACTGGCTGATCTCAGCTCTAATTTATATTGATTATTACTAGTTGGAATACTATGCAGATATATGCTTGATTTTATCAACTTGTTGAAGATGTTTTTGCAGGTAGGTGCTGACTGGGTTTTTCGTAATGATGCTTTTGACGTGTACAGCAGGGATACAAGCTCTCTGTGTTCATCAATTGCACTCTTCACAGCTATTCTGTCACGTACTTGTGTTAAAGCCTTCTTCGTTCTCATGCCTCGGATCTCAAATTCAGCATCCTGTCCGTTTTTTGCACTAGTAATCGGCTCTGAATTCCGTCGTAGACCACTGGACTCACTCTGTATCTCATGTACTGCTTCTGTACCTTCTTCATTACTCTCATCCTCTGATACCTCCGGCTGCACGGCTAATGAGAACTTTGTCTCCCCGTAGGATTGATTTCCGAGTGGATTGTCTTTGCTTCGTCGTTTGAACCACTTTTGGATCATAGCTGATGTAGCATTCTCTGCAAAATACTCTTCTGCAAAGTCAGGATTTCGAATTAAAAACTCTCGCACAGCTTCTCCAGACAGTTTTCCATCCATTTCCCCCTTTCTGCGCCGAGAATCGCAGAAACGATAATTACATCACTTTTCCGCGAAAAACTACTAGACTCCGACTTTTCACTCGAGATAATTTGATTATCTTACAGTTTCCAAAAATTTCCAGCTAGAACTTGCGAATCTTTCGTATCACGGTCATAAATCCCAGCTTCCAATGCTTTAGAATGACTCTCAACTGTATCTCTAAAATAAAAAATTTTGCATAGTCACAACCTTCGTGTCAAGTCTGTATGCAAACAACTGTTAATTGTCCTCAATGCTGTATAATTAAATGCATCGCTTCATCCCCTCGCCCTTTCTTAATTTTTGAATAGGCTGACAACACGGAAAGTGAATCCACAGATAGTTAAGCTCCTTTATTACACGGATATTAATAAATCCGACCATCCACAGCTCCCGAGGTAAAGTCTGTTTAAAAATTAATGCAAGACCGACAACATGAATTTGAATACAAGCAGAGAACGCGGCGAGCCAGCAGGTATATATACAGGATTAGACAAGGGGCACAGAGCTCTCGTTTGACTATCATTGATTCTAGCCATACTCAGTGATAGAAAGTTTAATTGGTAGAGAAATTAGCTTGTTTGTGTCACCTGATTTCTCGTATTCATTGCAAAAGACAAAATTAATTTCCCTGCCACCAACGATCTTGCAATTCAGAATGATACCATAATAAATCCTGAATCTCTACACATCTTAGGAAGCTATTTCTTATTGAGGTCTCAATTGCAAACACTAAAAGATTCATTATTAAAGCTACAAGTTTTCTATGCGGAACCTAGCTAAGGTTCTATTTCTTAAAGTTCTTTATTTTGGACCTCTTTTCACCATATTCAAATACTAAAAGCTCCCTAATAGTGTTTTAATTTCAGCTACAGATTTAGCACTATATGGACATTATAAATGTGAAGTCTTCGGACAGGATACTATAGATATCACAACTCAAATCCCTTTTTCAAACACTTGCTACAAGGATTGCATACAACGTATGTGTATTTTGCTTCTTAATTCTCGATTGTTTGCAGTGATAGAAATATTGGAAGTCGAACAATTTCTTAGAGACTATTTATCTTATAATACAAGTTCCTTAAATATGTTGGCCTTTTTCATGTGGGCTCCTTGTAAGGTGGTTCTTCATCTTGTAAAGCGATTCTTTGTGAAAAGAAATATTGATTTCATATCGTGGTCTCAATTGTAAAGGCTGGCAGGCTCATCAGTTAAAGTTTAACTGATGAGACCGTGAGCTAGGTTATTCATAGAAAAGATGTGTAGTTTAACTGGTAAACTACACGTCTTTTTTATTTAGTTAGTTCCTAAAGCACTTTATTTGTGAGTACCTTTTGATCAATTTGTAACGTAAAAAGTTCCTTAAATAACTTCTTAATTTCAACTATACGTTTTGCACTTTATAGGCACTTTGTGTTTTCAGTGTTATAGCAGGGTACCATAGACACTGTAAGTTTCAACACAATAACCATATGTGGCACACTGCTACATGAAATGGAAAAGCTCCATAGCAGTTTCATCTATGGCAGTACGAGACTGCATGAAGTTGGTGCAAACGGTTGTTATAGTAGAACTTCTTCTGATAGATCTAAACGTTTTCTTTAGTGGCACAACGAACGAGATGCACAGACGTGTATATCGACCTGAGGCACGGGTACTCATCTTTCGATTACGAAAGAGGCTACGTTGGTACCGCAAAACCTCTTACGCAGAACTCAAAATATCAACTGGAGAAATCAAACTGAACTACACTCATTTTCTTTATAAGAACTAACTTATCTGAAACTAGGGCTGCAACAACCAAAAGTCTATGAAACTACAGAGCTTCATTTTCCAAATCTAAGAAACTGACTACATTGCTCAAGCTTAAGAGAAGACTCTTTTGAATACTTGACACTTATGTTTAGGAGTTTTGTGCGTTTGGTGGTGCCAAGGTCTAAATATCAATGCTAAGAAAATGTCAAGGGCCTCTGAGTCCAAAAATGGCAAACAAAGTGAAAAAGCATTTAGCTCTACTCTAAACGAATAAGTTTCCATATAAAACAGGTAGAGTGTTGCTTCCAACTTTTATGAAGGATGTCTTTGCCGAAAAATATAACTATTATAGCTTGCGTAATCCAAATCATTTGCAACTGCCGAAAGCAAGAACAACAATATATGGTACAGAAAATATTCAGTTTAGAGGTTGCTCCTTATGGCCCTCACTGCCCAATAGTTTGAAAGACAGTGACACTTTGCAAGAATTTAAAAGAAAAATAAAACAGTGGAACAGAATGCCTTGCAACTGCAGATTATGCAAAGTTTATATTAAAGATTTAGGTTTTTTGGCTTAGTTCTGCATTTATATTCTCTTGTTTTTAGTCTCTTAGTTTTAGAGTTAGTTTAGGTTGGCCTTAATTAGCTTCTTTTTTAGCTATAAATACTGCCAACTGTAAATAAATTGATGATGATGATGATGATGATGATGATTCCATCTATAGGCTCGCCATCTAACTCTATAACATACTAGTAATTGCTCAAATTGGTTGCGATACCTGTGATAGAGCGATAATATTCTAGGAAAATTTCGATTTCTTAGTTGTTTCTATTCCGAGATATACCGAATTGAGAAGTCAAGGGGTGTAACATAGACATGAGGAGGAATCGTACACTCTTCCAGTCGCAGCATTTTATGATGGCCGATAAATGCCCCATTTCATGTTTCATTTTCATTTCGTATTCTTTTAACAATGATAGAGTATTCAGCTAAAAACTGAAGGAGAAAAAGCAAACAAAGAAACGTAAATCAAGAGAATCATTAGGCATATTCACCATGTAGGCATACATCAAGAAAAGTTTACAGAGTGCGTAAATCGTGGAAAAAGTGGGTAAGAAGCGAAAATGGAAGGACACAGCCTGGACCATAAGACAGCTAAAATTTCGCAAAAGAAGGGAGAATGGAGTAGAGAAAATCGCTCAATAATTTAACGGTGATGGGAAAATTGTCAAATTTATTAGGCAGATAGGGGGAATCGCTAAATGTTTTACGAAAAATCACTAGATTTGTTGCGGAAAATCGAGATCTAGACACCTTTTCGACGCCCCTGCGCTGTGTACCGACCTCTAAAGCGACAAAGTATACCTAAATCTGGCATGAACATTCTATAATTGTTGATCTAATTTCGATATTCGATAAATCTTTACACCTGGTCCAGGATTAAGCCTCCGATACTCATAATATTAATATTGAAATATAACCTTTTAAAATGACTCATGGTGTGGTGTGTGTGCAGCAGGTGGTACATAATTAGGGCAAATGTTGTTATGATAGTTTGCATAGACTTGTCCTGTTAAATTGTAATCACATATGACGAAGTTGTACACAGTAATTGACCTAAATAGAGCTTTGTGGTGAAGCCAAAAATAATTGCATATAGTATGATCAATCTATAATAGTTATATTTTGAGTGACAAGCATCACTTCTGTAATGTATGCTCAATGGAATCCCACATGGATCATGCCCTAACACAGAACAAGCTTGATAAACCATTCCAATTTTTGCGTGCACGAAGAGCATCTAATTCTCTTAACTGAAGTTAGTTAAGTCCCTTGAGTAATCCGACTTTCGTATTCCTCTTTGTAATTGTCAAACAAACAGGTATTAGATTTCGTGGGCCTTGCTTGCGTAAACGCGCATCTTCCTTTGGTAGCTCAGGTGCTAGTAATGTAATATGGGAAAGGTCGCATTTGATGTGTTGAATTAGTGTCTTAAATATGGATTGTGGGCCTTTAAAAGTAGGTCTATTCACTTGTTGTCCTTTCCAATTGGTATAATACATCGTTCAGACAGGCGATAAATTTTAAAACAGTAAAACATTGTGGAAATCTTATCGAGACAACAACCCAACTTAGTTATACAATAAAACTACTCGTAGTTGGCTCGTACATAGCTATATACCGTACAGTAGCGGGCTTAAAATTAGGACAAAATTACTGGGATATAAGGGGTGCAACACTCCCAATGATAGACCAAGGACACTTTACCAGGAGTTTTTTGCCTACGCATTTTGGGCAATTCTAGAAATTTTTCATTTATTTCACTCATTCACTGCAGTTTTGTTCATCAGAATATATAAATTTTAGGGAAAATGAACAGAATTAAGTGTTTGAAGGAAGTTGCCATAATCTTTTCAAACTCAGTTTTCGTTCAACAGGCCCTTTCAGCAAATACATCCTTAATGGAAGCAATCAAGATTCGTTCCTGGTTTAAATACAATTGTCCTGCAAGAAGCAAGTGACACAGATAGCACGCACTTTTTTCAATAAGAAAAGTCTTTTTCGCCCATTACTGTAACATTTTTTAGCGTTTTCATGATTTCAGCACTAGGACTACCTAAAGACATTCTTGGTATGATTATTTGAGCTTGTGTAGCACAGCAGTGTTACACAGACAAGAAGGCACTACACATGCATTACAACTAAAATGCATTGATTATCACTGTGAAATCTATGCAAATTAAGGACAGATGATGAGCTTGCATGAAAACTGGAAATTCAAGTATCCTTTGATAACTCCATTACTTTTTAATTACTTCTTAATTTTCTTTTCTATTGTATTATTGTACGTAGTTCTTATTGTAATTTCATTTTTATATGACTGTAATTAGATAATTTAGTTTCTTTATTTATATATATTTATTTTGTGCAGGGCAGTATAAAAATCAGTTCTTAGCTGCATACTTTACCCTGCTTAAAGAATTTAAAATGAATGAATGAATAAATGAATGAATGAATGAATGAATGAATGAATGAATGAATGAATGAATGAATGAAGTACACTTCTACACACTTATATGAACGTAACAACTTTCTTTGGCCTCTAAAATCTAGTACCGAACTTTCTTAACATTTTGAGCCGTCGATACGGTACCCATAGCAGATTCAGAAAGTTAACTGCCAGATATTGTTGGTAGCATTGTGAATAAAGGTGAGAAGTTGGCAGTATCCTTGAATGTGAAGGAAACGTTTTTTATGATAATTATCAAAGAGGATGTAGACCCCGAAAGGTCATTTGACGATAAATGGGAAAGTTATCTAATACGAGGAACAATTTAGTGACAACAGTGGTAGATGTGACAGAGAAATAAAGTAGAATAGAGACAGCATAGAAGTCTTAATGATCTAATGCGAATTTTGCCAAACAGAAAGATCAATTTGGAAACAATGAAATGAGTATTTATCTTGTGTGCGGACAGTTCTCCTATATGGCTGTGAAGCATCGAGTATGAGCAAAAATATAGAGGCGAAATTAGTATGTTGCCTGCATGAACAGATGAATGGGGACCGTCTTGCATAGAGAATGATATTGTACAAACTACAGAGCTAATATGATGAAGAAAAGAGCCATTTTATTAGAGATGCTTACACATTCCATTTCGACATATTTCGACGCTATAAAATTTTTCTTGTATACGTTTCGGTCTTATTCTGCGATGCCAGTAAGAGTTTACGTGAATAATCTTAAAGTGTCAAAATAGGTCGAAATTGATGTTTGGATTAAGCATTCTCTAATAAACTGGCTCTCTTACTTGTCAATTTTGGTCTGTTATTAATGCTAGCGCTTTGGTAGATCGATAAATAGATTGTATTGATCCTAGTTTTTATCGATAATTGAACAATTATTGTAGAATCATTATCCAACCTCCTGATTACGTTTCCAAGGTCCTTGGTGCATGAATGCAGTAAAAGATCGTACATAAGGACCTAAAACTTTGAAATGAACCTGAAATGAGACACTTCATGTTACCAGAGTGCAGGTTCTTAATACAGGGTCCTAAACAAATACCATTAAGGGGATAGTTTAACATTGAACTATTGCAGAATAGCCACGTGTATAGTCTATGAACCATGAATTTTAGCCAAATCCTTTTGACAATTCAAAGTGCGAGAAAATAACCGACCCGAGCGGTATTCGAACTCGCGACCCCTGACTTTGTGCGTCAAGTCTCAAGTGCCCTACGAACTGAGCTATCGGGCCACGCTTTCAACTCGTTGCTCGAGGGTGGCGAGGAAAGCTATAATACTTGGTATACAGCTATAATACTGTTGCCTAATAATTACGAGCAAGATGCTAACTGAGGGTGAAGGGGGCTGCGCCCCCCCCCGCCCCCCTCTTCTACACCACTGACATAGAGTCTGAGTTTTGCTGCAAACAGTCGACCAATTCATGATGATTAAAGTGTTGAACCATATACTTTAGTATGATCACAAGTGCAGTCTGCACCTGCCAGTCTCAAGAGTGTTTCTTTCACGTTTCTAGGGGATATTATCATGGATAATCCGGTTTTACCATCAATTTGGAAATTTTAACTGCTTGTAATAGTCGAGACAGCTTTACCAATCACATAACATAGCCTGATTAAGAGGCCTTTCAATTATTTCTTGCGAAACTCTTTTAAACAGTGAGGAATTAATTTCGCAGTACAATCCGTACTAAGTCATCGCACTCACCCAGAACCTCAGGCAGATTTAGAATACTTGAAAACCAGATAGAAAATACTTACTAAGTCAGAAAGCGATGTCTAGAAGCAGTATGATACACATGTTTTTTATAAGGACCTGGTTCAACGTCTAGTTCTTGAAGTTCTTTATTGTTGGACCCCCTTTTGAACACATCTTCTTGCTGAAAGTTCTGCAGCAATCCTTTAGTTTTTGCTGCACATTTTAGTATTGTATATATATATATATATATATATATATATATATATATATATATATATATATATATATATATATATATATATATATATATATATATATATATATATATATATATATATATATATATATATATATATATATATATATATATATATATATATATATATATATATATTTCACTACAGCACGAAAAAACGGTACCATGTTTTAACCATACTGAAAAGCTTTTTTTTCGTCCGACACTCGTCAGAGTATGAACATCGGACGAAAAAAAAGCTTTTCAGTATGGTTAAAACATGGTACCGCTTTTTCGTGCTGTAGTGAAGTTCTGTAGTACCATAAATTCCGAGTGACTAGAACGCAGGGTAATTTGAGTCACTGAGGAAGAACCTGATTCTATTTCAGCGACCGAGTCACTGGAGTCGCTGGGGTAGTTGGAAGATATTTTTCAGGCGTTCACAGATTTTTTTTGGGTCGCTGGTCCCGAAAGCCAGCGACTCTAGCGACTCCAACGACCATGTGTGAATGTGGTTTCTTAACTGTTTGGTCACTTGCCAATAACCTTGCCTCAAAACCAACTATACACCAAAGACAAATGATATGAAGTCTAACTCAAAATTCAACCTTCATAAATAAAACAATATAGATGAAGCTGCTGCAATGGAGCAGCAATTCCAGACACTGTACTATATAACATATTTCCTCTAATAAACGCCCCGGTGTCTGATAAATCTCCTAGACAATTTTGCAGCATTTACTAGATTGCAGCGTGTATTCGAAGCGAGCCGTTCGGTAAAAGAAGTGCAGTACAAGTTTCTTCTTTTATAAGAAACCTGGTTCAAAGCTTAATACAAAAAGTGTCTTAATTTTTGGCCACATTTTAGTTCCAAAAGTTTATTAATAGTGTCTTAAATCAATGAAAAAAATTGCAGTGGTAACGAAAGCTAAACGGAAAACATTCTCTATCGTAGTACCTATAAGACCAAGCACATAAAACAAACTGTAGTGAAAACTTGATAAGACCGTGGAGGATAAAAGTGATTTACGAAACTGTGAAAGGTGGTGCAGAAAGTTCTAAAGTCTTTTACCACCTTCCTTATAGTTCTAATAGTTTCTTAAATCTCAGTTTCTAGTACTAGGTTTCTTATAAATTAAACGTGTGTTCTAAATCAAGTTCACTACTGAGTGTCATCTTAGGTTTCTCAAGTTTGAGTTGAATTGAATTGTTGTTGCTTTCGAGCATTACACGTCGTTGATTCATTTTACAAACTATGGATTGCTATGTATTGGTTCGAATATACAACTGAAATTGTGCTTATTGTTCATCCAGTGGCGGATTTTTGAAAATCTGTAGTGGGGGTGGGGTGGGGGAGGATTGGTAGTAAATTTGCCGACTATGAAGAGTAAAATAGACTTACTGATTATGCATATATTGGTCCATAGAGTCGTTCTATTGTAAGCCAAAATGCCAACTAATCAACGTCTAGGGGCACTTTGCCCCCTTTCCGCTAAAAAAACCACCACTGTCATCATGTATGGTGATAAACACGTAAAAGGCTTTTCAATTCCAAGTATTCTGGCACACATGTGTTTATAAGAATCATTTTTTGAGGAAGCTACGCGTAGAGAACCGAAACTTTTATGAGCATGTGCTACTAAAGACAAAATCTTTAAGTTTAAGGAATTTTCCAGTTTCGAATTTATTTCTATCATAGGAAACAATCGAGGATTCAGACGTTAGTTCAATTCACTGCAGTCAAACTCGCATGAATTGTATGTAATCAATGTAGCAAGTGCTTCATAGAGAGATTTCTATTGAAGCCATGTTGCCGAACACAATATTTTTCTTGCTTGTACTGTACACTATTATCAGGGAATTAAATATGCAGTTAAAATTAAATACCTATTAAGGAGCTTTTAAGTCTAAAAATAGAGGTTTGAGAACTAAACTGTGAACTAAATTCCTCATAAAAATGCTTGTAAAACCCAAGACGAATAAGTTAACCTAAAGTCCCGTTACACTTAATCTATCTCATCTACTCAAACAAATAGCAATAGATTTATGAGGAAGGTTGGTTATTTTTCTTATAGTATGGAATTTCTCTGGTGGCACGATGAAAAGAAGAAAAGTTGACTGCCGTTATTCCAAGTAAAAGGTACTATCTCATACTAATCATTACACCATATTTGTCTATAACGGGGTTTCATTGCCATATTGCTAGGCTGCTGACTATATAGTAATAGGAGTAACTTATCTGTGTTTATATGCATATAATTGCCGTTGTACGTATAGGCAATAACTTTTTGCACTGCAATACATTTATGCAAAATACGCAGTTCAGCAAAGCTATCCTGATCCTGACATGACGGACAAAAAACGAAATATACCTTACAATGCTTACAAGATTTCATACGCACGGCCTAAGTCGAAGTCTGGTTATTTAGAACATGAATTATATGACTTACCGTTTCACAGTTTCAAGATTCCGAGATGGTAGATTGTGTCAGAGCCTTTCGAACAACAAACTTATGCCGCCTTGATAACGTGATCAATGATGCGATGAAAGTATGAGAAACACAGCCGCTCCAACACAATGCAATTCAATCGTCATTCAATATAACCGTCTTATCTGCTTTGGCCATTTTCAATCATTTTGAGATCTTTATCGCAAAAAACATGTTGATTGTATAGAGAATTGTTATCTGGCTTTATCTGAACAATAAAAACTTACCTTTCTGTACAGGCGTACACCTAAATAATCCGATTACTTCTATTCCAAGCGAAAGTAGGAAATTTCAACCAGGGTGAGCATGAGAGAGAATCGGGTCTGGTATGATATCAAATTCTCTCTAATTATCAAGGGCCCACCACAAAGCAGAATATTGCTCTCCCATAAAATTGCTAATGGACCCAAATTAACTGGTATCTTGGGAAGGGAAGATTGAGTGCAAAGTAAGGAGGAGGAAAAGCAATGCACACCTTTCAAACGAAGTTACAGATGCAGAGTTTCGAAACTGCATTGCTTGTGTCATAGCAAACCTCATTCATTTAAGCTATCGAATGACGCACTATCGACGCAGAAAAAGTTTTTCCTCATAGTTGATGTAGGAGCGATAGATCGTAGACAGGGGTGGAACTACTGGAAGAGTGTAAGGGGTGCAGGACCCCTACTAATCATCAAAAGGAGGATTTTGTTGAGCAACGCCTTTGCCTACTCGTGTGTTGGGCTATCAATTCTGGGGAACGTCCTTCTTTTCCCTTACTGTTGCTCTTGGCGCCAGCATATCAGGAACCTTGTGGAATATGAACAGAACTGTACTTCATACTTTTTTTCGACACCTTTTGACTAAGTATCTTTGTTTTCAGGCATGAGGTACTCTTTCATCAAGTAAGCCGCGCCCTTTGATAGGGTATCCATGCTTTACAACCCCCCCCCCCCCCAATGTGAACAATCACGGTTGATCTCTGATAACAGGTGGAATTCTAGGCACAGCCAACCACAGCTTTTCATCACATTTGTGTCATTACATTTTACCACATTTTCATACTTTTCTTCGATTTTTCCGCTGACTTTGGGGTTTCTTATGCTCATTGTCGTTTGCATTCCAATGCACGTTGCATCTGAATAGCTTTAGATAATTCTAGATACTGATGCTAGCAAACTGACAAAGTAGTGTGGGACAAGAATGTCTGAGAGACTGGCAGTAAGTCCCATATACAATTCTGTGCGTTGGGAAGTGTAACTTCCCAGTGTTGCCACCGGGCACCAAGTTGGTGTTCGGTGGACAGTGAGCGAGCATCTCAACTGATAGCTGTGAGATTTCCTCCATGTATAGGAAACTGTAGCATAGCCTGGGAGCAAGGGTTGGAGCGCATAAACCCAATTTTGAAAAAGTGGCCAATAATTCGTAATTCAGCAGCATTCGTCATTGCGCAGCATATTTGCATACGTATTACCATACTCATTGGAATATCAGTTACACGCTTTTTTTTGTAAGGAACCTAGCTAAAGGCCTAGTTCTAAAAGTTCCTTATTTCCGGACCTCTTTTTATCAAATTCTAGTACTAAAAGTTCCTTAATAGTTCCTTAATTTTCACTGCACATAAAGTGCCACAAGAATGGCAAAGACACTAGAAAAGCATTGAAATTCTGAGTTTTACTTTTGATTCTGGCTAGAACTCAAGCTCAAAGCACAAATGGGACAGGAAATAAGTTTCATATATGCAAAAGCATAATTTCAATGAAGAAGTATCATGTCTATTCCATTGATATCATCCAATGTAATGTAATCTTCACTTGCATCTGGGTACAGCACTCGGAATTTGAAAATTAGAAGTTCCTTAGGGATTTTTCCTTTAGTAGTATAAGTTCTTTAAATATTTCGGCCTTCTACATGTAGGTTCCTTATAAAGTGGTTCCTTATAAAAATTAGCGTGTATTGGAAAGGGCAGTTTCTAGGAATGCATGGACCCAATACTGAATTGCCACAGGTATGAATTTATTCATGATTCGCAGCTATATGAGGCCTTAAAGTCTAAATTACCAGGGTTCTTATGGGGAGAACTGCCAATCTTGCAAGAAACGATAAATATTTGCATTGTGCTACCCTAGATAAAGAGGGCAC